>VWZK01003471.1:260952-288316 GCA_013396935.1 Baryphthengus martii | reverse complement strand
TGGCATGGAAACTGGTCCACGCCCCCGGCACGCAGAGCCGTTAGTCACCCGTGTGTGCAACGGAGAGGGGGTGGAGAAGGAACTGCCGCTGCTTTTGCTGGATGGATGAAGGGCAGTGGGAATGTTAAAAATCTGTATCTCCTTTTTTCTCAGATCAGCTCCTGAAATGGTGAAAATGTCTCCAGCACTCAAGGATTTCTCCAACCTTTACAAAACCATAATCTCA
Organism: Baryphthengus martii; assembly: GCA_013396935.1. NCBI lineage: Eukaryota > Metazoa > Chordata > Aves > Coraciiformes > Momotidae > Baryphthengus > Baryphthengus martii. The sequence goes on along the minus strand of VWZK01003471.1, from coordinate 288,090 downwards.
GTTTAGAGAGTCAGTTGCCGGTGCCTGTAAGGCTTGCACTTTGTAAGCTTTGCTCACACAAATTAAAAATCCAGTTAAAATGTAAGGCCGCTTTCAGCTGCCACTTTCAGGGAAACACTTGAGTATCAGATGCATTATGGTAAACTGCAGTTCTGCGAGTTATGGATGCTTGAATTCAGCTCTTATTTTCTTAGTATGCTTCAATGGTTATTTAAATTAGAAAAATGGTATGAAGCCCATGGGACATAACATGCCGCAGGACTCAATAGTAGTTAAGTATTGCTAATCTAACACTAACCCAAAAGTATACGTCTTTTGTAAAGATATGAACCTTAAAAAAATCTGTGCAGACAGATAACAGAACTTAAGGCATCGCAGTGCATAAAAATCAGCAGCCTCATTTTCGCTTCTGATTCCACACAGACTGTGCTTCATGAGCCTTGGGGCACTTGAGTGTTTTAGTTTGGATCCGGGATGCACTTTTGAAGTATATGCTGCCATCATCTCTGCTTACAGTGCTTTAATTCACATTGTGGAGTAATGGAGTGCATGAAGTAAGATCCCTTTTGGATGAAGCTAAACTGGCAGAAGTGCTCGAGTATTGCACCTGATGCATTCCAGCCACAAATGAGCACTCGGTTGTAATCAAACTGAACTAGTCGAACACCAGAAATCCCTGAAATGCGTGTATCTTGGAGCTCTGGCCCTCGGCACCAACTGTTGCACTCTACAGGTCTTCTGTTAGGCCTTCGTGCTCACCAGTGTAGTCAAAGACTTGGAGCTTTGTAATTCAGAAGGAAGGCCCCAGAGGATTTCTAATGTAACATCTGAAGGGCCTGATTCATGGTTAACGGCAGGCAGTCTAACTGATCTTCTGAAACTTTGATGCTTAAAAGTCTTCCAGAACTTTCAGTTTGTATATGGATCTTCCCATATTGTTGTGTCAGAAGTACATCACATCATCCATAGCTATAAGGTCATCTAGAGCCGAAGTTCAAGGCTACTCCAGATACTTTTTGTGGCTTTTTGTGGTCCTTAATTATCCCCCTATGCCTGTAACCGGTTCCAGAATAGAAGACAGTGGTGCTACGAGTTAAAAATTAAGATAAATGACTGGGTAATGCTTTAATGCTTAAAAATAACTAAATGAATTTCCAGTAACATATGCTAGCAATTAAAGCAATTTTTTCTATCAGTGTACCCTGTCATTTTAATAGGAGGCCAGATTGTAAGTGATGTAGTCCATGTTGAGAAGTCACAGACAGAACTACTGCTGTGACAAAATCTGAGCTGAGAACAGTGATTTTTTTTGTTAGCACCTGCACAAAATTGATTTACCTTTCCTACATTTCTTTTCACAAGTTCCATCTTGTAGCCACTCTTTTTACTGAGATCTGCCTTCCTTTGGCTGTTTCTCATAATACAACATGTGATAGAGAAGATAGAACATAATAAACCTTAATCTTGAGCATTGCTTCAAAAAGGACAGCAGTCTATAATTTTACATGCCTGAAATCAAACATCAGAGCTCACTTGCCTTCTGGGTTTCTTCAATATTCATCATCATATTTTTCTCCGTGACTGTGTGGTTGTAACAGAAATGTTAGAGTACATTTTTTTGGGTTACTGTGTCCAAAAGTTTAAGGCTACTTTCACTTAACTAAAAAGATGAAATTTCTCATGTGAACCTTTGCAAATGAGGCATGATGTGGAGGCTAAGCCCTTTTTAGCTGGCATGCACACCATGCTCTATAATAGATACTTTATTTTGAGAAGCTAGACAAGACTCCATCAAGTCACAAAAATAAAATATGGGAAAAAGTGTAATTTACTAGGTAAAACAAGCCTATAGGACTCTGAATACAAATAAGTAGCAGGTCTCATTCATAACAAGATGCCATTTTTAGATATTTTTCCCATAAAAAGGAGAGGAAACACCCAAGTTTGGGCCACCTAAGTGTTTTTTTCCAGGGACTCCTCAGGGGGTTGTGCAGTGATCCACGCCAGAGACAAACACTTGAAGGCAGCAGCCAGATGGTCTTAGCTTCCTTTTTTTGGTCTCACAAACCAGCTGGCTCAGTGTCAGGCTGGCCCTCCAGTGCAGATCAGAGAAATCTGATCTGTTGGGCTAGAAATGGCGTGACGTGCCAAGTCCTACACATCTTCTCTCGAAGCGCCTCTGAGTCATTCTATCTGCCAGGTGTACAGGCAGCCACTGGTTTGATGGCTAACCAGTGTAATCCAGCCTGGGTAGGAGAGAGTTGCTTACTCACCGCATCCACATCAAGCCACTGACACTAAGAGCCAAGCAGGAATAAATTTGATGTTAGCATCAGTGGGAGTGGATAGCAGGAGGATACTGAGTAACTAGCCTTATCCATATGGTTTAGACAGGTATAAATGTAAATACATGGGGCATGATACTATCACAGCATCTTAGAAAAGTCTTTAAACAGGCAAAAATCGATGGGAGTTTCACCCAGCTGAAAAGTGCAGAAGTTGGCACATGGATAGGAGCAGATTATTCATTTATTCTTTCTTGCAGTGACATTTCACTACATACAGAAGAAATAAAACCCATGAAGAAGTGAATAGATATTGTTTCTTTCCTGGGGTCTTGAGAGAAAACAATGCAGCAAAAAGGAGTAATGCTGGGTTTATTATTCTCCAAAAACTGGCTCTTGGTTTCCCAGGAACCACGCTCTCAGTTAAGCAAGCAGTAATTTAAAAATAATTTTATCATGAATTTCCTATATAGCATTGCATATTTAATATGTGCAATAAAGGACAACAGTCACAATTCTCTGGCGGTAGGGTTTACTATAACTGCACTGGCATCCTTTTACACAGCTTTTCTTAAAATCTATATTTTAAAATGTGTAATTTTCAAGTATTGCTCTTGAATGGGATAATTTCATTTTTAAGTTTGGGCACGTGATCAGAGAGTTATGGTTTTATTCCTCCCTGTGCAAGCATTTCCATGCAAGGGCTGCAAACCAATTTTTTTCCTCCTTCATTTGGTGAGTTCTACAACCATCTTTCACTGAAACGGCAAGTGGTTCACTCCACGAGATTTTCCTGTTAAGGATGTTATGGGGATTCAATATGGATGAGGTTTTTCCGCACATCTCCACCACAGAACCGCTGGTTGGTCTGCCCAGCACTTCTAAGCCAAACAGGGCCTCTCCAGGAGCGGGGAAGTAACAGAAACAACAGTGCTTGGTCTGTGAGGAATAGTTCTACTGTCTTGTTTAGGCTATGAAAAGTACCAGTGATCTAGAGCTTACCTACTCTCTGCCTCTTAGTTTAAAAATAGTTTTTCTGTGCTGCTTAGCCACCTGCTGTATTCTCCTCTTAGGCTTTACCACTGCCCTTTCTTCTGGCTTCCTAAACATATGTGGGTAGATTGCGAGATACACATTCTGCTTTTACAGAGCTAGGACTCAGCCTAATTATAACCTGCAAGATCAGGATGTGACTGTTTTGACTTGCAGAAGCATAGATGAATAATTGAGTTGTTGACATTTAATTTGTTTAGATATTATGAACTCAGTCCACTTTTTACTGTAATTTATTGTGTTTATGGTGACACCTGATGAAAACATTTTATGCTTGCAAGCCATCATTTACATTGCATTTTCTGATGAAGTAAATTGACTTTTAGCAAAGCAAAAACATTTTTGTTGTTCTTTTATGATTCTAAAGTCAGTGTATTTTTGTAACTTCTCCCTGACAGAATATAGTACACAGAATAAATAGTATTTCTTTCCAGACTACAGTAATTTACACAATCTGACATTTCAAAGAACTATGCATATTTATTTCAGTAATAATGACCAGTTGTTAATGGATTACGTTCATCCTAATATCTCTTACTGTGTGGCTTTGTGTCACAGTAGTCTGTGTCTTAAGCTCTGAGAGCAATTCCTGTACATCCAGGCCTATCGAGGCTGCAGTCCTCATCTCATCTCAGAATAATGATACTGACATACATCATTATAGTCTCATAGATCACATTGTCTTCCACCCCTTTTTCCCCCCATGGAACTCTGGTGTCCCTAGCAATGATGTCAGAACAGAAACAGATCAGATAGGATAGCTCACATATTTTTCCAGTGATTATTTTCCTAAAATCAGCTTTGGTTGCAGAGCATTTGTAACTTTCCATAAGCAGTTTCCCAAAGCATGCCCTTTTCATTATATTTAAATATTTTCCTTCTCTGTCTGACTTCTCTCTCATACTCCTTTCTGTCTTGGTTGCATTTAAATTTTACTTATTTGATAATGTTTTTACCTATACCAGCAGTATTCCCCACTTGGGAATTTTTTGGCCTATTTTCTAATATAGTAGATTTTTATAGGAAAGAAAAATCACCCTTCCTCTCTAGAAGACATGGAATTTATTAACTGTCTTACGAAGCCAAGCCTAATGGAGAACCCATGCCCTTACATTTAGCATGTATATACAGAATCCCCAAAATTTATATATGAAACAGTAATAATATGAAATATTGCATCTAGACTGACATTGTCCCAGTAAATGTAATGTTCAATTAAATCAAAGATGTATCTTGGGTTTAATGTAGTTTTAACAAGGGAAAAGATGTGTATGTTTTTGTAGCCTGACATACAGAAGATTATGTTCTAAAATACAAATTTAGATATGAGAGAGGGGGGTTGCACAACAATATAAACACAGTTGAGATGTTACAATTTCTACCTATTGTAACATGCATTATAATCACTATTGTACTTAAAGAGTCCTACTCTTGGACAGGGTTCTTAATTAGGTGGATCAGGTGTCATACAAACACAAAATAAGATGATCCCTGCCCCCAAAACCTTCAAGAGGTAACAAGTGAGAGAGTATTGGGAAAGGATGAGGTAGTTCACACCACATGACAGACAGCTGGCTAGAGTTATCGAAATCTGTAGCATCGTGGCAGAGGTGAACTTCAGTTAGAGATTTGTAGGGAAAATACAGGCTTTGTGGCTGTTTATGAGAAACTCAGCAAGCACGTATGGGAGCAGCATGGGAGATAACATGGATGTGCCACATACCTTGAGTTTTAACAAGCAGGCGATAACTATCATCTCAGGTAGGCTGGATGTAAGGGCTTGAGAGATGATATGGTGGGGATAGATTACAAGTGGATGTGAAAATGAAGACAGTGAACACTCGTGCTGATGGGGAGAACAAATAAAGGATTGTAAGAGAGGAAGCTTTAGAATTTACCACCTCCTTGAATGATAATGAATTATTAAGGTAGTGCATGGCAAGGGTAGGGAAACAGATGTTGCAGCAATCAGTGTGAGGTATAATGAAAATTCGGATCACTTTTTAGTATGCAGATGAATGCAGGAAACCTTCTACTAGAAATGTTAGGGAAATCTTGTTATGATTATGGCATAATTTGGCTATGAGAAAAAAAGATGGAGGTGGGAAGTGCAGATAAGTGGCAGGCTAGATATGATTTGTCATGGTGACTGCAAAGGAGATGCAACTGAAAGTGTTGTTTTAAACATACAATTCTTGGGGCCATGTTCCTGAAGAAATCTGAGACAGATCTTTTGAGACTTTCCTTTGAATAAGGAGATCTGGAGTGAATAGATGAATATTCAAAATAATAACTAAATTATCATAGGGTTAGATCATCATAAATGATGGAGGTGGATCTTGAAATAACTCCAAATGGAATGAAGTGGTAATGGACAGACACACAGAGGAAAAACAAAAATACATTCATGAAAACTCAAGGAGGACAAGGTTTCAATGATGGATTATTTTTCAACTTTGATTCAGTTGAAAACAGATAAATGACATAGTTGTGTCTAAAGAGAGAAGGCTAGTTTACTGAAGTTCCGGGATGAAACTGGGGAAGAGGTATGTTTAATGAGCTTGGAGATGGGAAAGAGGAGCAGAGCAGTCTGTAGCTGGTGAAATAAAGAGATCAGAAAAAGAATGTTTTTGGTGGGAGCGTGAGAACTGAGGGAGGAGTGAACAACAGTTTGCTCAGGATGGAAGAACTGAGGCAAACGGAGGAGTTGGAAAAGAGAAATTCTTAATATGTGACATGGAAGAAGGAAAGAAATTACAGAAAGGGAAGTGATAGAAAGCAGATGTCTTCATGTAAAAGACATTCGTGATATCCCAATACGAAGAGTGAAGGAGATGCAGGAGCAGGGTAAGAGGGAGGATGACTCATGGTAGCAAAAAACCTACTTAAGATGATGGATTTTCTCCAACTAGAGAATGGAGAATTACTTAACTAGGAAACCAGAAGAAATGAAGATGGTTGAAACAAACTTGCAGAGGAGAAAGACAGCTCCTGGGTGAAAAACGGTGAAGAGTGAAGCAGGTAGAAAATGAACAACAATCCTTGAAATAGAAGGAGTACGAAAGAAGAAATGTGGGGGGAAAAAGAGAGGAGAAAAATACTGATAAATACCAATGACCTGGAAATTGTGGAAAAACTAAGTGAAAAAGCATGAGGTAGAAGAAGGTCTTAGGTCTGAAGCTGAAAGATGCATGATTATTGTTTAAAGGGAGGAACACAGCATCAGAGATCTGGGAATATGTCTGAGGAAAATCGGTACAAGATAGTAAGCTTTGGTATAGGGTGAGCTGAAGGAGGAATGCTGACTGAACACAAGAAGGAGAGTGGGACTTCAGCAAAGGGATTGGATGGATCAGCAAAGACTCATGGGATATGGCGAAAATAAAAAAAAAAAAAAAGCCTTGAATTGAAATCAAAGAACAAGTCTGAAGACAACTGCTGCAGAGAACTTCTGCATGGAGAGCAGACAGCAAGAAAATGATAGAGGGAAATGAAAAAGGGTTGTATTTAATGCTGATAAAAACTGAGAAAGAGTTTAAGAGATGTAGCCAGGGAGGAGCATAGGCAGGGAGAGAGCAGAAGCCCATTGTGACTGCCATGAAGTGAAGGTGGGGAGAGAAATGTGGGGAAGAGAGAAACCTCTAAAAGAGAGGAAAGAGAAACAAAAGGATCCAGGGCGTGGTGAGGCTGAAGGGAGTGATATAAGAAAAAGCCATGGATGACAGGATTTTTTTACAGAGATAAAAAGTGTGGGAGGAAAGAAGGGTGTGGGTGTGAAATTTGACACTGTGAAACAAGGCAGGTGGAAGCAGCAAGAAAGGAAGATGTAGCATAAGGCAAGACAAAATTTTCAAACTTGGATGGTAAATATAATGGTCCTAAATTTTTTTTAGCCATCTCTGTAGAAATTAGCTGTAAAGCATAGTCCCTCAAAACATTTTTCTCTTTTCTTTCCAGGAATGATCTGCAAATAGTTGCTCAGATGTGTGGGCTGTCCTCTGGGGAGGGCAGAGGAAAATGAACTACTGATTCCTGCTCTCTCCTGTTCAATGTGTTCATTAGGCTGGCAGAAAGGCTGATAGAAACCATATTTAATAAAGTAGCAGGTGATTGATTTAGCTGAGAGAAAGCACAGATGTTAACAGCATCATTCCTAAACAAATTTAGATCTTCAGTTTCATCACATTTGGCAGGTCTGGTTGGAGAGCTTAATATGGAGTTGAGCTTGAATACAACATAAATAGCTAAGACCAGGTTTATTTCAGGAGTCTGCACTGGAGGGTTCTGCTGCTTGATAATGGTGTTGGTTTCTATCTTAGGGACTTTCCTGTTTCTCCAGCTGCTTCTGCAAATTAGCAGCAGCCACGAAAGCTTCTTTCAGTGTGAGCTTTGCTTGGAAGTGGATACCCTTTTTTCCTGCATGTGGTCCTTGCCGCTTCTCTGTACTTCTGTCACTGAGAGTTTGGGGTTCTCCAGAGAGAGCTCCATAAAACCATGCCCAGAGATTAAAAGGGAGCTTCCCCACCACCCACTGGCTGAGCGAGTTCCTCCTAACATTCCCAGCAGGCAGCCTTGGCTCCTGTGAAATTCAAAGCTTGTGTTCTTACATGCACTGCAAAGCTTTGGGACGGGATCCATCGCGCTCAAATACAGCACTCACTCCTTGTAGTAAGTCAGCAACTGGGGTTCTTCAGGTGAAGGGGTTTCTGCATTCTCCTATAGCAGGGAGAGATCTGTTGATCTGTATGTTACATGTTCACCAAGGTGCTCTCAACCAGCATTAGTATTTCAGTCATTATGTCTACAAAAGAGCCTGAAGCTACAAAGCCTGTTTCCAAGATAAGCTTTCTCCTTCCTGTTTTTGAAAAGGGATTTGGTTGTTAGGCTCAGGGAGCTGTGGCAGACTGTGTGCAGTTCTGGTTTGTTTTCTAGGAATGACTAAGAGAGGAGGAGTTTGTACGGTCTGACTAAATTCTGATGACTTTGTTAGCAACCGCATTTCTTTAACTATACATGAGCTTGCTGAAAGTATGTTTTTAATCCTGTAAAACCTGCCTCAGTTTCTGATGTTGCTTCTCACATGCATGTTGTTATTTTCCCTTTTTAGCTTCCATCCTTCCATGTTTGACATACAGGTATTTAAAGGACTATTTTAAAATATTCAGGTTTTTTTTTCAACTTAGTAAACATATTACTTTAAATTATTTTCATTGTTGACTAACATCTGAAGATTTCTTGTTTTAAGTAAAATATTTTGACCTTGGTTAAAAAATAACATTTGTTTTACTATATGAGCAACCAAGCCATCTTAAAAGTGAAATACATTAAATTAGAAAAATTAAAAACTAATCTGGTAGACATTTTGCTTTCAAGTTATAGCAAGAAATGCAAAGAGAAATGTTCAGATTTTGATTGGAATAATGCATACATGGAATTAAGGACTTCATGGAGACTGCATCAGAAAGAATTTTGTGATTTGACTCCTCAGAAGCAAAATTAATGAAGCACACAAAAGCTGGTTTTGATTCGGAATGATGGTTGTCCCAGATTAGCTTCCCTGATGTGATTTCAGGTGCATCCAACTATGACACCGAATAGTTTCTTGTGTTTGGTCCCAACCAAGAAACAGAAGCGTAACAAAAACAAATTGGAGGTGAGGACTGTTGAAAACCTGAAAGCATAAGGCTTCAGTCCTCCATTGTGGACCACTCGCTGGTGAAACTAATATGATCCTTTTCCCCAAAACTCTATTAGAACTAGGTATTCTGTACTGCAGTGACATCTACTGAAGGAAAGCAAAAAAGCCTTAGGAGAGTGGTGGTGGCCTTCTTTAAACATAATGCAATCATCAAAGCTTGGATGTATTTTTAAATGCTGCGGGGCTTCATATTTTCCCTTTGAATATTTCAGAGCTATTGTTATCTGATTGTTACTCAGCACTCACCATCACAATATTTCCGGACTTTAAATAAATATATACCTAATTAATATATTCTGCAACTTGTTTTGTATGCAAATATTTAATTCCAGAAAGACTGTGCTCCAGTTTTAGTTTGTTCTCCATTTGAAAAGTGAAGTGAAGAAAGGGAGAGATTAGAATTTAGGAGGCTGGCAAGTACACAAGGTGTTCAGACAGAGCTGAGGTGCGTGCCTCAGCGAGTGGGAAGAAGTGGAAAGGACAAGGAGAATTGTCACTTCTGCTGTTAAGGTGAACTGCTTGTATTTGTATTACATTTAGGTAGAGCATATCTGATGATGTGTTTTCTTTATGTTCTCCTCTTGCCAGCAAGCACTATTTTATACTGGAAATGAAACTACCCGTATTTTTATTATCTAATGACTTGTGTTACGTACAGCTGCTTGGAGGGAGGATCTGCTGTTTGCTGATAAAGGTCTGTGGTCTGTAGCAGCCCCACCCGGATACTTCCATCTCCTTCTTCCAAGGGACTGGATTACAGGATGTAATCTTCCTGGCACTGGGAGCAGTGGTTGCAGGTCTCTGGATCAGGATGAAAGTAGGATTCATGCCTGCACCTCCACCCTTCTGAAGCAGAGAGCATCTTATCGCTTTAGCTGCAAAGCCCCTCCTTGAAGAAGAAATCCCATCAGTGTATGCATACGCCAAACTATTCAAATAAGCTAGTAAAAAAAAGCATAATGGAGCTGCAAAATGTTGCTCTATTGAGATTACTGTCGTTTGAAAAAGACCTGAAAATACTGCTGGGAAGGTTTAATGGTTCTCCCCTCTTCTGCATTTTTTTTTAGTCTCGCAGCATGCAACACTTACAGCCTATAATTAAAACAGCTTGCTGCTATTTGCATTTTCGTGAAAGGAGCCTCTTCTAACATACCCCTCTTAAATCTCCTATTTGATATAGAGTGAAATTTAATTTCAAGGCTTTCATCTTTGCACATCATTTAACTCATAATGGCTTTTTAGCCTAAATCTATCTCTGCTTCTGTCTGAGCATGTGTATCTCCTTCCCCCTCTCTCTGTCTCTCTTCCTCATTATTTGTTCACCTTTAAGCCATTCCAAAGCTATTGGAAAGACAGAAGCCTGAATTTTGCTATTATGCTCAGCAACTCTGGCATGAGTTTCCATGCATTCCTATTAAAAAAATATCAGGAGGTGAAAACCCATTGAGGGAAAAAATGGGCTTCAGGCTGCTTATTAGTTAAATAGTTCTGTATGGCACTATCTTCACATGGGACTCATATTTATGGATTTAGATGAACAGTGGAGGAATAGTTCTTGGCACAATATTTTTGGAAGTGCTGAATTTAAGAGCATACATAAAATTAAAATACTGTGCGTATGCTAAGTGCTAGGTATTCTGTGGAATACAACTGAGCAAGGCATCCCTTAGAAAAGTAAGAGCTAGCAAGCAGCAAAGGATGTCTAGCACGTGGAATTTTCTGTCGATTCTCTCATTCCTTTCCCTATCTTCCCATTTTCTGACAGAAACAGATGGAATTTTATTTTCTCACAATTGCTATGAACTGAGACTAACAGCTCCTAAATTGTCAGTGAGAAGGTGGAAAGGTGTGGAAAGAAGTAAAAGCTTGCAAACCCTCTGTAACAGTCTGAATAGTGAAATGTGGAAATAAACCTTGTCACATGAATTAACCATAACTGGCCTGTGGCTTGTGAACTGCGCCCAGTATGTAAGTAGTGATCCATCAGCTCTTCAAATCATGTGTGTACATTAAACAATAACACAATTCTGTTGTCCTTCTACTGATGATTAGCCCTTTCAAAGTATTATGAAAAGGAGAAGCACTGACATGGTATTTACCTACTGTTGAGGCCAGGTTTTTTTCAGCTTTGAAATTGTTCGAGTATGGTCTAATGGAAGCCATTGACTTTCTTAGAACATTTCCTTTAGGTTCCTCTTTGCCCAGTTTCCTCTTTTCTCAAGATCCGTCTTTTCTTTTTGTGATCATTATATTATTTTAAAATTTTGTATTATTTAATCATGGGAGAGGGCACAAGGGTAGTAAAGGCAGTTTAAAATCAGCTCCAGCTAGCATATGGACATCTGAGAAATCAGCCAGTTGACTTCTTTGTAGACTAGTTCTAGAGGTAGTCTGGATGTGTCCTAGATACTGGCCATGATATGATTGTCTGACACACCCTAGGAGTCACACAAGGACTTTCTGTGCTACAGTTATCCTTAATTTTCAGAGAAAGAAGACTTTGTAAATTGAACAGGTTAAATAACTTATCCCCTAAGCAGGCTATATGGAAAGATGAGGAAATTAATATTCAGAGAAGTAGAAGCTGCTGAAATGTCATTTTATAAACCTTGGCTGAAGTGGAGGGGAGAGGGGGAGGGGAGGAGGAGGAAGGCCTGATCCAAAACTCAGTTTTGTTCCTGAGGAGGATCCCAGTGTAGATTTGTGCATATGTGGGACTTGATCCCACAGTGGGGAATGCACACCGGTGGAGCAGGAGCGAGGGTTCATCTTCAGCATGAACAGGGTGAAGATACCCTCTTGAGTGAAGAGCAGTAAAGGAAGAGACTTTGTGCAAGGGAGAGAAAACAGAAAATTAGGCAAACAAACATTACAAAAAGTCTAAATCTCAATGAACAGCACCGAGAGATCAAACAGCAGAGAGGACTGACTGGGGAAATATAAAATGGACTAATTTACCTGGGTATTATGAAGAGCCAAAAGTCACAACAGACCTCTTCCCTTTTCTGGGTCTCCAATGAAGATGTTTTGGATATTCTGGATTTCCTAATTCCAACCCTGGCCTGTTACCACTGTGCCAGTAAGACAAGGCAGTAGTGCTAAGGCTAGCACCTGTCATGCCTTGCTCAAGGAAGGAAGAGTGCCACCATTTCTAAAAAAAATGCGATGACTTTGAGTGCAGGGTCCTCATTAACTATCTTTCCTGCTCCACATGCTTGTTTTCTGGAAGGATTGTCAAGGGGAGGGCTCCTTTGCTCCTGAGGCACTTGACCTTAGCTACAGTCGGGGTGTATTTCAAGCTCAGTTTTGGCTTTGCTGCAGAACCAAGATCATGCTGGCCCTGAGTTCTGGCTGTGTGTTGCTTTTAGATCAGCAAATTCATTTGGGTATGATGGACTTTTCAATTGATACTGATATTGCTGATCATAACCTATTATTTCAAGAGCTGGTGGTCTCTGCATTCTTAACAGTGTTTGTATTGCTCATAACACTGTCTAGAACTGATTATCACTGCCAAGTGATCAACGTTGCTGCCTCTGGTGTGACATACGTGCATCCATTCCTCTTTGCACCCACACATGCATGATTCAGGCTATCTAATACTTAGCTTAGCCTGCAGCGTAAAGCAGTAGCCCTAGAGGCTGTCAGCGATTCCTCCTCATCACTGAGGGAGCTGAAATATGGAGGCTGCTGATGGTTACAGACCTTAAGCTTAAGCAGAACTTCTGGGAAGCTGAGTGTGAAGCATGAGATAAGAGACGTTGACTACTCTAAAATTATCCAGCTACATATTTTCTGCCAAGCGGACCCTGAAAGTTCTGGAAGGAATGCCAAAGTGATGCTGATAGAGTAATGCTTCTGAGCCATCTTGTCCCTGACTGCAGGAAAACAGAAATGTTATTGGATCTGGTATTTTTATAAGGCTATCCTCTCTCTGTTTTGCTTTTCATACGGAGTCATATTAAATACCAAGTCAAAATCTTAAGAGTCACTTTTGATGATGCCTTTCTCATGGAAAACCATATATTGGATGAAGCTTTTAGCTCTGCAGTTTGCATAGATTGCATGCACCTTATTTATGTCATGGTTACCTCATACCAGTATCCTGGGTTTTCTGGGTTTCCCTTATTTTGCTGATTCACTGCATACAGCACATTGAAAATGCTTAGTATCCTTGAAAGCACTATCAGCCTGATTCACATTATTTATATTGCATGTTCATTTCATGGAAGATCCAGCTTCACAGTCTGCCTCAGTGCATAGAGATGTGAAAGGTTTGGTCCAAGTCAACCTCCTTCTGTATGTTACATGTGCTCAACAGATTTCTACACCATGTATATATAGTCTTGTATTTTGGACTTTTGCAGTGGCTATTGAAATTTCTGCCAGGGTGACTCCTTTATACAGAACCAGCCTTTTAAATATGGCTTGTTTGATTCTCCCAACTGTTTTTCTTCATTGAAAAAAATAAAAATCACTGACACAGTTGCATTATGATTGCTTGAGTTAAAATATTTGATTCTGGTAATTTTTATGAGGCTGGATGTTTCTAGAAAATGATTTATCTTTGCTAAGCCCTTTTCAGCACCTTAAGTCGCTACTATTATGCCATTATTATTATTATTACAGTTGTAGAGCTTTCTTTTTTTGTTCAGCACTGCCAATGGAGACAAATTTTCATTTTGTGCCTGCCATTTTTTTCCACATTGTAACGGGAAGTTTTCTTTCTAGTTGACTTCAGTCATACACTGATTGATGTTTCTGATGCTTCTCTTTCACGCCTTGCTTTTAGTAATTGTAATTGTACATTCAATGGAACATTCATTTCACATTAGCTTCTTCTACTCCAGTGGAATTTTGCAGTGATGGAGAAAATTTGCCTAAATGCTGTTAAAGAAAGATTGTCCAAAAAAAAAAAAAAGTTGATTTTTGAAGCATTTTCTAATTTTTGACCCCTGTGAGAACTAAAGTGGTCAAATCAAGTGTATGCTAAAATATCAAACATTTTTATTCTATAATAGATTGCTATGTGAACAAAGGGAAGAAAGTACACAGGAGGGGCTGAACACAGAGGAGTCAGCTGTAGTTGTAGTAAGACATGTCCCACTTAATCTGCACAACGTTAGATTTAGAATAATTGCTAAGAATTCTGGATTATATATGACATTAACAGTTCTGAACAGGTATATCTTTGTCTGAAGTTTGCAGATTTATTTGAATATGCCAAGTATGATGTTCCAAGTTGAAAGAAACCCATTGCTTAATAGGAGCGTCAGCCACCTATTAGAATTAGGGGACAGCAAAAGAAACACCAGTATGTGACAGAGCCAGCGGGCTTTATCAGGTACTTTTGGGAAAGGCAAGCTTGGAACTGTGGAGGAGACCAGCATTCTTCTTTTTTGACTCCTCTTGTGTTCAGGGCAATAAGGGATGTGCGAAGAGTCTCTGTAAACCACACCAAACAAATACTCATTTAATCAATGACTGATGTAATTAGCTTTCTTCCTAGTGGAAATACCCAACAAAGCCCCAAATAATGGCTAGTCATGTGATCTAAGGGTCAGTATACTAATTTTTCAACTCTAAGAATGACTGCAGCACATCTAAGGAATATATAAGGAAACTATAAAGTGTCTTGATAGATACAATAAAAGTGTTGATATATATGAAAATCTACTGTGGCACATAAACTTCAAATACAACTAAAGGGAAAAAAACCCCAAACCTGTGTATAAATTTATCTTTTTTATGGGTTTGCCTATACTCAGATTGAAGTTAGACTGAAAGTGCAGGCACCAGGACCTGTAACATCGTGCACATCTGGGCTGATATTGTGTGGGAGTTATTCAGAGCAATGTGATTCAGATGCAGTGTTATTTGAGGCCATGCTACCATAGCCCTGATTCACAACAGAGAGAAAATTAATTTGGGCTGAATCCTATTATTCTCCCTGTAGGTATATCTTTGTTGGAATATATGCATCTTTTTAACCAAGTTCAGTATCTGATTTTCAATGCAGTCTTAGTTTACCTCTCTTAATTTTAACCTGTTCTAAACTAGAGTGGTGGCTTTACAATGTGGCAATATGAAAACAGCAGTTCCTTTTGATTTTGTTCAGTCTGCTGCTTCTTCCTTCTGCTGGAACGTACATCACCTCACACGAGCTTGTAGCCCAGTCTTAAGGTTCAGTGCGTACCTTCCTGATTCCTGCATAACTGCTTTGGCTTTTTGGAGTAAGGCAATTTCATGTCCTACTGCTATATTTTCTTTAGATCATAGTTTCCTAAAGCTGATGAAACACTGAAAATGTGCACAAAGGGGCAGAGGGCAGTATATGAGTTTAATTATAACTGAAAGAAGAGAAACTGTCACTTATTTGTGTCATCTCTATGCAATAGTCATTTGTCCAAATGTCTCAGGCATCTTGGAATGCCAATTTATTAAACTTGGCTCAACAAAGGATCCTAGGACATCATTTTGCAAAGGATGTTTTGATGTTTTATTACTGAATTAACATCAAGAAACATTGAAAATTAAGGTTCCTGGCTTTGTATATTAAAATAAAGCGAGTTTACAGTCTCTTCAGTAGTGAAAACTTCCCATTTCCAAAAGGAGTTTCCTGTGAGCAGGACTGGATAGAATAGTGATACATGGATGGGGATAGTGCAGTGGCATTACTGTTTTCCCATCCCATGATCTTAGAAGCACTACTTGAGTGTTACAGCTCTCTTTCTTTGTCCTTCAGTATCCGTTCTTTAGCTATCTGCATTAGCTCAGATGAGAAAATTCAGCCAGATAAATCACAGCTATATGCTATGGTGGGCTCTTTTCAGGCAGAAGCACAAAACACCCCAAAATGTGGGCTCAAGTACACAGGAAAAATTGATTACAGTCTCCAATATTTCTATGGGCTAATGTCCTGGCACACTTCCAGTATGTGTGGAATTTTATGCATGTATTTAAGGGACAGCTTTTAGTCAAACATTATGAATTAAAAGGGTACTCTAACTCCGCAGCTGCTGTGGTGTGTCTGGCCAGAGCATCACCACAGCCAGCTGACCATGGGTAAAAGAGTGGCAGATGGCACGAATACAGCAACAGTACCATGAACTGCAACAGTTTGCGGTGAACATGAGTCAGGGGCATAGAAGGCCCTATTCCACACATGGAAACTGCCAGTTTGTAAAGGAAAAACAAACAAGAAAGTGGTTTTTTTTTAAGATAATGTTCAAATTATTTAGTTAAAAATAAGCATTTATCACCAGGCTAGTTGCAAGGGACTGGGTAGAAGTAGAGAGTTTCGTGAAATCTTTTGGAAATCAAATATAGCTAAATTTTTCATTGTGATAAAGTAGTTGTAAGTAGGACATTACTAATTTTCTCCTTGTTTACAAGACCAGTCTAGAAGAAAGATAATTGTTAGCCCAACTAAAAGAGGAAAAAAAGCCAAACCCTCAAACAAAGTCTGTCTGTGAAATGGTATGACATTTGCTAAGTAATCCATGTCTTGTCAGTGTATTACCCCAACTTGTTCTTCACTTGTCACAGTCAGTAAAAAGGGCTTTGTCTTGTGCAAATAAAAAGACATTTGAGTATTCCTAAGTACAACTTTGAGAGAAAAAATATTTGCTTGAGACAAACAAGTGTTTTGTGGTAGAACTATTTCAGGTGAAAAGAATGTAAAAATCTAAGCAATGTGTCTCTGGTGTATAAATAAATGCCCTGTAACAGTCTTTGCTAAAAGTGCAGGTAATGGTGTTGAAACAATAGACTCCATTGAAAAATAAAATCCTGTAAAGTGATAAATGTGTAAGGTCAGCTGAACTATTTGAAGGTAAATCATTTTTCTTTCCTTAGCTACTGGCATCTTTAATCTGAGAAAAAAGACATCCAGAAATTAACTCTATGTGTTCCACAGAGGTAGGGAAAGACCTATAAGAGGTATAGGATCACACCTGCCACTTCACTCAGAGGGAACCCCCTCAGTACACTGCCTCTTGACTGGATTAGACAATTCTTAGAACAAAAACGTCCAAACTGTGTTCAGACATGCTCACCTCCTGCTAAGACAGTTTCACACAGATGGCTGGCAAGACTGATGAGAAGATGCATTTCTGACCAGCTCGTGGCCAAGGGGCTAATACCTCACATTCCTTCGAAGGGGTTGGGGTCCTTTAAACAGGTAATGGGCAAAACTTGTCTCGTATACACAAAGAAATGCCAGAAATGCTGAGCAGTGCATAGTTACAATTTAGGGGTGCTTTGACTACTCATACTTCTCATATGGACTGCCAGAACAGGCAAAAGGTGCAAACAGTCTCCAATGGGCTGCACACACCAGGACTGGAGCACACATGTACCAGTACAAAACCATATCACATCTTATTTCATGTCAGCTTACACAGTCATATGGTGTACTCATTACATACTTTCTCTATTTCTCAGTTTTCATTTTGCCTTCCAGCCACTCCCAATTCCAATCTTTCACAGCCCTCTCCCATTTTATATATATTTTACATACACAAAATACTGTATGTATCATACTGTATATAGATATATCTGATATGTATATAACTATATAGCACTGCTGCTGGCCCAGGCAGCAGTGGTACCCTGTTGTAAAGAATTCTCCATCCAACCACAAAAGTCAGTAGTGAAGCTCAGGAATCTTGTTGTACATACAGAAACACTCTGCTTATGATAGGCACATCAATTTCTGCACCAAGAACCCAATGCAAGTGCAGGAGGCTTCACTTGAAAAGGTTTTGGTTCAGTCTCTGTGCTCATATGCTCCTTTACTTTGAATGCATAAGAATTTTTCCATTAGAGCTTATTTTCTGAAGTTATTTTGGGAATAATTTCACAAGCAACTGAACAAGAATAATGACATAGACCGTGAAAGAATAAAGAAAAAGCTGTTAATACCAAGTGTGTAAGAACTTACACTTATGAAAAAGAACTACTAGAAAGAAAAACATTATGTTCTGATAATTCAGATATTTGATATCTTAGTTCTTTTGCAGCTCATTTTCTTTACACCCCTGGTGTTTTCATTAGAAATATGATTCTCCTTCACTGCCTCCTGTTCAGCTGGTATTTTGGTCATGACAGTTTTTCATCTTTAAGAACAAAGGAATTTTTGTACTTCGTAAGATCAGAGGTTTGTGCAGTCCCATGACTTTCCTCTGACAATGACGACTCGATTGCAAAAATAGAACGAGCAATTGTTACAGGCAAAGAAAAGAATTTTCTTTCTTATCCTTAGCAGCCGTCAGCTGCAAAAGAAAAACCTGAAGGGATGTTCCCTATTTTAAAATTATCTCTATTATTATCATCATAAGATGGTCAGGCCTATTTTAACCTTTACAGGTTTGTTCCTTTGTGATATCATCTTAACTCTTGCTAGTGATGTTATATTGTGATAAGGGGTTTCATAGATTATGCTCTTTTAACTCTTCACATTTCCTGCTATTCAAGCTGAGTGTATGTTATTATGTTTGGAATAAAAGACTATATGAGTTTAAGCTCTTCGTAATGTTTTTTTTTTTAATATGTGTTTATTGCTCCTCATTCATCTCTATATTAAACAGCCCCATGTATATGGTCTCTCCTTGTATAACAGTCTCAAGAGAATTTCTAATTTGTTTCATCATATGTTTTTGAAATAATATTATTTGCATTGTTTTGAGATGGAGAGAAAAAACTAAACACAATAGAAAATATAAATAATGCTTGTACATTCTCAGTGTTACTGTCAATGTTCGTTATTGGCCTTTCTTGATAATGATCCTTTTGTGCAGACCATTACAAAGTGTAGCAGGATGTGCCTTAGGGACCATTGGCATCTTTGACCCTTTGATGGGAAATGTTTGAAAAAAATACCTTAGGCAGAGAAAGTATTCCTAACAAGTTCCTGAGTAGTATCTTTTTGTTTTGCCTAAGAGTGAGTGTGTATTACTTTACCAGTTCCACCATTTATTTCAAAACTCTCTGGACGTACCGTATAACCCTGAGGACTTGTCCTTCACTTTTTCCTGCTCTTTCAACACTTCTCCCTCTGATTCCTCAATCTTCTTTATTACCTGAAGGTAGAATGGAAAGGGTGTAGAGCTATTTCAACATTTTCTTATTGTTTCTACCCTCCTGCACACCTAAACTTTACTCATATATCTTTAACCAAGAACATTTACAAAATCTTGTTAAAATTGAAAGCTAGCTAAAATAGTCATATTGCTTCATTTTCTTCACTCAAATGCTGAGGGTAAGGTAGTAGATATATATGAGAATGGAAAACTGTAATATTTTTGTATCTTTGTAAGAAATACTTCAACTGCCATTAACATAATTTCTTATACTAACAAGCTACACTATGTGTTTGTTCAAAGTATTTAATAGTAATGTTTCGACACAGACAAAAGAAGGCCTCATTACCATGTACTGTTGATTTGGGGTTGTCTATTATTAATTCAAAGAGTTGCTTTGAGAAAAATAATTCTTCCCTATGAATATTAATAAGAACATTCCATTTAGCATTCTTCTGCTCAACAGCTTGAAACATTCTGCATCCGGCCCTTCCTCAGTTCCAATGCTGTACAGATGAGGTGCAGACGCAAAGGAGGACAGGGATGGGTGGCAGGAATTGACCACTCTCACCGTGTAAGAAAGGGTAAAACAGAGGTGCTGGCAGCCACTGCTTGTGCTCCTGGCCCTTGTCCTACCCCCTTTCCCCAGCCATTTGCCCTTTCACCCTAGGATCTTCTGTGCTTGGTGGGGCTCTGTCCCTAGAAAGCTGAGAAAGGCTGTGTCTTGGCAGTCCCCTGCATGCACTTATGCCCATATTGCTCTGAAGGTGGGTGTCAAGTGCCCTCGGGGGCAGAAGCATCTATTCCTAATAAAGCTGGACAAACTAAATGATACATAAATGAATAAATAAATGATTGAGAAGATGAATAAATAAAACAGCACTTTATGTATTCTGTTTAAACCAAGTATAGTGTTTTAAGGAAAGCAGAAGTCACTGGCATTTGTGAGCTTGTAAGCTCAAAGCTGCAAGCAAACTGCCTCTGTCATCATTTGAAAACAAAACGCTGACAGATCTCTGACTTCGCAGCAGCACTGAACAGGATTAACCACTTTGGCATCTCAAGTGTCATTGCACCGAAATGGAAACAAGTGCTGTTCACACGAAGAACGACATTTGTCATATTATTCATGCCTGTGGTGGCCTCTCAGGTTGTACGCATGCCAACAATGTATGACTTGAAACTAAACTTTTGAGGGTGCTTTAATGGTTTTATTATCAGTTAATTCTTCTTTTGGTATTAAAAGAGCTAGCAACCTGGCTCAAACACCCCGATATGCTCGGCTTCAAGAAAAGCAAAATTTTGATTTTATTCTTACACAACTCATTTATTTAGCAGTTATCCCCACACCCATCCATAGCACTCCCTATCACCTGCATTTCATGTGGGGCAGGTTCGCCAAGGGATATAGCATGAGCAGGCCTTACACAGCCGTAATCAGAGGTCTGATTCATTTGATGGCAAATTTGGGATCCTGTGGCCAACCAGAGCATCTCCTTTCCCTGGTTACCCCAGGTCACAGCTGCCACCCTGCTCCAAAGGCAGCCCCAGCAGTGGCCACCTTGTGCTTCTGGCTCACTCCCCCTCCCCACTTGTCAGCTGGGCTCCCCCTCACTCAGTGCCTTGGCCTCTTTCTGCCTCCCCCTGTGCCAGCAGAGCCAAGGAACTATGGGAGGCTGCCAGCAGGCACCGGCGGGCCAAGGAGACAAAAGAAAATGTCGGGGAGCTATGGATAGCAACTGGCAAATTCCAAGGCAGAAGCGCTCAGTCCGGTGGCATCACAGAAACTGCACTGAATTTGGAAGCTATGGGATCATGAGGACCAAAGGCTTTGTATGGGAAATTCACTCCTCACACGCACCTGTATGTCCATGCCAGACTGGTTAAAAATACTGGGAGACAACAGTGCATTTGCTTAAACTAGTTCATTTTCTCAAAGCTTTCCCACGACCAGTAGAGCTGGATTGTTATTTTTTATTAACCACTCAGAGAGCTGTCAGATCTTGCCGGACAGACCTCGCCACCACAGGCCTGGGACTGAGTTGGGCAGCAATTCCCTGGACAGCTGGGTAAGCCCCAGCACTAGGGACATGGCAGTGTTATTACCAACCACTGAATTCAAAGGGCGGGGATTATTAACACTTCATCTTGTTTGCTCTCTCTTTCTTACGGAAGAGAGTGCTAAGTTGTACTTGAATTTCCTTTTCACTTTTAAAGAGCATCCAAAGCAGAAATGTTAGTACATTTAAGGAGATTTTGCTTTTGGTTGCCAAAGTGTGAACCTGGGGCCAGAAAAGTTCCTCTGTGGTAACTAAAGAGCTCAACTATTCAATACCCTTCTGTTGGATGACATTTGCAGTACCCCTTGAAAAAACTCCTTCTTACTTAAACATGCAGAGAAAAAACCTGCCTTAACAAAAAAAGGGTAAGTTATGCTACCTTCCATCCTATTTTGTGGAGTGCCTCGAATGAATGAGAACCATTAATCCTGAATTTTAACAGTTGCAAAATTAATCAAAATTTGGGTCAAATGCAATGCTGAAATATTTGTGTTACATCAGGATTGGTGACTTAGGATGATCTGGATTAGGACCCAGAAGCAGAAGTTTTATTTCCTGGTGCTGCTGCTTTATTTCAAATCCCATGTTCACATCCATTTATTCCATAAAGCATTTTCTCCCATTTTATTCATATGTTTTAGACTTGTTTACACAAGTAGTTCTTCACTGAAATTGTCTCCAGTAAAGGGATGATTTTTCTGCCATTCCTGGATCCAAACAAAAAAAACCAACAGACTAAAGTTGGATATTTTAACTCTCAAAATAGGGTATTTAGAGCTAAAAGTTCTGAAAATGTTTGACTCACAACATTTCAATTAAAATACAATGCAATTTATGTGAAAACAAAGAAAGGGTATTTAGTAACACTGAAACAAACCATTTCCATTTACTGGAATAGTTTTATTTGATCAGTTTACGAACACATTCAGGATTTTGATATTTCAGCTGTGGAAAAAATACCACAGAAATGGAAAATTCATAGGGAAGGAAAAACAATTTTCTGTCCAGTACTGCACATCATTTTTTCAACAAAGGGGCAGCCTGAAGCTGGAGAGAACTTGATAGATGTCAGGAAAAAAGAGTCCCCTCAGCACTTCAAATTTTATCTTGTATTTGGTATTACAAAACTATTGCAGATTTTTGTCCCAAACACTTTGGGAGTAAGCATTTTTTTTTTTCTTATTTTTGCTTGCCACTGTGCAGGAAGCACTCCCTTTAGGAATACAAAAACTAAATAAACCAAATCTGTTTTCCCTTGCTGTGGAAATTTTAATCACTATCCATCCAATAGCAAAAGATTACCCATAACTTAATTCTATCTTGCTTGAAATTGGCTCCTCACTGCTTTTCCCCTATAAATAAATTTCTAATACAGCAAAATATTTTAGCAAATTGTGTGGCCAATATTCTGTTCCCACTTATTTCTGTGACCTTAGAGAAGTTATTTTCAGGTTTGCAGCCATAAAAATTAAAATAACGTACCTCCTTTTCTTTCAGTGCTACCAATTCCTAAATGCATGTCAAAACACCTCATGTATATACTGTAACATTATAGCATTAAATGAAACTGCTTTACAACGTCTGAGTATTTTTACTTAGTACAGTTGCAGTGAGTGTTCTTTATACTTGTCATCTGTAATTAGTCCTGTTTCTAATCTACACATTTTAAAAATTGTGAAGGAGGTGATGGCATTTCCTACAAGCAAGCAGAAAATAAAACAAAATGGAAAAAAAAATGTTATTAAAAGAATGTCATTGTCACCCTTCAGGCTTTGAACGACTTCTGAGGCTGTTCCGGAAAAGTTAAACCTCAGTTTTGGGAAAGAATGAAATGTTAACGTGCTGTCAGATAAAAATCTACAATTTCTGTTGAATTCTCATAACCAAGAGTAGAAGATAGACCTATTTTTTTGTCTAAATTCTGGCTCTCTTCGGGTAGTGAAACTGTGAATCCTCTTGTGTATCTACAATATCCTTAGTCACACAGGTCAATCATATTGTGACAGCTTGAAAGGAGGACTGAGAAAATAGGAAGACAGTTTAAAATTCTTATTGAAACAATTTATTTTTGGAAACCTGTGGCATGCTCATTACAGAAACAATAAAATCCTTTCCCTGAGGAAGCCGATACTTGCCAAGGGCCTTAAAGCAAGCTTACATTCATTGAATTGTGCTGCTAGCAGGGACCATGGTCCAACCAACCTCTGTCCGAGGGCCAGGCTACCTGGGCCAGCTCTGACCAATGGTGCCTCACTCATGTTGGAGGCTGCACAACCACCCGGCCAATCTTCTTCCCTATCCTTACAATTTTCTAATCTTTCTTGCTGTGTTTTAAACCTGTTCTCTCTTCACTTATTTACTGTGGAACCAGAGAACAAATATATCTTTTTCTCCTCACAGCAGTCTTTCGTATATTTGATATACATTCATATATGTATTGTATAGCTATGTAAGTTATCTTCTCTTTTTATGCTTCCCTGACTTCAATCTAAATACTTGATGTTTTGGGTTTTTTTTTTCAAAATTTCCTCATAGGGTGTATTTTATAGAGATTTGATTTGTTCTTTTCTGCTCTTTTCATAGGCTACATATTTACTGAAGCCAGACAGATCACAGCTGCTGAGCTTTTCTGGGGCTCTGCAAATCAGGCTGTTTCACAAAGAGTCGGTGTTTCTGTATTGTTTTATGTGGTTTGACTTTCTCACTGCATGTCTCTGACATTGTCCCCTTCGTACAGATTGTGATTCACAAAACCACAGATCTTTTTCTTTTTTTTATTTTTCACATAATTGCAGCTTTTTTTTTTCCCTGCAGAACACCCAGTAGTTCCCCCTTTCCTATTTGTGCAGCTGATCATATCTGCCTCCGCCCAGCAGCATGCACTTACCCTTGTTGAATAGTACCCTCTTTTTTTCAGACCCAATCTTGACTGTGCAAAAATCCTTCTAAATCCTACATCTGTCCTCCAGCATGCTAAAGCCTCCCAGTTTGGTATAATCTGCAGTTATGTAAACATGTTTTCTGAACCATCGCTGAGTTCATTAACATCCCTCTGACAACAAGCTGCTTGTACCAGCTCCCTAAATCTCTTCATTTACATTGTTTCCCTTGTTTACTTAAAAATACCATACAAAACCACATCAAAAATTTTACTAAAGTGACATCCAACTTGACTTCCAATGTTTCTCCTCCACTGATGATTGTTGCAAGAGAGATTCGTTTGGCATCTTTTGTTGTTACTTGTGGTGTTTTAAGTGCTTAAAAATAGCTTGTTTACTTGCTCCAGAATAATTTCTGTGCACTGAAATGAAACAGATTGGTATATAACTTCCTATTTCCTTCTTTCCTTCCAACAATAGTTTGTCCCTTTCTGTGCTGTAGTATCTCTCCTCTGTAAATTCTCAAAGATAACCCCTAGTAGCTGAGATCTCAACAGCCAGTCCTTTAAGTCCAGCTGATGGAAAACCAGCAAATTTTGTCTGAATCTCTTCTCACTTGGTCTTTTGATAGTCAAGTCTGAAATCTGTCTGCTTTCTGAATAATGCTTGATTTTTTTTTTTTAACCAATATTAGATGCAAAAATATTAAGAAGTTTGGCTTTCTCAGCATTGTCTATCAAAAATGTTGCTGTTCTGCTTCATACTGGATTAATCATTTGCTTGATTCTCTTTAGTTTCTGGTAATGTACTTAAAACGATTTCATGTTAGTCATGTTATCCCTTGCTAGCCTCTCATTTTCTGCTGCCTTTTCTGATTTCATCCCTGCATGATTGGGCTACACTTTTGTACTAACCTGTAGTAACCTGACCCAGCCTCTTTTTTGGATGCTTCACTCCCATCTGAAGTTCGGGAAGAGCTTGTGACTGATCTTGTACTGTGCCCCTTACCTCTTCTGCATGGATAGTTTGCTTACACTCTTAGTTCTCTGAGGAACTGCCAGCTCTCTTAAATGTCTTTTTCACCTGCATCAGCCTCCCAGAACAATATGTTGAGTGGTTGCATGGGGTCACAGGAGTCTACCTCCATGAAACACTTTGATTTTATTTGATGTTGCTTCTTTCTAAAATCATGGAGTCTCCCTGTAAAAAAACCTTGTGAAGTCATATATATGTATACACACATATACATGTATATGTATACATACATAAACACCCGTTTCTCTCTCCCTGAAGAACACTGAGAACTTAAAAATTGCCTTGCGTTTGTGATCCAAATAATTCCACTTAATACCTATGAAAGAAAATTAAAGATGATGAGTTACCAGAAAATAAGTTCATCATTCTGCTGGAAAATAGAAGCAGGCAGGATTTCTTACTCATTTTCTAATAACCCGTAGAGAAACTGTCTGCTTTACATTAAACAGATCATAAATGAATGACACATGTGAAGGCATTATGGACCCATTTGGCTCCTGGATTAGGAGAGAGTGTTACAAGTTTTCTTCTATTCCGCTCTTTTCACTGGTGATGTATCTGTGATCTTGGAGACATTTATTGTTATGTCTATTATGTATTCTCAGTTTCGCCACGTCAGGGGTTTAAGAAGCAGAATTAATGCTGGCTGGGCTTCCAGATTTCAGGTTCCTGGTAGAATGCCAAGCAGGTAGAGAACTGCACTAGTTCACATTTGAGAGGCTCCGCAACAGCCGCTGTAGAAACCAATGGTATGGTGTACCACTGGCTCACAGGGAACGAATTCCCTAGATGTTATATCCAGCACTGGCTTGGGTTTAAAGGCTATCTCTAAAACAGGTTTCTGTTTCCTCTCCGTCTCCCAAGGACTTATTCTATGACACTTGGCACATTTCTGTATCCACCTCTATAATGAGAACCGTATCTCATTTTCCTGCAAAAGTTCAATATGACAGAACGTGGAAAATATTTCAAATTAAGGAGCACCCATCTGCATTGGCTATGAGCATACCACACCTGCCTATAGAGATTTTCTGTAAGCATGTTTCAGTATTTCAGAATTTTTTTTAAAATTCAAACCTAAGCTAAGGCCGAGTGAGATTATTTCTTTTGTATATGTTTAACAACTTGGATTAGTATATTTTTACATGTTTCTCTCTTGTTTAAATGCAAAATATTTATAATTTATGGCAAGGAGTAATTTTCCTTGTTTCTGAAGAACCATTTACTGCTTATGAGTGTGCTTAAATTGTTAACAATTGGCAATGTATGCATGATACTAAAGTGGGCCATATGATTTTCACTTTCATATTTAATATTTGAGGGCTTTTGGGGTATATATTTTGGTATATATATTCCTTTTTCTTATTTTTTTTTTTTTTTTCATTTAAAAAACTCCTAGAATCTCCCTCTCGTGACCTTAGTTAGTTTTGAATATAAAACTTCACTTTCAAGTGATTTAAGTAGTGAAGATGAAACCTGGGCGCAGAAAGCCCCGAGTTGTTGGTAGTATTCAAGAGAGGGTTTCTCACCAGATAGACCTAAGCCTACACGCCCCTTGGGGGTCTGAGCTAAAACACCCGGCGCTCATAAAACAGAACGTACCTTCCTTAAAAGCCAAGAAAGTGCTTTTCAGCTGTTATGCACTATTTATAAGCGTGGATCTCTGCAAGAGACGCGTGTAAAATTTCTGAGGGAGATGCGCACCCATTATAATACGCACTATACCGTAGTGATCCCTTGTGCGTATACAACGCGGGGTGTTCCTCAACGCGGCTATCAGGTGAGCGCAGCTGGAGCCTCTACGCGACCCGGCGCACGAAGCACACGGGTGCCGGTAGCCCCCGGGGCGGCCGTGGGGCACTGCAGCGGCTGCCGCGCGTTTGTTTCCTAGACGAAAACCGTGCTTTTTAATTCCTCACGCGTTTTTTCCAGACGCCAACCGCTTACACCGAAGCCTCCCCCAGAAACACCTGCCGTGGGTTAATCTTCCCGTCTCGCAGGACGGCCGACCCTAACCCTTCCCAGCCGCCGGCGTCCCCAAGTCTC
>VWZK01003471.1:175843-260180 GCA_013396935.1 Baryphthengus martii | reverse complement strand
GGGCGGCGGGGGATGCGCCAGCCCCGCTCCTCGCTGCCGCGGCGCCTGGAGACCGCGGAGGCTGGCGAGGTCCTGGGAAACGATTGTTAATCTGAAAAAACTGGATACGCGTTAAAAACTAAATAATTCGGGGCGTGTCCTTGCGTTTGGTAAGGGGGTTGTGGGTGCTGCTGGAAGGCGGCGTGGTGAAAAGTGGCCATTTGGGGGGCACTTACCAGTTTGCGATGCGCAGCGGCACCGTTCTCGTTTTCTTTACGGTTAAACTGCATTTATGGCATACATTGATTGCTGACTTGAATGGGAGTGTCTCGCATGGGAAATCGTCTCTTCTGCAGATGCGTGATGGTCAAAAGAAAGTAGTTAACCGTGGTATGAAAAGGTCTGGTTTTGCAGTGGTTCTCTTTATTGCTGCCTTTAGCTGCTGGGACAAACTGCAACACTGATTGCAATGCCGTAGTAATTAAATTAATGTTCAATTTAAATTTTATGCTCAGTTGCTCCTTAGTAATAGACACGTCAAGTTTTTTTAAAAAAAATTTCTAAGTAGTTCCTTATTGCAGTTTAAGTTGATGCTTTTCCCTGTACTTATTTTTCTGTTTCTCACTAATTGATTTGGGTACAGGAGATCGCCTAAAATAGTCCTAAAAGTTTTAATGAAGAGGTGAAATACTGATATCTTTGTGAATTTTAATGATGTGAACTTCACTTATGATTTATGCATATTCTAGCTAATGTAGCCTTGGTGATTTAAACTTAAGCATCGAATTTGTAGATTTGATGGTAGCTTTTCAGAGCATCCTGTGTCTGACTTGTGAACAGCTCTTCAGGTTTGACTGGTTATGAATTTTTTATTATTCAGAGTAGCAGATGTAAACCTTTGGATTTTTAAACCTTTCATGCTGCACCTTACTCGTGGGAAGTGGCAGAAAAAAAGCAGTGGGTGAGGCAGTCACTCAGCGCTAGTGAAGATGGGAAGAGTAACTGCAGGAAGGCATTCACCGTGTTACGGTTGTGTTTGAAGTTGTCATATTAACAACAGGTAATAAATAGGGGAGTGAATGTGTTGTGGCGTGCCAGTTCTCCACGGGACACCATCGAGCGCTGCTCAGACCACAGCAACCCCGTAGCCCACGTGAGTGGTCTTGCTGGCAGTGTGTCTGGGGAAATTACTTGTACGACCAGGCTGCATGCTTGGGCGCAGGGAGAGCTGTTTTTCTTCCTTGGGGTATCATAAAATGAAAGTACTATTTAAGGATATTACTTGAATAGATGTGAAGAAAAAACACGTTGAAGACACTTCTGTTGGTACTTCGTTTATGGGAAGTTTTGCAGTAATGAAAGTGGGAGGCAGCAGGAAGGTATATGGTAAAACTGAAGTTGAGACTCGGAAATACTTGTGTGACTTTTAACTTGAACACAATCCGGTCTTGAATGTAAGAGTTAAATTTATTGATTTTTAGACTCAGCTGATGGAGTTAATGCTCTAGTTTTCTATTTGGTGTAAATCTGTAGGAATATTTGTGTAATGAGGTAATAATATTTACATAGTATCTTTCAGGTTGCTTGGTATTGTATATTTTTATAGTAATGTTCAGATTCAACAAAAACAAATGCTAACTTTTGGTGATGTGTTCCAGTTGCAAGTACAAACTACTTTCACATCAGTTATAAGCTGTATAGGTACGCAAATGTGACCGTCTCTACATTGTTCTTGAAATCCGACCATATGTTAAGTATTGATCTTGATGTAGGGAGGTTAGGGAGGAAGCAATGACAGTCCACTAAAATATGTTTCCTCAGACATTGTATATTCCTACTTTGAAAGTGCAGATGCCTTTTTTTTTTTTTTTTTAATTCTACTTGCTGCAGCTGTCCTTGCTGCATCCAGATACTGCGCTCTCGTAAGGCAGAGGCATTGTTTTCTGGAGTAGCTGCTTGAGTTCAAAAGAGGCACTGGGTAGTGTTTCCTTTACAAAACCAAGTGTAACTTTGTTTTCACTAGTGTGAAATTTGTAGTACCGAGACAGTATTAATTCCAACATCTGTCTAAAAGTTGTGTGCGTAAAACAAGGACATGGCTTTGCTTGAGAAGAGAGAATGTGAAAAAGCCTGAAGCAAATGTAGCTCGTTCCTTCTGCCCTTTGTGCATGAGTGTCTGTCTTATGCTTTTTCCTCATTGTTTTCTTACTATTCCAACGGGGTCGTGAGTAGTGAGCGAGCCTTGGTTACTCCCTTTACTGTTGCAATTGATCCATAAATGGAGTGTGTGTATGGGGAGAGGTGAAGTCCTAGGTAATTATCGCTTGATATTCAATAACATCACTAACAGGAAACAACCTTTGTCAGTAACTGTCCAGGGCACTGCAGATGGCTTTTGTACTCGTGTGGATACACCTGCCTCAAATGAGGATGAGCGAAATATGCTGTTACTCTTGTATGTTTTAAGATAATCTTTGAAAATACCATTTGACAGTCTCCTGTAATATTTTCTAAGTGCACAAATTACAGGTAGGGACCAGGACACTGCTTCAAGGAGTCTACACAAGGGAGGCTGTTAACCAACTTCTTGACCCTGCATCTGCAGGGCTTTTAAAGTTCTGTTCATTCCCATTTGAAAGAAGTAGCCTTAGGCACCCAGCCTTAGTGTTGATTGCTTCTTGCAGAGATTAAAATCTTAAATGTAGAGGACTATACAGTTTGTGTTCTTTAAAGTGTAAGACATGTAACATAAATGGCCCAGGACTCTTGAGATTTTTCTAATGTGTAGGAAGATCCAGAAAAGCCCATATAAAGCTGCTGAGTCTTAATGGAGCGTTTTGTAAATATGAGGCAACAGAAATGTTAAATGGAAAATTATTAGTGCATGAATGTTACGGGTGTTTTCATTACATGTAGTAGTCCTGGTATTTTTGCAAATACTTCTGATTTGTAGTTTGGCTCAATATAATTTCAAGTCCTAGAATATTTGTTAACCTTCTAATATAATTTATTGAAGGATTCTATTTTACTGGGATTTGTGTTTTGGTCAATGAGAGTGTTTTTACTAATACAATTTGTATGGCTTCTTTGAAGACTTCTTTTAAAGTTCAAGTATTCTATAATTTGGTGATATCTTGATGTAGTGGTAGGAATCTTTGATGTGAGTTATATGCAGTTAAGTTTGTTTTTATATCGCAGCAATGACTGGTGATGGTGAGGTACACATGGTGTGTGTGAACAGGTTTACTTACGATGTCTAAGCGGAGAGACGATTTACTTCCTTGAGGTAAATCCTCTAAAAAGTGAGACTAAGTCCTTAAGTGAGTCGTAGTTTATTTTAAGTGTATATTTCTGTGTGAATACCATTTTTTACCTTTGTCACCTGCCAGCTGACTTGACCTGCATGGGCAGTGAGGGCTGGTGGTGTGTACCCAGCTCCTGCCACCTGGCCATGGAGCAGCAATGCTGCCTCTTGCTCATGTGAGCAGCAAGAGATGATTTGATGAGTGACCAGCTCAGTCCACGTGTGTGTGTGTTTAAACTCTGCATATTGCCTAAAACTCGTACCCTGTATCTGTGGTCTCTTCAGGTGTATCTATCTGTTGTCTTTTGGGATGGGCAAGAAGGGCTTGCAGGAATTGGGTGGGTGGCTTCAAGCTCCTGAGTCAACTGTGAACAGGCTTCCTCACAGTTGCAGCAGGTGCATAGACAAAGAGTAATCAAAGCATAAATAATGATGATGACCCTCAGAGGTACTCTTATTTCTTCCTTTTTAGTCTTTCTGCTTGGTCAACAAGGATATAGATGTGGAGGAGAGTTGGGAGCTGCATTGCAGCCATTCAGAGAGCAACAACTGTCTTTACAAGCCACCTTCTCTCTTTTATTTGGGCTTCCTTTGATACTTTTCTCTTGTATGAGGTGGACATTGATTGGGCACAGATATATACAACTAGACCATTTGTAGTAGAGGGTTTATACTATCTCTTACCCTTAGCAGCTCTCCTCCCAAGATCCCGGTCACAAAAAGTAATAGCTTTAGTTTCTATGTCCTTGGAACAGGAACAAAAATCTAGTAATTTGTTATCATAGATGTAAATGAATTGAAGAAGTGTACACTTCTGCTTTGTGATACTGAAGGTACATGTCTCTCATTTCAGCAGTGTAAATTCAAGACTAGATCGATAGTTCTGGACTTTAACAAAGGCACCTGCTTTATGGGTAGTGGTCAATCATTTTGGATCCAAACTGGCGCAGTCCTAAGTGTGTGCTTGTTGGGTATCTCCATGTGTTCTCTTCCTGCCTTTCTGAATTACTTGCAGAGCCCAATATCAAAGTCTTTGTGAAATACTGAAGCCTTTTAACAGAATTTTAGTGCTCATCCGTTTGTTTTAGCAGGGATGTAGCCTTTCTGCTCCACAGGGAAGAAGCTGAATATCTTATGTCCAAATTAATTCTAAAGTACCAAAGTGGATTTGTTAAAAAAAAAATGCTCTATGCTGCTTAAGTATGAACAGTGTTTTGGACTGATACTTTTTTTACCCGTATGTGTTTTATATTCTGTGCAGCTCCCCATTTATATGTTGTCAACTAAAACCAAGGAAGACATTACATTAAAGGTAGATGTCCTGGTTAAATAATGTGATTCTAGGCTTACAGCTTCACAAATCAGGTCAAATTCTGTTTAAGATATAAAGGGAATTCGGTCTTTTCATGAAAGGGATGAACTTCTTTGATGGAAATATGAGTCTGTTGTCTTCTCATGGTAATATGATACTCCTTTTAGCGTAGGGCAAAGAAGAGGTTGAGCCTTTCATCGTCTCTAGCATACATTAGTTCAGGGAGCATCTGAAGTTTATAAAACCTAAAAGAAGGTGGCACCGTTTTAATGAGGTGCATGCCTAAAATGGAGCATATACCATTATTTATGTACTGTATGGAATCTATCAGAGATTAATGCAGGAAGGTTCAGTGGAAGGAATGCAATTCTTGGAGCACTTTTAAGAGCTCATTTGAAAAGCACGGTTTGTAAAAAGTGTGTCTTGTACATGGAGGAATGTGAAAGGGTAACAGAGCTGCTAAATTTGGTGGAACTTTTTATTGTCGCTATCGTCTGTCAGGGGCTCAGAGATTAAAAGGACTGTAGCATGTTTGATGGCACTTGTCATATCAAGTCTCTTGTATGTATACCCTACACTAGAGTGCTACAAAGAGGCAGACAGTGATTTTCTGGAAAGGTCAGATGATATTTACTGGTTTTAGTCACAGAATGAACAGTGTTACAACTAGC
Source organism: Baryphthengus martii (assembly GCA_013396935.1). Classification (NCBI taxonomy): domain Eukaryota; kingdom Metazoa; phylum Chordata; class Aves; order Coraciiformes; family Momotidae; genus Baryphthengus; species Baryphthengus martii. The sequence continues at coordinate 254,914 of VWZK01003471.1, read as the reverse complement.
TGGAAAACTTTATATGTGGTGTGTAATTTCTCATTTTTTTTCAGCTTGTTGTGGGAAAATGCTACCTAGGTCTCCAAATATTCTCCAGTGCTCAATGGTATAAGCACTGGATGGAGGAAGGAGGGAGGGGGCATCACCTCCAGAAAGGTGGTCTCAAGAAGTAGCCTCTGTCCTGGGATGTTGTTGCACGCAACCAGTGACATCTGTGCAACCATACTAAGGAAGAGGGCGAGGAGGTTGCCCAGTTACAGCCTGGTTCACCTGTTGGATTTTGGTTTTTTTTCGTAATTGGAAGGTTGTCCTGGGAAGTGGGAAAGAGAAGTACAGATTTGCTGTGGGTGTTCCTGATGCTTTGAGTCTTTCATCTTCTTCCATTTTTGAAAAGTGCAGCAAATACTGCAGCTGAGTATTTGCAGATGTCTAGTCCTTTGAGCACTTAAGGGCTGTGTCGTCTTTTCTGACTTGTCAGCACTTCGTTAGCTGCAGAAATGTCTAGCAGCACTGAATGGTGCTTATGAATGTTTATCCAAATAGATGGACAAATATTTTTGGTAGCTTCTGCCTGGAGGATGAATTCTTTCCCTTGTGAAAAAGGATTAAAGAAGGATTTTTCTTTTTGTCAGAGAAGTGAGAAGTTAGGGAAACAGCAGAGCCTTCAGAACCAGCAGCGCAGGTGAGCCCAGTGCAGGGATGTGGATGTGCCTGGAGACTACTACGAGCAGCTCTCTGGGGTTTTCTCTGTTCAGAAACATCCTCTGTGGAAGGGGGAGCTATCAGCAAATTGCTTAAGGTTTATTTAGTTCTGATTGATTTGGTTTTGTGCCCTGATTTGTTTTTTTGTCCCAGTACGTGGGACAGCGTAGTAGTCTCTATATATGTCAGGATATACTGCGGTGCGTTGTAGCAGCAGATCGATGTGGTGAGGCAAGTTCTGTCTTTGTTACTATACAGTGGCAGGGAGTCCCAGCCAGCATTATGTTGTTTGGATTCTCAAGTGAGGAGAGCGAAACAGATACTTTAACAGATTCTTACAGTTTAAGTGCTGGAAGATGATGGTAGCAGAAGTACGTTGCTGCTGGCATTGAGTGCAAGCAAGGGAAGGCGTGTTGCTTTGAAACAAGTTAGCTCCACCTGGGGTGCTGGCAGCAGACTGATCCTATGCAGAATTGTCCCGAGACTGTTCTCCATGCCTTCACTGGAAAAAAACCCAACAGAACAAACAAACAAAAAAAAAAACAAGAAAGAAATTGTGGACTCCATTTGACTTTCATACATTTCCACATCAGATCAAAGGTGTCTGTGTTTCTCAGATACCCTGTCGGATGAATAAAAAATTGGGGCCGCAGGGATGGATTTGCTGGCTGTGCGGTATGTGGATAGAGCTCTGTTAGATCCTATCTGAAGCGAGCTTCCACAGTCCCTTTTGAATTTGGAGGCAATATAGATGGGAGGAAGCCCAAGTTGCCTAAGAGGCTGTAAAATCCCTTTTCTAACATCCTTCCCCTGCTTATCTTCCACCCCTCCCTGCCCGCTTATGTATACATACTCTCTCTGACTGCTGCTTTTAAAGCTACTGGTATTGCTTGTTGTCTGCCAAAGACAAGCGCAGAAAAGCTCTATAGGGATCTCTAGCATCTGGGCATCTCTTACTATGTTTGCAACAGCAATTTCTTTTCTCCCTTACCTGCTGTATTTACACTGCCCTAAAAGTATGCTCGGTGCCTCACAGAACAAATAGTTCGAGAGCTCTTTTCTGTGTGAGGAGAGGCTGAGTTGAAGGCAGAGGAGATGCATCTGGATGTAGAGAGAATTTCATGCAGGTATGTATCTCTCAGCCAGTGCTAATCACACAAAATTGTTGGTTTTGCTTTTTTTTTTCAATGCATTATTTAATTAGTTTGCTTTATGAAAGAAATTTGAGTTAGGCATTTGAACAAAGCCAAGTTGAATAATGATGATGAATGTTTTCAGGAAGAGTACTCCAGGCTTGCAGGGGGAAGTAGAAAACAGCGCAGAAGTTTCAGTGAGCTGAATTCACCAAAACGTTTAAAGGATTTGTCGAATTCTTTGCTACTGTAAATATGTGCTAGTAAACCACTAAAACTGGCAGTTTTACTTAAGATAGAAGTGTGAGCGCTGTGAGCTGTATTTTTTATTTATTTGAATATAACATTAAAATATCCTTTCATGTGGGAATACTGGCGTTTTAAGAATATTTAAAGCTGTTAATGGTCAGTCAGCCGCTTTGCTGAACTGCTGACTTCACACATACCATTTCCTTTTTCAGGTTTTTACAGCCCCACATCTTCTGACTTTTAAAGCAGGATGGGGAGGGAGGGAAAGAGGAGAAAAGCTATTTTTATTTTCCACTGGTAGCCGTAGGGCAGATATAAACTTTAATTTTTAAAAATACTGTCAAATTACTGTAAATGTTGAATCTACATGACATTGTTTCTGTTGTGTGTTGATACAAGCTGTGCTGTTTAATTGCAACACCTTCTCTGCTTTTCTCATTTATAAGTATTTCTTTCTTGTTTCAGGAATTCTGGGGACAAATCTTTGGTCTAAACCTTGCTAGTGTTGCTTTTTAAAATACACAGTGCCCTGCACTGTACTGAATAATACACTTAGTACAGTTTAAAGAGATTTTTGTAGTCTTGAAGTGTATGACTTACTGTAACCATAGTTGCTCATATTCTAAAGCAGGTCGTAAACTTACCTGGAGAGAGGGCAGAACATTTACAGGCAGTATTTTACTGCTGACAGCTTAAAAGTTTGTTTATGCTAATCACTTCATAAATAATGAGCAGTACACTGTTGGTGATTTTCAGAGGAATTTTGGAAGTGCAGAAAATTTCTTATTGATGTTAAGGCAAATGACATTACAAAGCTATACTTGTAAAGACTAACTACTCACTTTCTTCCTTTAACAACTTAAGAAATATTCAAACTTAGTTCTTTTAATACTACATAAGGCTAGCTAATACTTGCTCTTTTGAAAGCCTGTAAATTTGACAAAACCTTCTCTCTCCTAGATCTCTTTTTATCAGCTAGAAGAGAAGCTGTTCAGCTATATCAGCTCATTAGAAGTTCTGCTGTATGAAAACATGGAAGTTTAATTTCCTTTCCTTGAAAGAATTTAAGTTTTTTGTTTTTGTTTGTTGGAGTTTTTTTGTGTTTTGGGTTGGTTTTTTTTTATTATTGTTGTTACAAAGAATGGGAACTAAAAGGGATTTCAGCTTGGATCAAATTTCTTGTCAGAACACCAACTGATTATATATTCATGTGCAGAAAGAAGACCCAATCTTTACATTTTGTTTTGAAATCATACAGGTGTAATGCTAAATAATACTGATTTTATAGCTACAAAGGTTGTGTTGCATTTTATACATTTCTGATACAATCGTGTACGTTTTTTCTTACAGCCTTTGAGCTTTGACTTTTCTCAGATACCACAGTATACTCTAAAAAGTGTAAACTGATTATCTCTATTACAGAAATAAGTAAGTATATGCTGTTGTGTCTTAAAGTATACATTAAATGAGTCTATGCACTGGGTGACTTTCTGGAAAGTAAATTTTCAAGTATTGGAAATTTGGAAGCACTGCATGATGTAGAAATACTCCTCTTAAGTCTCACTCTCTTTATTTGCTTCTTCTCAACTACATAAAGACTTGTGAAAAAGGTATGAAGCAGACTTTTTATTTAGAAGATAATAGATGAATAGATTATTAGGTTTAAAAAAAATTTTTTACAGCTTTAGGAAGGATAATTTTGAAGGAATGCAGTTAAGCCACACTAGTTTGGGAAGTGCCTAGTGCCTGTAGGTATACCTTTCTCATGCGTGGAAGCTGGGGTGGGAACTGTGGCTGCCGGACTGCGTGTCAGTCCACGGAGGAGGCTGTGCAGGTTCTTTTCTTGAAGGGCTCTCTGCAATATGGGCCATAACAAACAGCAAGAAGGCATCGGGGAGCAGCAACAGCGATGGGAGCATGGTGATACTCGTCAGCAGTTGGAACTGGTGTCTCTTATGTTTCTAAAGCTACCAGCATGTGAATGAATACTGGTGATGGAAGCGAATGTAGGGCTTGTACATATGGGAGAGTTGGACGGGAGTATTTCTTTGCTTACATTGCACTTACTCTCTGTCTAGAACTGATTTTGCTGTTCAAACCCTGTGTAGTTATTTCCGCCCCTTGCACATGGAAAGTATAACTCCGAGTTCAGATTAAGCCTGAAAATGTTCTGCCTGGGTTTCAAGCTAAAATTAAGAACTTAATGCTTCAAAGTGGATGTTTTGTTAGATTCCCCTTCTGTGCTGTGTGTCTGTATAAAAGAATAGCATCAGTCCTTATCCGGTGGAGACTGCCCATTGACAACTGTCCCTTCCTCCCCTGAGGATGGCAGCAATGTCTGAGTTACTGCATTTATACCAGTGGTAGGGTCAAAAAGCTAACTAGCTCTAAAATTAGCGTCTTACCTCAGAGAATGAGAGGCGGAGTCATTGACAGAAAAATCAATCTATTTGGTGGGGACTAAACATGCAATCTACTGGTTGCTTAGGCTCCTTTTAAATGTTGCATTTATCTCCATAACTCTATTCTGTGTATTTTTATGAGTGAGTATGCTGTTAAGGTAAATGTGCACTGGGAAACCCTAAATATGCATGATTTTTTTTCAGGACATTCAGCTTGCTTGAGTGGCTTACGGTGAGAAGGATCATGGAGATGCGTAGCAGGCAAAACGTTTTCATCTTCTTTGAAATGCAACAATACATGTCCTTTGAGAGTAATTCTTTCAGAATGAGAAGAGTGAGGTTAGACAGGAAAAGTGTTTTCTGTCCTATTTTCTGACATCTAGTATTATGTAGTAGCAAGGCAAGAGAGGGTGAAAGCTTAGGCTTGTCTGCTAATATACTGCTTTCTGACAAAGGGCTCACACAGTGGGAGGTGGCTAGTAGAAGTGATGGGGGGATTAACAGTAAAAACTTCAGTAAGCAATTAAAGGCACATGAATGCTTTCCATCCCATTTTTTAAAAAGTAACTGATGTAAGGGACACTGGCCAGAGAAAGAATGAAACTCAGTTTGCAGGATGAACGGAGATGTAAATAATACATTTCATGAGTGTGGAGATCCTCCGTGGCTCTTTAAATTGAAGATATTTTGACGGAGGATCCAGGTTCATGGATTTTTTTTCTCAACTTTTTCACTTTCCCTAATTTACAGTAAACAGTTTCTCACTTGTGTCTGATACAGATTCTGTGCTACCATTCCTTATATCGGTGGGTTTTGGCCGGTCTCTAACTGTGACTGATAATCACTACGCTTACCTTGGTCTTTATAACTTTGGTTTTCATTCTGCTGCTTTGTGCACCCTAACACTGTTACGCTTCAACCTTGCCATTGCTTTTCCTTGTTTGCTCGTATGTTCCTGACATGGCTTTGTTTCATTTTTTCCCTTCATTTCTAGAAGTTGCTAGGTTCATTTCTTAACCCTAGCTTTCTGTATTACTCGTTCAGCTTGCTCTCCGAGGGGCACAGACAAGAATGCTTTGAGCTCTAGTCCTTTTGACATAATTTTACCAAAACATCCCTGGATGTTTCTCCCCCGTATTTGCTGGAGGTTTTCTTCTCTTCGGTGGTGGGTGTGCTGTCGGTTGACCGAGACTGTTGATCATGAATGCAGCGTAAGAGGACTCTGTCTTGGTTAGCAAAAGATGTAACTGCGTCGCTTATGGTTTGCCGCTTAATTATGCGAGGTGATGGAAAGCTGTTCCTCGGTCTGTCCCTGCAAAAGAAGTTAGTTACATTTTGTTTCAGACTGACCCTGCTCTGTTTTGAAGGTAACTGGTTTTCATTTTGCTGTAATTCAGCAGCATGTTAACAATTGTTAAATAAAGGCTCAGGAGTACTGTCCTTGAATGTTTTCAGTGACAAACAGCACTATCTGCAAGATAATTTAATAGCAGCTCTAAATTGAATACTTAGGTGCAACTGAGTTTTAAGTAGCACTTCTTCAAAGCAGTACCGTTTTCCTGCATTTGAGTTTGCCTCTTCCCAAGCAGTGCTTTCAGAACTTTCAGTTGTCTTGTATTTTTTCACAGGCTGGTGGGTGTGCTGTAAAATAACCTATCTGGTACAACACAAGCTAATGAAAAGCTGGAATCCTTTTTATGTTCTGACAGACACTCCGGTTGTGCTAAACTTGATGACTATCACTGCGGGGTTGGAATCTTTATTACTGCACCAAGTGCAATCTGGTACTTGGAACAAAAAGATAAAAACCATGCAGTGTTTTAAAGTAATCCGTAAAAGCAGTTACTTTGACTCTGCATCACCTTTCACGATTTATTACTTGCAGCGGAAAAGCTTTGAATTTTTGGGGGAGTCCACGAAAGTATCAAGTATTTCAAATTTATTTGGTGGCTTAAAAGGATTTCTGTTCTTAATCCTGATGATCACTTATGCTATGAATGCTATTGTGTAGCAAAACCTGCTTATTTTATGGTAGTATTTAGTTTTATTTATAACTGCTTTCAAGTCTCAGTCTTGAGAGGTTTTGTAATAACTATCCAGCATGTTCACATACAGCACACGCACATTAAATGCGTTCTTCAGTCACTGGCATTTTAAAAACCGTATTTAGTTAGTTTTAGCCGTGGGACTTGCACTGTATGAAGTTTTCATCATGCAATCCAGCACCACAGTGTGCAAGTTCCTTGAAGTTTCACTGAAGTGTCACAGTTTCAGGAAGATACTCAAGCTGTATGATGCTGTTCTTGTGATATACAATATGTATGCGTATTTTTATTTTTTTTTACCATGAGAGTATAAGATTCCAAGTAGATAACTTGCTTTGAAACTATCATTCCTCTTACGTAACACTGGAAAAGTGTAGCTTCTAAAAATGTTACCTTTTGCAAAACTAATCTTGGAAAAAGTATGCACAGATTTAAATTTAAAAAAAATTAAATCTCAGAACTTTTGATGGTGTCAGCTTTAATCTCATGGGAGTTCTTGAAATGATCAAAGAAGATAATTCAGAAATTTGAGTCTGTTTTTGCCCCTTACTATTCAAACAGCTAATGGAAAAAGATAGTAAGGTTGTTGGCTTTGTTGCTTTGAGGCTAAAAATATTCATATGAATTTGGCTTGAATTGAACACAAAGTTCAAAAAACTAGATACTGGAGTAGAAAATCACAGTAACACACACACACACAAACGAAGTTTGTTTTTGCTGGTTTACAATTGTTTGACTAATTTGACCCTTCTAGTTTCTAAACCCTACAAGAATGTGGCTTGCTGCTTTTATCTGCAGTTAGCGTTTCCCTAACAGGTTCTCTGTGCTCAGTTACTACTCATAGTGGGCAGGGGTATCAGTGAGCACTTGGGCCTTTGTGTAGGTTTCTTACATCAGTGTTTTGTTCCCTTTTCCACTGTAGTTGTGCAGGATAGCGTGTTTTACCCAAAGACATTAAATTGATGATTGTTTAACTGTGCAAGCAAGGCAGGATGGTTATGAGGTATGTGTAAAAGCCTTTCTTTCATTTTTCAGTAATGTTTGTTGGGGGAAAAAAGGGACCAAGCACAATTTGTATCTTTCTTTGTGTGTGAAGTCCACAGAAAATGTAAGTCATTATACAGTGAACTGTCTGAAACAAGGAAATAAAAGTTTGTGTTCTATATGCTTGCTACTTTCATGTATCTGTTGTTTATATGCTGTTCTACACATAGTTTGTTAAATGTTTGCAATTTGAAACCAGCAAGATAATTATACACCAATAGAAAAAAAAATCCTCCTTTCCAAAAAAGAAAACTCAAACCCCAACAACAACCTCCCCCTAACTTGTTGTCTTACTCCTTCACAGGAAACTGTTGTGCTGAAAGGAAGAATTAACTGGTCTTTCAACTTCAGCCTTTTTATTGTGAGAGGGGAAATCACAGAAGTGTTACCATGGGGAGAACAGCAGCTAAAGGTAAGGCTTGGTAGCTTTTATCCAAGAGGGAATAAAATAGGGAACCTGCTAAATGCTCTTTTTGAAGGTGGTAGGATACTGCTTGACAATTACTATACTGTTAGATTAAAGGAGACAGTTTATGATATGTACTAAATACAGGTAAGTTCAAACTTTATGTTATTTTAGAGTAAATATGCTAAATTTAGCTTATTCTGGAGTTCTGCAAGTTCAACTAAAGTAATTTTGTCCTGTGACAACCTTGAAACCATTGCACTACTCTAAATTTGAAGAATATGCCTAGATGTGCTATTAAATAAAATGTAGTGCTTTATTCTGTAACTGCATATAATTTAGCGGGATGATAAGAATGTAGTACAAGGAATCAGGTTTTCTCACAGCGAATGGCATTAGCAGCTGTCTCTTGAAGATAAAAATGAACATTTCAAAAGAAACTCATCCACAAGTGTAGTATACTAAAAGGTGTGATTTCTGCGGTGTCATGTCTGCAGAAATTAATTGTGAGTTAAGTGCTAAAATAAAGAGTGAGACTTAAGAAGAAATAAGAGTGTTTGGGTGGGTGAAACAAAGAGGAAAGAAAGAGGGAAAGACCCAGTGTCTGAAGCTAAGTTGCTGCTGCTTTTCAGAGGTTTCACATGGGTAGTCCTCTCCCATAAAAAGCTGCTAACACTTTTGTACTTTTCTTCAGCTTTCCACCTTCAGTCTAAGCTACTTCATGTGCTTGTGCTCTTCCTTGGTGAATAATTGTCTTTTGCTGTAATAGATTTTCTGTAATGGCAGGAGTCATCGGTTTAATTGTTACACCAAAAGTTTATGGAGGAAGTCTGTCCCCTTCTCTTGTAGGTTTTCTGCATGGCCATTGTCTAAATATACTAAAAGGGACACCCTGTTCCGGTCAGATAAGAATCCCACTAGGGTAGCACAAAAAGAAGGGAAAGGAGACATTGCGTATTTTTTCTTGTCTTGATATCCTCAGCTGTGTCCACCAGGGCTTGGTGGAGGGGTAGCTAAAAGGTGCCCACAGCCCTGTGTAGTAGGGAGTGAAGGAAGCCCCTTTCTGAGCAATGGTAAGTCTTGGGCTTGTCTTAGTAAACTTCATCTTGAAGGCAAGTAACTGTATGGCATGAGAAGAGCGAATTTTTCTGTCACCCAAAGGTATTTCATGTGTGTCAGGAAGACACGAGATTTCTGTGAGGAAAGAGAGTATAAGCTATGTTTTGAATACCCATCAGAGTTGAAGGCTTTAAGGTGGCTGAGAAATAGCTGCAGAAATCTTGAAATTGTGACTGTGAGCTGCTTTTTCCACACATACGACAGCAAACAAACAGCAAGTCTTAGAAGATAACACATACATGCCTCATTATGTAGCACGCCATTCTGTGGTGAAAACTAATACTGTCAAAAGATGTGATGCTTGCCAGCATGCAGACAAAGCAATCATCTCGCTTGTTGAAGGGTTAACTCTTCTTAGAAGGAAGTGGTGTGGATTTTTAAAGCATCTCAAACAAGAAGCTGGTGTTCAGCATGGGAGTTTATAAGAGGAACTATACATTGGTCACCAGGATTATCTTTCCCAGGCTTTATATTCTAAAAGTGCCTTTTCTGATTGGTTTGGTTTTTTTTGTTTCTTTGTTTTTGGTTGGTTTTTCTTTTTCATTCACAAATCAGTCAAGATAGCTTTCCCTTTTTCCTTCCTTGTCTCTAATTTCTTGTGTGATAGATGTGGTTGCTCTTGCCTGTCCTCTGTTGAGTAATCTTATCAGCGGAGGAATTCTGTGGTTTCCGATAGGGTGGGAGTAATGTAAGCGCATGGAATTTTAAATCGGTAAGCAGAAAGCTTACTTATTCTAATCTTTCTTTTGTATCTACAGCTTTAGTTATGAAGTGCACTGTATAAAATGTTAGATGATGAGTAATAGAATATGCTGGGTTTATAATTTTAGTATATACAGTATTCTAATCTTGCTACCCAGAAGAGACCAATCTTTCATGGGCTTTTGAAAATAAGTATTTAGCCTATTCGTATTATAGGCTAAATGTATATATATTCACATAGCAAATATATAAACTCCGTATGCTTATTTTTTACTACATTCTTAAAACTCTATTTGCAAGTGGGATCCCATTCTTTGGGGCTTTTTTTTAAGAGCTGAGTAGCATGTGATTATGTCCACAGTAGCAGCATTTGATTTTTGTTCATTTTGACAAAATGATCTAAACCATACTGTATTTTATGTTAGATAGTAGACTAAAACTTGTCTCTTTAAAAATGGACTTTATGAGTAGAGGAAGACAGATAATGGATTGAACTGACCTTTTTTTTGTCACCACGAGCTTCAAGACTCCAGGACTAATAAGTCTCTTCCGTCTCTAATATATGAATAAATTCCCATTTTTAAGTCCACTTTTCAGATTTCATGGAATTAGTCATTGTATGAGGCTATATGGAGATGAAAAGAAAATATCTGCAGAAGGATTTCCCTTTTTCATAACCTCATTTTTGAGGTTTTACCTCAAAGTTTGGCCAAGCTGAAAGTCATATGCTGAGGGAGTCTTCTTCAGCCCAATGATTGGATATAATCTGCCAAGTCTTAATTTTGTTTTCAGTGATCTTTTGAAACTAAATGTACTAGAATTTAGGATATCAAAATTTCAAATGTAGGTTGGCATGCATTTTAAAAAAAAAGTTTATGGATTTCGTATCTATAAAATCTTATTTTCTTTAATGTTGCTTTTGAAAATAAACTGTAAATTCTTATCCACTTGAGCTACTGACATTGGGACACCGGACCGAGGAATCGTAGCAACTGTGAAATATAGACTGGAGGAAAGTTTTCTAAGGTAGTAGCAAATACAGGGTCTCTTGTGTGAAAGCAGGTTAGTAGCTCTTGCTAATAGTAGCTTTTCATCTGCTTAGACAAAACACTCCAGCTTTGTAACAGTCTTCCTAATATTGAAGGTTGAAATGCATAAAAACAAGGGGAGGCTTTGAAAACGATCTTGGGTTTATTCAAATTTATATTTGGATGCTTCTGTGTGTGCTGGATGAGTTTTACTCGAGCATTTTAAAGAGTAAAGTTCTGGCCATCAAAAACAAGTGATAGCGATGGTACCTAGGGTTTGTCTTGAATGAAGGTATTTCCAGCTTAAATAAAACAGATGTTTAAACTGCTATTGAGGGATCAATTTCTTCACTGTAATGTCATCATCTCTTCTTTTTCTCATAGTTCTGTAATGGCTGATGATAAGAAAAAATGCATTGCTGAGAGTGTTCCATTTCAGTGTTCCTACTTGCTGTGATATCATGAGATAAGCACTAAACCTAACTGATACAGGAAATAAATAATGAGAGTGGTGGTTGTCAGTGAGAACTCATCTGGTCACCAGGTGGTGCGTTTTTTTTCACATTCTTTCACCTGTTCTTGATGTCTCTCATCATGAAAGGCTGTCATCTTGTTTAGAATGTGGCAATGTTGGGTAGATACTCTTTCGTGAATCTGTCCTTTCAAGCTTTGGATGTTCACAGGAAGCAGTTATTAGTTCTCTTCTTCAATAAGTCTCTTATGTGGGAGGCTGTTGGATTTCCTCTTCTGAAATAAGCAGATTGAGAAGTTTTCTATTCTGTAAGGTGTCAGCCTGATGTCTGCATCAATCTCCTGGCTGGTTTTGGGAAAGCCTGAGTAACTGAGCTTGTAGAAAACGTCAAAAGGCTCTGCTGGGATTTGCCACCACCCAGTAGAAAACTAGCTGGATTCAGCTGAATCCCAAAGAGGCTAAATGGAAATTATTTTGGTGTGTAGGAGGGAGAAGGTGAATGTTTGCCTTGTGTTCTTGTTACTGAACTAATTTTAACACTATCTCTTCTCAGATTCTCACTGGTAGTTGTTGTCAGAGTGTAGGGTGTCCACTTATGTCGGTTAAAGCTCTACTCCTGAGGAAGTACTGGGGTTAGAGCTCCCTAGGTACCATCCAGAAGCATTTCAGCGAGTCCATCTAAAGTTGACTTCCATAAGGATTTTTCTTTGGGAAACTATCAAGTAGAGAATGCTTCAAAGCAAACTTTTTTCAAAAGAAAGAGCATATAAGAAAGAAGACTAAGTCAAGGAGTAAAGGTAGCATTTTCATTCTTTTTCAAAGGATCTATGGTACTCCCCATACCTGTTTTAGGAGAAACAGCTGATAGTTTCTTCAGCATATTTTGAGCAGTTAGATAGCTGTAGATATGTTTTCTATGACTGTGGAATCTGGGTTATTCTTGGAAGCTGCCTTGGCCCAGAGTATGTAACAGGCTTTAATGGCCCTAACCAACCTGACCTGGGGCCTCTCTCCACCCTGCCCAGGACCCCATGTCAGCCCCCTGACCTGTTAGCGCCTGCCCCAGCAATGCCAGAACAGTGCTGATCTTTAGCTTTCAACTTCTCTGCCCCGCCTGGCCATGGGCCCTGCCAAGTTGGGCCCACCCTTGGGTCCATGCCCATTCTCAGCCTCAAACTGTCCCCAGGGAGGGTACCCAGTGCTGGGGCTGCCCCTAGTGCCTCCTCCCTGGTAGCTCCTGGCCAGGGTGGTAGAGTGGCCCTGGCTGGTGTGGCCCTGCCTCACTGCTTCTGAGGTGACCCTGATCAGTGCTGTGGCTCCCAAGGGAGCACCACATCCTACCCAGCACAGAGCTCACTGACCAGTGGGGAGGATTTTGGCATTGCTGACAGAAAGATTGTCATGATTCAGCTCTTGCTGTACATGGGAGTTCCTCAGTAAATGATGAAAGAAACGGGATGAAAATGCTGAACATCACATGTTGCTCATCAGTGGTCTCTGTTTCAAGGAAAGCTTAACTTGCAGAAAACACAGAAGAGAAACACTATTAGGGCTCAATCTTTGCTACAGAACAACTTGTTGAATCTCAAGTGTTTCTGATAGCCAGATGCTTCTTATTCAAAGGTAGGAGTGTTTTTATTCAAGTGCAAGGCAATCAGTAGCTAAAGCCTTAAGCACAAGTGAATACAGAAGTCAGCTACCAACACAATGTTTCGGTACAAGTGAGCCAGCCCTCCCCTCTAACAATTCAGGTTAACTAGGATCACCCAAGGTGTGAGCTGAGGCGTGTGCCTTCCCAGAGGACTGGCGTTGTTCCTGTTGCTGAAACATTTGCGAACTAAGAAAGTCATTCTGCCACACAGAGATTGATAACCTTTTTATATCTGAAAATGTGCTTGCATTTTGGTTGCCAGCTCAGTATCAGGTTTGAGTTGTGCTTGAGTCCATGAGTGTCTGAAGCAGGTCACCAAACCAACATAAAGACTGAAAGGAACGAGTGGAATTGGCTCCCTCAGTCTGCTCCATTCTAGCCTCCCAGTCTTGCTGTGTCTTGCACACAGGCTGAAATCCAGCAAAAACAGAGTATGACAGATTCTTTTCTGTATGTGTATAGACATAAATGATAGAGAAGGTATATTCTTCTGAATGATTTTTTTAAAATAGCTGACATGCACTGAGATAGCTGCTTGCATTTGAGTATTCAAGAATTTAACTATAGAAAGGAATCTTTAACTCAGAAATATGCCTTTAAGGTGAGTTCATTATTTTTCTTCTCAGTTCATTGTGGTCTAGAGATTTAAAGATCTAGATTCTAAAGATTTAAATAGACATCCAGTGATCTTGAGAATCTCAAATTGCATGTAGGTTGAGTAAAGCTGGTAAAAATTAGGATAGGATTGCTCTTTGTGGAGCTAATACTACATTTCCTGCAACTAGATTTATTTTGATAATGTAACATAAAGTAGTTAAAAGCTCTGCTTTTTCATGCTGTATATTCTCAATATATTTCGAAAGCAAAATAGTGCAGTGATTAAATTTGTAGTACAATTACCTTTTTGATTATGCACTGAAATGAATAAAAGAAAGTCAATATTTGAAACAAGACATTTTGTGTTGTTTGAAAGCATTCTGTGTTATGCTGGACATCGTTATGATGTGAATATTGCATTTATTATGTAATGGAATCTTGTCTTTTAGATTCAAAGAATATTAAAAAAGAGAAAGATGGAAAGAATCAGCAGGCAAACAACCCGTCTTTAAAGAGTGGTAGGTATTTCAGCTGTCAGGTTATTAGTTAAGGTACCTTAAAAGAAAAAGTGTCTATTTGGATTTTACTATCTCCTCAGGATTTTTTTATTTTTTTTCTCAATCTCTTCAGCTATTACTGGTGGGTAGTTAAAAACATATAGTCTTACTAGCAAAGACAAGTACTCTTTGTATATATATTCAAAGATGCTGTATAAACATTGATTATTTGTTTTTATTTTTTTTTTTCAGTTCACTACTGATTTATCTGTTCTTCTCATCCTGTATTTCTCAGTTTCATGCATTTTCTGCTGCAGTTATCTTCTCTTTCCTTAATGTGTTTCCTGGTGCCAGAGAAAGGATTTTCAGTTAGAGTTTTTAGAATTGTTACCTGGATTAAATTACCTGGAATTCTAATTTTAGTTTAAACAAATACATTTTTCAAATCAATTGTGTTTTTACAATAAACTAAGGAAACTACACACTTGCTAGAAATGATCCAGCTTCTCATCAAACTTGACCTCTACTATCTTCAACAAGTGTCATAGGGCAGCATATACGTGGCCTTGCTGGCAGTTTAGCTTTTGTGGGATGCAGAGAGAGGGCAGCAGCGTCCTTATATATCCTTCGTATGCTCATGTTGGTTGCTTGAATTTGGCGCGGTAAGAAATGTCATGAGTACTGTTGACTGAAGTAGAAAATCTCTTCAGGAGTTGTTAGTTAATTCGTGACAAAATGTACCAGGGTTACTTAAACTTTCACTGTGTTTTTGTGCCCTCTGGCTCCTAATAGATGGTCTAGTTCGGAGCTTTTCTTATCCAAGTGGAGTAGTTGCTTACAATAGTGTAATCACTGAACAAATGTCCTGAGATACTATCAGGATAGCAGGGTGTAAAAGATAAGATACCCTGTTAGCACCAGCCGTAGTACAGCTTTCTGCTGTTACGTTTGCCAGACTTAATTCTTTCATTTCTTGGGATCCTAGCAGTCATCTTTGTTATTCTTCTCCGTTAATTTGAGACGGGAAAGGACACGTATTTGTGTCTTGTTTTCCCTCTTTTCCGGTGTAAGAAGAGCTCCAGTCAAACTGGACTCAGATAGCATGTCTGTGTTTTAAAATAATGTTGTCTGACCTGACAAACGGAGCCCCATAAGACATCCCCCAGCAGCAAAGTGCTTTTCATGTGTGGATAAGATAACCATATTTCATGAGTCACTGGAAAACGTCCCTGCCTCCCGCAGTAGAGAGCGAGGTGTTGAAAGCTTTGTGGAGAAGCAGTGCTAAGCAGGCAAGCCTTATTCTGTCATCTGTCTTCTTCCACTCAAGACTACTCTGCTAATCTGTTATCTGAGCGCTGAATTTACTCACGGAATCTAGACTCAGCTCTGTCAAACACTTAAAGTAGTGCCTTGCTCAAGATCATGCAAGATCTCTGATTTTTTTTGTAGATGAGATGGTAATTTTTATCCTGTGCTGTTGCTTGTTGATGGCAAGGAAGAAGTAGCCTCTTGAAGCTAGATGAAGAAGGATGCCTTGCAATGTTTTGGGTTAGCATCCAGGAAATCTACAGAGTTTTCAGGAGAATGTGTGATAAGAAGAGTTGAAGAGAAGGGGAGATACAGAGATGTGAGGAAAAACAGGTGAAAAAAACCAGACTAAAGTAGATAGAGAAAGACGGAGGAGAAAGATTCTATCTGAATGATCACAACATACAGAAGGAGGTACAGGGTATAAAGCAGTGTATGAAATACCTTACACTTAAACTACTGTATTTGCAAGTAATGTAAACCGAAATGTAAAAACATAAACCAAAAGTAAAAGGAAACCTCATCTTTGTCAAAGAGCAACTTTGGAATGAAGACTAGAAAAGATACATGTCTGTGTAAAAAGTCCCAGATGTATGCCAAGGGAACTTAGGGATGAGATGAGAAGACACGAGGTGCTTCATCTGGTTAAATAGTGTTTAAGCTATGGTAATACTGTATTAAACTAACCTAAATAAACCAGAACCTTAAATTCTACCTATCTACAAGTGACACTTAACTCGATTGTTTAAATCTTCAATATAAATTTTGTAAAACTTTGACTTAAACCAAAGCATTATGTAGAGTAGAATACAGGGAGCACTTAAGCAAACTGGGCAGTCACTTATTCATGGGAGCAGATAGGATGCCTCTGACGGTGCAAAGGTAGTCGATGTCACTGTGAGGCTTCTCGTTTTGGAGAGGTCTTAGTGATTGAGGAAGTTTCATGCTGACTGGAAAAGCGTAAACAGTGTGCCCAGTGTCAAGAAAGACATGAAGTGAGCACCCGGGGAATTACAGGCTGGCCTACCTGACCTCAGTCTTTGGGAAGACTATGGAGAAAATCCTCCTGGAAGCCATTTGCAAGAAATAAAGGACAAAGATGAGGTTAGGAATAACTGACATGGATTGTAGACAAAGGGAGAGAGTGGATGTTGTTTGTCGGCTTTAGCAGGGCTTTCTGTATAGTTTCTGTAGTGTCCTTTCAGCCAGACTGGTGAGATGTGGTTTGGATAGATGGGTGAAAAATTGACTGGAATGCCAGACAGTACAAAGTCCACCTGGCAGCCGGTACCTATTGGCATATCTCAGAGGTTGATACTAGGGCTGATTCTATTTTATGCCTTACTGACGGATGAGGATGATGGGACAGAACACTCTGCCAGCTAGTTTATGGGCAGGAGTAGCTGGTAGGCTGGAGGGCAGGGCTGCTCTTCAGATGGACCTCTCCATGCTAGAGAAACGGGCTGACAGGAACTCAGTAAGATTCAAAGGCAAGTGGAGAGTCCTTCCCTCACCTGGGCACACTGGAACCTGGGTGGGAAGCTGGCTGCCTGAAAAGCCGTTCTGCAGGCATGGCCCTGGAGTCCTGTCAGGCAGCCAGCAGTGTGCTCTTGTGGTGAAAGATGTCAACTGCATACAAAGTTCTGTCAGCAGAACTGTAGGCAGCAGACCAAGAGAAAAAATTTACTACTTTTTGGTATTCGTGAGACAATATCTGGAGTGCTGTGTTCAGTTTGAGCTCCCCAGTACAAGAAGACACAGCAAGCTGGCTCATGCTCCAAAAAAAAACCCCAAAACAAACCAAGAAGGAACAGGAATGTAAGATGTAAGCAGAAAACTGGTACTGAAACCAGACAAATAATTCCTTCAGACAAAAGAAGAGAAAGCTTATGGGAGATCATCTTGCTGGCTTCAGTTATCTGACAAGCAGCTATAGAGGGGACAGAAAAAGGCTCTGCTTGGAGGCGCAGGGGAAGCTTGAGAAGCAACAAACACTAGTTGGAGCACAAGAAATTCCTACCTAATGGAAGGAAAAAAAATCTTCACCTTGAGAGTGGTGGAACCCTGGAAAAGCAGGACGCTGAACTAGAGACCTCCTAGGGTACCTTTTAGCTTGAGTTACTTCATGATTGGCAAGTTTGACAAGAAGTGAAGGGGTATTGATACAGTATTGCAGAGAACATCAAGGGTTGTTGACCCATGGGTAATTGCTGGTAATGCCAGCAACTAGGGCATAAACTTACTTCCTTCATTTTTAAATTAGTCAGGCTGTTTGCCCATGTTGGTTGTCTTGGGTCACTGTTTTAGAGTCTCACTCCTTTGTTGGGTACAAACAGTTTAATTTTTTTTACAAAAGATCCTAGTCACCTTCTGGTGTGGGTTGGTTTTTTTGTTGTGGTTTTTTTTGTTTGGTTGTTATTGCTGTTGTTTTTCTGCTGTTTCCAGTATATGCTGATATGTTCTTCAGCGTAAAAATTCCTTTCTCTCTCTAGTTTTCACATCGCTGGTGGGTTATAAAGTTGTGCTTGTTCCATAATGGATTTTTCTTAAGCTATTTCATTCAGCCTGCAGGTTTGAGTAGGAAGAGAAATGCATGTTAAATCATTTAGTGCAAGCTAATTTTCTTAAGGATTTCTATTTCTCAGAAGTTACATGTTTTCAGGGGCTTTAGAATTAGAAATATATATAAACCAACTGCTTCTTTACCTGTGCACACTGGGAATACAGAGAAGCTTTTAGCATAGAGAGTTTTTTTTCAATGTGATTATCTTCTTAGACATGCATCTTACGTGTTGCAAGAATACGTTCTTCTCCTATTGTATGACTGCAGTAATTAAATGATAATTAACACCATCTCTGAGAGCTTGGCTTTAATTTAATACAGCATACCTTCACAGGTGGAGAGGTTCTAATTTAAACTTCAGGTCATTTCTTCTTGATGAAAGAGCTTTTGCTAGCCAGGAGCAGAGCCTCACAATGGTGTTTTCCTCTGGGCTTTATCTGCAGCTGGCTGCTTGTGTTAACTTACCTGTCTTTCTAGTAAAATGGAAAAAAAACAAAGTAAACCCTTTGTTTCCCTCCATACTTTTGGGTCGTCCCAGCAGATTTACAATCCTCTATAACATTTGAGATCATTGGGCAACGCCGGTATATAGAGATAATTTTTTTTTTTGGAGGAGATGAATGGGGAGTTCCGCTGGTGAAAGGTGCTGTCTCCAAAGCATCAACATTTATACTGTTCTTCACACAGCGAGGCTCTGGTTCATGTTTACAGCTCTTATATGAGATCTGACACTGCTGGGGTGTAGCTAACTTTTTGCTATATTTAATTTTATTGTACTGGGTACTTAAAAATTTGCTGAGGTAAACTCTGATTAAAAAACATTTTTTTTTATTTAAAATCAGAAGTCAACCTAAAGTGGCAACTTCATTATTTGTCTCAAGAACAATTTTTGTAAAATGAAACTTCATCATAGCAGTTCATCATATTTAATTTTTGCAGCCTCCATGGCCCGTCAGTGAAAAGAGCAGTGAATCTGGAGGCTGCTTCCTGGAGAGAAGGCTCTGAAGAGCCGTTTTCTGAGCATGCCTTCCTGAAATACAAATATCTAACATATGCTTAAGTAAATGTACCCTGCCATTAGTGAGTAATACAAAATTGATGTAACTGTATAAATGTGTGAATGAAATTTTCATTCTAAAATAGGTGGACTTCCAAGATGTTGTTTGTTACCAGCCTACGTACAGTCCAGGCCACCAAATTAACAGCTTTTGATATTTTACTGACTTGCTAACAACCACATGGCTTCTGCAGTGCCAAGGACAGATCACTTGTACACTTTTGAGTCTGTTAGCCCCCGCTGCCCCCAGCAGGCTGGGGGGATAGTTCTCTTCTGTTTAAGGTACTCTGTATTTTCAACTACGTGCTGTGCTAATGCAGGCAGGCTCTGGGTTCAAGCACACTGCTTCTCTGAAGGATGTGCTGTGGCAAGTGCTGGACAATGCTACCGTTTTCTTATTGTTTCTTTGATTCTTCTCTCTCCCGAAAATTGCAGAGATGTGTTTAACGGTGCCAAGTTCTGGTTTTGGAAGGATTACTGATAAAACCTGGTGTGGTGTCTCCATCATCGCGGTTTTGGGCCGTGTGTATGGCAGTTGCTGAGCCGCTGGGTGGCATCATTGCATCGCGTTGGGGTTCATGGATGATTTACTCTTCAGGAACGTCAGGAAGATGCCAGCTGCCCAGACAAGAAAAATAAGCAAAAGGGCTAACTTAGATAATTTAGGAACAAAAATATTAACTGTGCCAGGGTAGTTTTTCTCTTGCACTTTATATTAATTTAAGTAATGCTTGCTTCTATCTTTGATGTTAGTACTTCATACTCATCCGTTCATGCAAAACTGATAACACTGATTAAATCAAACACAGAATACACTCACCCATGCACATAAACAATGTCAGTGTTAAACACTGGAAAAAATGCAATGATCCTATTGCTGAGTATTGCCATAACATTTACTTTATATCAGACTTCAGATGAAAAGAAACAAAGATGCAGTTGGAAGACTGTGCTAATCCTTTTGCTTTCAAATGGTCTGGGGATAGTATTGTCAACATCTATTTCAACAGAATCTGCATGTCTGTTTTTTGACATACAACATCTCAGTACTCCTATGAGGTTATCATATCAGTCCTGCTGTTAGGGGAATTAAGTTACAGAAAGGCTAATGTGATTTGTACAAGGATACTTGGTAGGCCCTTATGCAGAGAATTGAATCTAGGTATCCTGACTTCTATCTTTGTGTGTAGACAACAGCAACAACAAAAAGAATTTTGAGAAGGTTTATATAGATTTTGCCTATTGTACAGTTGTCCCTACGAATTAATGGTACTCTTAAAGCTCTTGCAAAGGTTGTTCAGAGGTGGAGTTTCCATATGAGAGTAATCCTGTTCTTGAAGAAAAATGTATTCTACAAGATAGTTGGTTTTTTTTTTCTGTCCCTTTCTTTCCCCAACCCCCTTTTAGTTTAAGTTCCCTTTAAAAACTGTCTATATGATTTTTTAATTTTTTTTTTATCTTATGTCTTCCAGAGCAATTTAATTGGGATGACTATCTGAAAGAGACTGAATCAGTAGCTGCTCCTCTACATTGTTTCAGACAGGTATGCCAGGTGCTATTTTGCAAGTGTCTGTCTATATGTATGCATGTTACAGGGTGATCCTAGAGCGACTTTTATGTTTAAACTGCTTGCAAACTTTCCATTTGACTTCTTTTGATCTTTACTTATCAGTAGCTTACAGTTTTAGCAGATGAAGTTTTTCATTCTTGGTTTCTGCCTCAAGCCAAACTTTGAGGGTTTCATTAAAACTGTAGCTTTGGACTCTGTTTTCCTTTTTAAAAAAATTTAGTTAATGAAAACAGATAGTCTTATCAGGGTTCAAAAATATTTTCTACTTTTTTTCAATAATCTTAGGGGTATTGTGGGTTTAGTAAGAATTAAAATTTAGCTGATCGTCAAAGGAGCCTTTCTCCTGGCCCGTTTCTGAAAGAGTTGTTTCACTTCTGGCTAGCTACAAGATATGTGTTTGTGTGTAATAAATTTTATTCACCACTTCTTTTCTGGATCTCTCAAATATGTTTAATTTTGTTTATAAGCAGAATGCTTTTTACTAAGGAGTAACAGAGATTGAAGTTTAAAAAAAAAATAAATCAAGGGGAATATATGGGAATACAAAGGAAATACTGGATTTACAATGAATAGCGTTTAATATACTATTTTATATTTTACATTGTGCCCTACAAGTTTGATTCCCTTCTGCCTGATGGTTTGGTATGTATTTACAGACATACTTTAAATCTGCCATCTAGTGGGAGCTAATGACCTCTAGCTCCTCAGCCCTTTGGAGACTGAGTCAACATCTGCAGGCATCTTTCTCTCTGTAGAGGGAACCGGCGCCAGTATTTTCCAAAGTTTTGGAGTATTTTAGCTGGGTAAAGTTAAATAGGATGAGCTTTGGTCTGTATACCTTTGCTGTGTGAAGAAGATAGATGCCAAAGGAACTGGGAAGTTAGGGTTGATAGAGCTGTAATAGGTCTGACAAGTGGTGCATATCCAGTGAATTTGGCATGCTCGGAAAGAGATGTTCTGGGCTTTGTTGGTGGTCTGATAGTAAATGATACCGGCCTCCAGTGGGGACCAAATAAAAAGCAATACAAACGGAATAGTCTGAGGAGGAGGGGAACCAGTGAACGAGATTCACTCAGTGAATCTGAAGTAGCTGCAGGAATTAATAGGGAGAAATGCAGGTGGTAGATTTCTTTGTACTAGATCTTGAACCTCAGCTTGCTCTTCGCAGATGAAGGACGAAGAGCCTCACATGCTGCTTTCAATGAGAGATGGCTAAAATAGTAGTGTCCCTAGATCTATTTGACTGGAGGTGCAGAAGTTACAGTATGTATTTTTCATAGTGGCTACCAGCTCAAGGCAGAGACCTCAAACTCTACTTGGGTAGAGGCACAGGGCCATGGCGTATCCCTGGATCATTCTGAGATTAATGCCATACTCATAGACTGTGGACCACCGTAACCAGTGTGGACGCTCCCAAGAGATGTAGCTACTCTAGAATGCTGCTCAGAAGCCTTTCCTTCTGCCTTTCGTGCATCTTCTTCTTCCTTATTAACGCTCAAGAGATCTAAACTGAACAACCGAGTAACATCTTAAATAAAGATGCTTAAGTGACATTCATTGACTGAGACAGACAAATCTGAGTGACCTGGTTTGTTTAAAAAGTGTGTGTGTTGGAAAGAAGAACTTTAGTTTCTGTGCATGGCAAATTTCAAAATAATTTACATACGCATGCCTTCAGTTTTTCTAAGAGTTGACCTTTAAGTAGAAAGTGATATGCCGTGTTAATTAGTACAGAGCTAGTTCTTCTCACTACGTGATGTTTGCAGATTTCAGAAACTAAAGTGCTTGAGCTTTGCATAGGAGTCACTTGACTTTTATTGGGTTACACGTGAATTGTACGTGTCATTATCGCTCTGTGTAACGTGAAGAACTACACTGCTGTGGCCAGCCAAAAAACAAATAGCAGAGAGAAGCATAATTTGACAACTATATCCAGAAATTGTACCCTGTGGGAATTTACAAAATTTAAATTTTGTAGCAATTAAAAATGACCCGGGGAGCAATAAATTAAAGCCTCTGCCTTAAATTAAGATACAGGCACAGACAGCTAATGGAAATTGATTAAAGTTTTTATCTTAATCTAGAAGGTATTTTATCTATTGCACTAAGTTGTTTTCAGTAACTACTTAAAATTTTGATGCATTCCACATCCCTTTCTCTCACCCAGAAACTTTTTTTCAAGCAGCTGAAAATTTTAAATGAAAAAGCTCAGTCCCTTGTGGTTTGTACAGAGCTTAAAACAAGGCTGTTAATGAGCACATTTTGCTGTGAGGATGGACTAGCACGGAGGAGTTATTTTAGAAAAGTGCCTTGAGTTGTTGGTGTTTAAACAAGCTTACCTTTTCTACAAACAAACAAACTCACTCCCCAATTTCTCAATTACCTTTCATGGCTGTAGAAAATAACAGCTTTGATGAGCAATATCTTGAAATTGAATTGCCCTTTAAATTTAATATGCTCAGGCTCCCCTTTTCAGACAGCCTGCTGTCTAAAGGCAGCACTGGCAGGTGCTATGCTTAGCGTTTGATGCATATTGCTCGCCTCTTTGATTTTTGGGCTTGGGCTCCTTCCTCCAGGGCTCCTGCTGTTGATCAAAGGCATGTGGCAAATAGTGCACCTGCACACCGTAGCAAGTAAAGCAAGATGTATTTTAAAAAATTAGATGTGGTGGAGACAAAATACCACTAACACTTGTTGCAGTAGCAGATTTCTTCATCATTTTCCTGTGTACCCAGACAGATAAGTGCACCTTTATCTGCTTACTACAGGATCCCCGTCTGACCTGGTCAGGCAGGCAGGAGAAGAGTCGTATGTCTCTTGTGAATGTGAATGCCCATGGTTTTGTTTTTTTTCTACCTGCCTCCTGTATAAGGATTCACATTGTACCTGTATGGGGTAGCTACTGGGTTTAAATGCTGTAGGGAAGGCTGCCTACTGTTCCTGGCATCTGTATTCCAGAGCAGCTTTGTACTGAAACAGTTGCAGGAAAGGGCTTCCAGAGTGATGGGAGAGTAGTTGGCCCCTCTTAAGAGCAGTTTTAGTGTTCAGCTTATTTAACTTGCTGAAAGAGTTCTGAAAAAGGGTCAAGGTGACCTCTGTAAATTTTGTTGTCGTTTGCAAGGGTGCAAAGAAAATTTAAGATAAATTACAGTGTTGAGAAAAATTTCTGTTAGTAAAATTAGTCTGGAAATGAGGAGATGTCTAAAGAGAATAGTGAGAGGCATTCAATCCCGGTTACTGTTAACGCAAAGTTCTGAACATCATTAGGTAATGTTACTTCCAGCGGTACTACAGTATGAGAGTAATTAGACTGCGATCGAGTCGATCTCTGCCAATAGTATGTTGATACTTGAGTAAAAAATATTCTCCTTCTGTTCATCTTCAGGGTGTGACAGAACATTCTGCTTGAAGACCAAGCTGCATTTGTCACGTTTCTTTTCTCTATGCTAATTAAACTGACATTTTATTGTACGTGCATGAATATATTCACTTCTCTGTGAATAAGCACAAGCTGCAATTTTTGTCTTAGCACAGAAGTTGTATGTGACTTTAGGACTGTGTTTTCTTTCTGTAAAATGCAGTTAACACTACTTTTTTTCTGTCTTCTTTCTTTGTATCGTAAGCTTTTTTTTGATGCAGAAACTGTTTCTTACCTTGAGCTTTTGTAGTGCCTAGTGCAGCAGGGTCCACATTTTCCTTAAATTTTCAAGATAATTTTATGAGAATAACTGTTTCTTTTGAAATGAAAGCTAATAAATCTTGTGAGTGGGTTTGGTTGGTTTGTGGGGTTTTTTGGGGTTGGTTTGGGGTTTTCTGGAGTTGAATGTCCTGTTCCTCCATGTCCTTGTTCTCCATTCACTTCAAGTATTAATCACTGCTCCCCCATCTCTATGCTGATATCTTGTCAGAATTCCCTTGTTGCCTTTCTTAGTAAGCTTATCGTTTTAGAAATCAGTCATGTTTATGCAGTAGGAACATCAAATGTCTGAAATGGTAGCTGTTGGTAGGTTATCCATCTGTCTTTTCTGACTTGCTACTGAACTCTCAAAGTTCTCAAAGAGTTCTTTTTATTTACCATTTATGTGGTATGTGTGGATGAATTAAAACTGTATATCGAACTGCCTGGTAAATTTATCACTACTAACAACAGTAACGAGAAGTCATTTACCTTTTATTGTAGTCTAGAATTCCACCTACGAATGATTTCAAAGTTGGTATGAAACTGGAAGCCCGCGATCCTCGCAACGTTACCTCGGTTTGTATAGCAACAGTCATTGGAATCACTGGTGCCAGGCTGAGGTTGCGGCTGGATGGAAGTGACAACAAAAATGATTTCTGGAGGCTCGTGGATTCCTCGGACATACAGCCTATCGGGACCTGCGAAAAGAAAGGGGGCATGCTCCAGCCTCCATTGGGTAAGAAACAAAACTGCTGAACTAATGTGTGCGGAGTATTGCTTTCGAAGTTGACTTTACTATTTTTTGTCTTGGCAGATTCAGTGGTACTAACATTTCACCAGATCGGTATTTAATTGAAAAAGCGGTGAGCAAACTTAATTCAGGCTAAGTGAGTTGTGGCGCTGTTTTTCTGATTGGATTCTTTTGACATAAGAATGAACAGGATAATTAGATTGAGTCCTGTTATTTTTTTATTTTTTTTTAATAGTCCCTTAATATTGAATAGTAGTGTCTGACAGCTTTCTTAATGATGTGATACCCTGTCATGTGCCCGTTCTAGAAACACTCCCTCATACACACGCTGTCTTGCGAGTGCCTGTGGGTACAACTTTTTCTTGCTTCGTGCTACTCTTTTCGGTAGACCTTCGGGAGATTTGGTGAAAGCCAACTCGCCTTTTGCCTCCTGCAGTAAATCAGAGCATCCCACTAGAAGGCGCTCACTGTTAACTGAGCCGGGAAATGTTCAGCAGGGCAGGGCTGCCAGGGATGCATCAGTTCAGAGCACCCCAAATATTTTCCCTGGGCACTGAGCAAATTAGTTGTCATGAGGGAAAGGCAGCCATGAGTGGGTAGCGGCAGTGTTGCAGCAGCATTCTGCTCTGAGGTAGGAAAAACAGCGCTCCAGAGCTTTTGCAAACTGCAAGCTTAGATTGCCTGTGATTCTCATTTCGGGTGAACGCATGTTGGGGAACACCTGATCAGTTTGTCATGACTGGTTGGTGAGCAGGACAAGTGCTTCTGAGCAAGGTGTGGCTTTCCTATGCTTAGAACTAGTATGCAGAGTTCCTTTTGCCTTCCATGAGCAATATGGATGACAACATTATGTGTCTCCTCAAACTGAGAAATAGTGCTTGGGCTTAGTCTTATTGAGGAAGTTTATTAAATGGGGAACTGTACAAAGGATTTCCTTACTGTATGATGACTAGTCAGAGGTAACTTGCCCTAACTACTAGGGGTAAAAAAGTGTGATATCACCTTTCTTTATTGTAATTAACTTGTATATTTAGATCTGCATTCTTGTACCATAGTTGTTATAGTTTAAACTTCTAGGTATGTATATTTTTAAAGAAATACATTTTTTTGCATCAATCTAATAATAGTTCTACTTTTAAAAAGGAGGAAAAATGATGACTAAAAATTATCATAAACACACTATCCCCAACCCCCCACAACAGCAACACCTTCTTCCCCATTATCCTATTTTATCTTCTGTAATTTTTAGAAGATGAAAGAAATAGCATTCTTAATATAAGAAATGAACTATAAGCAGAATTTGAAGAAGCTGCTGCTTTCCCATCTTACGGTTATGAACCCCCTTCTGGTTTGGTGTTGTAGCAACTCTTACGGATTTCTCAATCAGGTTTAACAAAGTTAAGAATACTCTCAAAAAACTTGTCATCCCAATTTATTAACAACTTTCAATTCTTCTGTTTGACAGATGAAGTGAAAGGTATCATTGCACTACAGTATGAAACTGAATTTGCTTGTAGAGAGGCAAACAGACCCGGGAGCAGTTGATATAACCATTAAGACATTTCACGTAGATTATAAGGGTAAATTTTTGTGCTGTTATGCTGCTATAGAAACACAAGAAAAGCAATGCAACCAGTGCGTCACTCTAGAAAAATATTATTTGGGATGAGTAGATACAATTTGAGCCCAGGAGGGCTTTTTTTCCTTCTTTCCTGTGGATATGTAGAGGTTTTGAGTGAAAGCACTGGAAATTCTTGACACCTGGGGGAAAGTATTCTGGTTATTTTTGGGTTTTTTGGGAAGTTATTCGGATTAACCTCTATGAAGTTCTTGGTATAATAACCCTGTAGAATGAACGATGCCAGTAATAGAGAAGAGTATACCTTTTCCTTCAACTACACATAAGTACGGTGTTAAATATATGGCTTCGGTTCAGGAGCATAGTGCTTTGAAAAATATGTTTCTGGACCAGTCTGATGAATAAAACAAGTCTGGGTATGTGTAATGGGGGCAGTCGATCCATTAAGAAGAGAAACTTTCCATGATCATCAGTAGAAAGGTTGATGCCTTCCCTTCAGATACTGTTTCTTACTCTATTTGGTCAGGCTGCTTGTAGGGGAGCACCCAAAGAAGCAGCTGTTTCCCTGCACCCAGACTTGTAAGCTTACCTGCCCTCTAAACAATTGCTGGTTATTCAGAAAAGAACGTGAGTGCCATTATTTTGTCCCTCCTACCCTAGATTTTTCTAGAGATAGGCTGAATTCCAGCAATCAAACATTCTGGCATACCTAGATAAATTTTTGAAAAAGCCTTTTTGGCAGTTTTACAGCATCCTGTTCCTGGGCAAAGCTGGGAGCTAATTGGGTGTATAATTACCTCCTGTTAGAAATTTTAGCAACTAATTTTTTTTTTTTTTCCTTCGTAGTAGGGAACCTTCTGGATACTAATGTTCTGCTTCTACCACAAAAACTAGCTAAAATAGACTCTCCTACCTGATTTTTACATAGTTTTAATTATGCATGTTACAGAAGGGCGTTGAGAAAGTGATTAATGTGGCAAAGGATTCCTGTTCCAGCCTTTGGTTTTCCATAGTTGAGCTTTTTTTTGTTATCGAGGGCTTAAAGTGTTCAACAAATTACGTCGAGGATAAATTTTTCTCTTGATTTTACCAGGACAGCTTAAAGGCCAAATGAAGTTAATTGAGGCAGTTGTTTAGTTGTCATTCTTCCGTCTTGCATATATGTGTTTTCTGGGCTGGCTGGTTTAGGTTTATTGTATTTCAGTAACTACATGTGTTTAGGTTGTGTAGAGACTCTGGGATCAAACCAGGACTGATAATCAGCTCAGCAGTCCTCAAATTATGGCACCATTTATCAAATACGAGCTTTGTATTCATTTAAATGTTGCACAGGTAGTTCCAACTTGAAAACTGATTATTCGACTGAAAATAGCTTAAAGTTGCTAGCTAAAGGACCATTACACTATGTAATCCAATTTTAGATGACTTATCTGCAATTCTCGAGCATTTAAATCATCGTTTCACCTTTCTAGTTACTTTTTTTTTTTTAAGAGAATTGTTGAGGCTTAGTTATGAGTGAACTCATCAGTTCCTGGCATATTAAGGTACTATTTACTTTGCAGGAAAATTTCCAATTTGCTCTATTATGTCTGTTTTTCTGGAGAACCGTGCCAGACATGTAACTGCTAAAGACACAGAAAAAAATGTCTACTATGTCTGTTATTACTTTGAACCATCTATTTGGAAAGCACAGAAAGGAAAAGGATTTGTTTTGATTTGTTTTATGTTTTTTAACTGGAAAGTAGTTGATTCTGAGGGAAGATTATCTGGAATGGAAATGTTTTCAGCGAGCCTTTGTTCTGCTTGAATAAGGTAGTTATTCTAAACACATGGTAATTGTTTGTGCTTTTTATTCACTTGTTAATGAAGAATATTAAAGTAGAAACATCTTCCAGTTGATTTTTCCAATATGATACATGCATTTATTAAAATAGTTGCATTTTTGTTCTTCCTTCTTAATGTGTCTTTTTTTTTTTAAGTATTTAGTTTCACAGTGGAGGGAGAAGAAACGGTTGCCTTTTTTTTTTTTTTTCTGTGTTTTGGTAAAAAAACTACAAGTCCTGAAAATAAAAAGGCATCTCCTCAATATATGGGAGAAGCTGGAGCAGAGGCTATTGCTTTACAATGAGATATTTAGGTTACTTTAGAATGTTAGGGAGGTTCACCTGGGCCACGGACTATATGGTACAACCTTATGATCTCCAGTACTAGAACTTTCATGATTTTAAATCCTGGGTGTTTAATTTGTTGTGTCACAAAGAGTGATTCTGCAAGCAAATTACTTGAAATGGAAATGCATTGCATGGCTTTATTCTCCGACAGCCACCCTTCCTTCATGTTCCTTCTTGAACACTTTTATTTTGGCGAAGTCCAAAACAGAGGGAGTGAGGCATTGGTAAAACATACTTTATATCCTTCTCCTATTTTATTTTACAAACTGAAAGTATGTCTAATTTTTTGTTTCTCAGGGTTCCAGATGAACGCGTCTTCTTGGCCAATGTTTCTCTTAAGAACACTTAATGGAGCTGAAATGGCACCCACAGCATTCTTTAAGAAGGTAAAAAGGAAGGGACTGCTAGTAAACAGCTTTCTATTACTTGGTCCATGGTTACATTTTTTTAATGAGGATGCCAAGGTACTGCCCTGTTGTCTGCAGCACGAGAAGGCAAGACTGTTATTTAAAATGACTTTGAAGTGGATTGGCAAGTTACAAAGCTAGACAGGAAGCAATCTGCTCTTAGTCCATTGAGATGGGCATCTCGTTTCTTGAGTTGAGACTTTAAAGCATGGCGTGTTGTTTAGAAAAATTGTGATAACTCACTTTTTGTGTCTCATGGATTTAAGATACAATGCACATCACATTTGTTAACAGCACCATATTCATGTGGTCGTGCACAGGAGTTAAAAAAAATGCAAATAAGAGCCATCAGAATACAGTAGCACTTGGATAAGTTTTGTTAAATGTTTTAATTGAGGACATACTCATAATTTAAAATGTAGTGAGACTGCAGTTGAAAACAACAGAAAAACCTATTCAGGTTTTTAAACATGACTCTTGAGTAAGTTACTGTGGAAACATGAAAAATTATGTAAAAACAACAGTAATGTTAAAATAACTTGTTGGTTCAATTTTTTGTTGGGGTGGTAAAACCCTTTTGTCAAATTCACTGACTTTGTTTTTGATACTGAGAGTGATGTTGACAAGTATGCCAGCAAATCAGTTGCGTTCAGACCTGCAATCACGTTGCTTGCATGTTAACTTTATGTACTTATATATATTTTTTTGTAATGTAAGACTATATATATAAATTTTCTGAAGTGTGATGAGCCATGCTTCTCTGTGCTAGCCTGACAGCACACCTAAGATGGCTTTTGGACAATGAGGTTCCTCAGGCTGAAGTGGTAGTTCGGGTTCCATTGGGTCACAACTCCTGCTGTGGAGGTACACTTCTGCTGGTCACATTGACTAGATTTTTGGTTTTCTTTTGTCCTCTTGGAATTGGTCTAAGGCCAATTTTGTTACCAGAGACCTATAAATAATGTCCAGTGCTAATGAATTTTTCATGGCTGAATTGGGAGGTGAAGCTTTACCCAGACAGTTATCAGTCCCCAGAAATATCCATTCCCTGCAAACCTCCTCTTCTTTATTAGCATGTAATAATTTCATTTTAGTGTCTTTGCTGTCTTGCTGCACAGACATAATATATTGGGTGCAACATATTGCTTATGTAAATACTTGTAGCAGGGTCTTTCTATTATTGAGAATTTTGCTGATTTTCCCAGTTGTGTTTGTGGGAACAGAATCTAGATTTTTATAATACAGAAAAGTAAGTTTCCTTGAATGTCTACTATAACTTTTTCAGAGTAACAAGTATAAGTAGTAAGGCTGTTGAAGAAAAAGAGAGGTTTTTTTAAGAGACCGTTGAAATACAAATATTCTACCACTCTTACTTTTGTAGGAACCACCAAAACCTGTGCCAAACTGCTTTAAAGTTGGAATGAAGCTTGAAGCTATAGATAGAAAGAACCCATACTTGATTTGTCCAGCAACAATTGGAGATGTTAAAGGAGATGAAGTTTTTGTTACATTTGATGGCTGGAGAGGAGCATTTGACTATTGGTGCAGATGTGATTCTCGAGATATTTTCCCAGTCGGATGGTGTAGCTTGACAGGAGATGCATTACAACCACCAGGGAACAATGGTAAGCTGACTAATAATATTGCTTAATTATTTTTCCCCTCAATTACAGAAGAATTTTAAAAACCAGCTGGCTGTATGCAGATAAGACTAAAGATTTGATTTGTAAGTAGCTGATGAGGATGAAATGTTACATTTTCTTTATGTAGTTTAAAGCTAATAGGATAGTTTCTGGGGAAACAATTTTTGTATGTTCCTAGTAACTGTGGGAACATGTTTTATTTAATACTATTAGGAGGATTTTTGATAATCTTTAATTTTTGTGTGCTTGTGAAGAGTCTTTGATTTAAAACTACATTCGCTGTTTGTATTGTAGATCGTTAAAAGCTCCTGTTTAATGATACTAATATATTGGCTGCAGCAGCACTTTATATTAAGCTAACTCCTAAGAAAGTAAAGTAGTCTTTCCTAGTGTGATGATTGAAGCCTTAAACTATATATCATTTCTTCCTTCATACTCACAAAATTCTGTCTTGAAGCTGCCTGTTTTATGCTGTATCTTCCTCGGGCCTTTAAGGATGTTTGTAGGTAGCGTTATAGAGTCCCTTTAATGATGGCCACTGTGGTTCATAATATCACAGAATCACAGAATGTTAGGGATTGGAAGGGACCTCAAAGGATCAACAAGTCTAATCTCCTTGCCAGAGCAGGAACCTAAATGACATCACACAGGAAGGTGTCCAGGCGGGTCTTGAATGTCTCCAGAGAAGGAGACTCCACAACCCCCCTGGGCAACCTGTTCCAGTGCTCTGTCACCCTTACTGTAAAGAAGTTCCTTCTAGAACTATACAGCTATCTACCTTAGAAAGAAGGGAAATGGAATAAAGAGGGAGATACCTGCATGGAATTCCTCTGCTACTCTGGGGACTTTTTGTCGTGTTTCTGTAATATAAGGCTTTTTTCTCAAACTGTTTGGGCTCTTCTATCCTCACGCCCTTCAAATTTAACAGGAAGAGAGGTTTTTAAAGAGGGGAACCATATTTTAATTACTTTAATATCATTGACCAGAATAATTTGTTCTCATGGTGAGCATTTTCACAGCTGACATTAGGTAAGGAACAAGTAGACCTCTATCACAGAACTCTCACTGGAAGTACCAAAGGAACAGAAGCAAGAAGGCAAGAAATCAGTCGTGTTTCCTTCCCTCTCCATCCTCATTGTTTTTCTCAATCTTTTGCCAGCAAGTCAAGAGCTGAATGGAAAATCAAACTCAAATTATTTAAAGTTACTTCTGCATCCTTGCCCTCGCTTGCCTGTCTGTAGTTACTGCCTGCTGTTACTGCCGGTGGTCATAGTACTTGCAATCTAGTCTAGTCCCCTTTGGCAGATTCCAGCAAGGGAGCAACTTACGTGTGTAGCTATACTGGCAGATCTTTCTGGAAACCTGCAGTAAGAAAGCAGGGGGAAGACAAGTGAGAGCACACTACATTATCTATATTCAATTAGAAGTCATCTCATAGGTGCCAAGCTGACCTCAGTCTTAACGTGTCTGTGCTCCCAATTTGTAAAGTGTCTTTCTTGGCTTCTTCAGAAGGGTGATCTTGTCTTGAGAAATCATGAACGAGGTGTTTTATTGTGGTAAGTTAATTACATTAATTGTGGTGAAAAAAAATGGCTTTATACAAAAAGACCGTAAAATTTTTATAAGCTATTTTTGTGACAGTTTAGATTATCAAGTCCAATGGCATCTTCTGGAAAGAAGTATTATTGTTTAGTCTACTATACTTTCTTTGCTGGAAAACCAGCAATGTTTTGAGATCATTTGTACAGAATTTTTCTTGCCTGATTAGTGCTTGATGGAGATCAAAGAGTTGTTTAACAGTTAATAAAGTTGGTTACATTTTCCAGTTGTTCAGGTAATAAAACAAACAAAATTATTGAATATTTGCTGAAGTCTTGAAATACCCAGGTATATTTATGGATTTTATTGCTTTCTTAGGAAAAACAATAACACTGTAGGCATTCATAGAAGCATAGAATCATTTAGGTCAGAAAAGACCTTTAAGATCATCAAGTCCAACTGTTAACCCAGCACGGCCAGCTCATCACTAAACCATGTCCCTCAGCACCAGATCTACACGTCTTTTAAATACCACCAGGGATGGTGACTCCTCCACTTCCATGGACTCCGTTCCAGTGCTTTACAAGCCTTTCTTACAACCATTAATAAAACTTGAAGCAAAGTTCTTACAGACTTGTAGTCAAAACAAAAATCGTGCATGCTCCTTTTTTACCCCATTCTGAGCATAAAGAATTTATTCTTTCAAAATTGCTTCACGTGCTTATTTTTTTTTATGTGCTGTTAGCGCATGTTATGTGCACTTGTCAAATTTGCGTAGCTAGAGGAAATATTTTTTGCTCTCAAGTTATGTTTTTCACTGTTATTTGATCACTTTTGAGCCATTAAAGAACTGTAATGACAGTCCTTTATTAAAATGTAAATAATTGCTTCAAGGAGAGTGTAATCAAGTCATTTCAATTCAGGAATATATGATAATGTTGTCAAGATTCTTCATTAATTCACATTAATATTGACTACTCCTGTTATGGGAGAAAGCATGACAGATACTATGTTGTAGGGAATCACTTGAAATATTATAGTATTATTCTGACCTGAACTTTTTTCCTGCAGTTCAGTATTTCTGCCTTGAAT
This sequence comes from Baryphthengus martii, assembly GCA_013396935.1. Taxonomy (NCBI): domain Eukaryota; kingdom Metazoa; phylum Chordata; class Aves; order Coraciiformes; family Momotidae; genus Baryphthengus; species Baryphthengus martii. The sequence goes on along the minus strand of VWZK01003471.1, from coordinate 221,517 downwards.
TACCACAAGAGAAAGTGAAAATAATTAACATGAGCGTGGCTTAGATTTCAGTGTGAATATAATGAGAAGTATTCTTGATTTTTGTAACTACCTTTCATGAACGCATTTAAATCTATTAAATGACTAGTTAAAGGACTTAAAAAACCCTCAGATTTTAGTGAACAAGCAAAATCAATATCTTGCAATCTAAGTATGAAAGTGATAAAGGAAGCTCTAAATTTCATCCATATCTAGGACAACAATTTCCTGCCATGAGACTTTTATCTTAGGGTCTAAATTAGCCTTTTGAAAGAGAGATGAAATACACTAATGGAGGCAATATGAAAACTCGGGAAGATTTTATTTCAGCTATTTACTGTCTTTGCTGTTTACAATGCCCGTAGAGAATGTAGGACCTCTGTCATGGGAGGTTTTTAAAAACAGTTTAAACATAGGCTTCTTAGATATGTGTGAATTTATTCAGACCAGATTATGTGGTATATTTAGTCTTTATAGCTGTATTTTCTGTAACTTGCGTTGTTCTTAGAAAAGCTCAGGAACTGCAAGTAGTAGAAGATAAAATGGAGAGGGTAGGTGAAAGGTTGGTTTGGACCAACTGCTTTTAGCATTCAGGCCTTAATCTTTATGTTGATGTTTTGTCTTTGGTCGTTATCAGAAAATGTGACTTAAGTGGACCTGGCTGGTTGTCATGGTATGTGTACAGTGGTATGAAATGTAGTGTTCAATATTTATACTAGCAAAAGCTGTGCTTAGCTAATGTTGCAGTTTGTTTCCTTAGAAATCTCTCTGGTGGTATTAAGTTATGTTATGTATGGTCTGACAACAGTGCTTGTTAATATTTTAAGGATGCAGTAGATTTTCTCTGTGTCTCTTGGTCACTCAAGTGCTTTTAGAGATGTCTTGTCACTCAGAAACATCGTTTCGAACTATAGCTGGTGAGAGAAGTTGGCATGATAATATCTATGCGGGATCAATCTGAAGGACCATCTGCTCTGTCAGGCTTTTTCCAGTAGTGGCTGAAAGCAGATGTCTGAAGACAAGCATGAGCATATAGGAGAGAGGTTTGCAAAAGTATTCCTAATGTCTAGCTGTCTACAGCCCAGCACCTCCCAAGCCCAAAATAATGCTTTTATGCTGAGTACCTCCTGGAGGAGCTTCTATTTTGTTCTGTTATAGTTTGGACTGAACTTTTAGCACCTACAACATCCTGTAGTAAGGAGTTCTGTACTTGAGTATATGTTCTGTGGAGGAGATAGTCTTTTTCTTGCTGGTAGCTTCATTAGCTTTCCTTGTGTTTTTGTCCTGAAATAGCTTCTTGTACTTCCAGTACTTGTACAGGACGAGACAGTAAATAGCCATTCCCTAAACGCCTTTTTCATGTCCATCATGGTTTCGTTGATGTATATTCTAGCTTCCCTTAGCTATCTTTATTCCAAACTTGTAAAACTCTGTTTTGTCCTTCATTGTTGTGGGATCAGTTTGATTCCTCTGATCACCTTTATTCTTCTGTACTGTTTCTATTTCAGCTATGACATTTTTGAGCCACTGGACCCAGAAGTCCACAAGGTATTTAAGACTTAGCAGTATAGTGGTGATTTCTGTTTTGTTTTCTGTTCCTTCTGTATTATCCTCCTATAACGCTTCATGAATTGGTATTTGGGATTTTTTGGACTACCACCGAGCAGCACAATGAACTAATACTGTCATAGAAATATTTATTTTGATTCTAAGATGTCAGTTTTGTATGTATCAGCTAATGACCCATCATCAGTCACAGAAGCAGGATTATTTTGAAACGCTTGACGTCAAATTTCATGTTGCTTCCTCTGCTGAGCAACTGCTCAGCTTTACAAGATCTTTTTATACAACTTTCCTGACTCAAACACAGGTTCAGCAGTTGTTGCTATCTCATGCTTTACTCTTGTCCTAGATCACATATTAATACTATGCACAAGCCTGAGCATAGATTGCATCAGGATTTCTCTATAGTCCTCTCTTAACTGTGGAAACATGCCTGTTTATTCCATTTGTTCACACATCATGTATCCTGTCCATACCTTGCTGGCTAGAGGGGCATCGCATTAACCGCGTTTTTACGTCTCTGAACTCGCGGCACTTTTAAGAACAGGCTTGTGCAGCACCATCAGTAGGTTGAACATTCTGTCTTTCGTTTCTTTAAAACTCCTAAATGCTCTGTATCCTGCAAACTCTACTGTTTGTTTTGTTTCCGTTTCCTGACCTCTACTACTGGTACTTCATGTCGGGGACCTTGTTTCAAATCCCTGTGAAGAGGTGCTCTGATGTGGGAACTGATGTGATGAGCTTTCTTGAAGTGAGTGTGAACGCAAATAAATCATTCAATCTGTTCCTTTAGTATTATCTTCCACATTTGCTCATTCTGAAATTTGATCACGTCTTGGGTCCGTATAACTTCTGCCTTTAAAAAAGGCTTTTTAAGTTTCGTATCTTTTGGATGGTTTTTCATTCACTCTTTTTCAAGGCCAAACATATCATGCTTTCTATTTAACCACCATAGACTGTAATTTTTATTTTACTCAGTTGGATAATAGAAAGCTGTTACTGTGCCTACGAATGTTCTTGTATTGCACTGTAGCTAGTTGTAGCTGAGTCTGATGATTGAAGTAGATGGCAGGTGACTGGAAATTGTCAGAGCAGTTTCCGTTTGCTGTTTCTATATAAATTCATTTTACTGTTTAGTCATTACATGTAAATGGCAGTTACTTAGGCAACCCACCTTTTTATTGATAATAGAAGTAAAACCTTTTCCATAAAAGAGAAAACAAAGGAACAACTGGGGACAAGCCATGTGGGAAATGATAAGTAGTTTCACCTGCAAAGATTGATTTCAGTATGAAGTAGTATCTATCATTTAGATGTGAACAGCATCTGGAGAGGGGTCGGTTTCTATATATCCCTGATCCCCACAGTCTTCTGAAGCCAAATCTTTGATGGATAAAGATGATGCAGGAACTCATGGGGGAGAAACTGCTATCTGCACTGTACAGGAGAGTATTTGTGTGACCAAAGGAAGATGACGATATAATCTAAATAAAAGCAGTGCTACATTATAGCTTTTATCTTTAGTCCTTTCCCTTCCTCCCCCCCACCCGCCTTTCCCTTTTTCCTCCCCCGCTTCCTTCCCTTTTTCCTCCCCCGCTTCCTTCCCTTTTTCCTCCCCCGCTTCCTTCCCTTTTTCCTCCCCCGCTCCCTTCCCTTTTCCCTCCCCCGCTTCCTTCCCTTTTTCCTCCCCCGCTTCCTTCCCTTCTTTCTTTCCCTTTTTCCCTGCCTCCCCCTCTCCTTCCATATTGTATGTCCCCTCATTGCTTTTCTCCCAATTTGGTGCATTTATTGTCAGTAAGAGCAATCTTCTTTCATTACACTAATCAAACTGTGATGTTAAAGGTCGCCTTCAAAAGCTCTCTGCAGCAATAAGCATAGTGCAGGCTCAAGCGGAGATTTAAAAGTATCTTATTTGTCTGTTTTATGATTTCTTAGTTTAGTTTTATTTAATTTTCAGACATGCTCTCAATGCTTGTTTTGTGCAGGTTTTTCCAAGCTAGCTATTGAAGATGCACTTCTCTGTTATTGATAATGAAATTATGTCAAAATAGCTATACTGTTTTTTCAGCTGAATTGTACACAAATATGCAACATCAATATAAACTTAAGCACTACTCTCTATTTGCAGATGAGACAAAGGAAGCGTTGTAACTTTAGACACAGCTACAGTTAGATCTGTGAAAAGATACTGCGTTGTTTAAAGTAGCCAAAAAAACCCCAGACAAACTTGGTAATTCTTAAGTTTCATTAAAGAAAAAAAAACAAATGCTGAAATGGTACAATTTCACACTGCTGGAGGTTTCATTTTTCTCATAGTGCAGCCAGCATCTTTTCACAAGCAGGTCACAGTAGTTAAATCAGGCACATGCAGTAAGCAGATTTGTGCTGTCTTCCGAATGAAGACATGAAAAACTCCTCAGTGTTTCAGGGTAAAATCTGATTTGCCACATTCTCTCACATGTTAAGCTTTTTTTGTATGGTATTAATGTTTCTTGGCATCTTGCAGCAAAGCCTGGATGGTGCAGGCAGTAATCACTTAAGAGAAAATAAAGGGTTTTCCTTTCCCAAAGCTGTGACCTTACTGTAAGTCTGGTTTCCTCACCGTCTTACCGTGTTTTTTTATATGTGAAAGAAAATTACAACAACCTTATATGTTTTGACTGTTACATGGAAAATATTTTTTTAATTTGCTTTTGTTCAGGTCTTGTGGATACTAGTGTCAATAGTGGTTGTGTTGCCCAACTAGTGGATGGGATTGAGTGGATTTTTTCCAAATCTGTGTTTGTACGTATAAACTATGTTAAGAATATCAGTGCTGTCATCCAGATACGGAGACAAAACAAACTGTGGCATTGCACTAACCACACTCTGCATTTCTTTTTTTTTCTTCCCCTGAAGCTTGTTGCGTTTTAGTGTTTCATTTTGGGCCCACCTTTCATCTTGATGATGCTATTTGAGGGGAAATAATAGCAAAACTTGGGCAGAGTCAGTAATAATGGAGTGAAGATTCAGGATGTTAAAACTCTTAACCAACGTGTAGAACTAGGCTTTGCCAGTCTTATTGACAAATTCATCATGAGCACACCTAAACTGTCTTCAGGTAACTCAAATTTGTGCTGCTTTGATAGTTTATCAGGTATTTACTTGATGTCTTCTTTCTCAGTTTATTAGCAAAATAACGGCAAAATACTTGCTGGTGTGGTTGTAATGGCCATGCCTTATTGAAGGGTGAGACTGGAAGCTGGCTTTTCACAGTTCTCAGTTTCTGGACGTTAACTGGAGAGATCGTTCCAGGACTTTTTATTCTGTTTTGCTTATACCCCCCACTCCCACACATCCTCTGCCTCAGGTGGGCTATTAAAAGTTGTTTTTTAGGAAATGATGTATGTTAGTTTGGAGAGCAGTGGGTTTTGATGGTGTTTAAGGAGTATTTTCACAGATCTGTTCTGTAGGTTCTGATTTGCCTAGCTCTTGAAAATGTGGGAGACTGGTGGGTGGGAGTGAGGGACCAAAGGTGCTACAGTGCTGCCTGTTGAAGTCTCTAGGAAAGAAATGCTTTCCTTTTTTTGTCTTGTGTTGCTTGGAGCCTTCTGTTTCACCTTTCAGAGCTGTAAAAGGAAGGTTAGGATTTTCACAGAAGATGGAAAGAGATTTTTTTTTTTTCTTGCTTTTATTTTTCTGTACTGGTAGCAGAAATTGAAATCCAGAAAGAAGAAAATGCAAGATGTGGACATTACAGCTTGCAAAGGTGAATGTTGAAATTTCCAAATGCAGTGTTGCTTTTTAGATAGCAAAAGGGTGACTTATAACCAGTTTCGTATCATAGCAATGTATCAACTAGTATCTTGCAGCTACCTCTTAACCAGAAGTAATCCAAACACAGATAGGAAAAGGTGGCATGTATTACAGATACTTAGGCTTTTGTATGGCTCTCTTGTTCAATTGAGACATAAGGACATAAATTTTTATAATCCTTGGCAGTAAGCTGTTTTGAAAAATTGCTAATCTTTTCCACCTCCTTTGCCAGTTGTCAAAACTATCATGATAATAACTTACTGTATTAAAGAAGGTTAATTTTATAGTTAATATCCCAGGCTAGAACTGAGGAAGTATGTTTACATTACTTCTGCTGTGGAATGCTCACATGGATTTGGGATAAGTTGCTAAATCTCTTTGCCTCATTTTTTTTTTGTCTGTAGATGAGAGAAGTGCCAGGTTTTTATGTTCTCAGAAGAACATTCAGCTTGCGTCTCAGTAGGGGCATAGGAACAATAGTGCAATACAAATAGAATTGCTTCTGTCTTGAAAGACATGCTGGTTTAAACACTGAATTACTGTTTTTACTGCCCTAATTGGCAAGGTGTTCACAATGCTGTGCTCACAGAATGTACAGCAAAATGGGCCCCTACCTTGTTTCCGTGCAATTTCACTTCAGCTTTTTAAAATCTTGTCTTGTAATTGCTGCTCTGTGACACTGAATGGTAGATTTCTAATGTTTAAATATTACAAATCGGAAGCATTTTTTCTCCCTCTCTTACTGTATAAACATGGAGAGAAACCGTCATTGTGGATCATTTGAGGGAAATTTAGTAATTAGAACTGCATGACGATTCAGGCTTCTGAGCTGTCATCTGTCCCATCTCCTTCCCAAGTACTGGAGGTTTCAGTACCTTCACATTTGGCAGTTGTCTTAAATACCTAACATACTCTGATAAGACATCTTGGGGATAACATTCTGAGGTCAAATTTTGCAGTCCTGCATGAGGCTGAGCAGTTTTTCTGCTTCTACAAGCAGAATTTGGCCCTCATCTAAAGTCTTAATCTTTTATGTTCTTCTCATGCAAATGAGCTCGGTTGACTCCAGTGGATCTGTTTGTGTGAATGAGGACCGAGTTGTGGCAATGCCCCTTTAGGCTGTCAGTTCCAAGTTACTGGATTTGGGATTTCTCTTAGGTACGCTGGATACAAAGTTTATAGGTGTTGGGATTCTCACAGAACCGTCTGAGGGGAAAAAAATGAGAGTGATTTGAATAGCAGTAATTGAAAGTGTGAAAGCTGTTTGTGTGTTGAATGGAGGTAGTCATCTATAGCCCTCACTAACAGGACAGTATAACTAGAACTCTGTGAGCTTTTGAAAATGCCGTTTAGTTAGTAACAGTGCGATGATAAAGTATGTTTGTGTAGTGTCATCTCTGCTCTTCAGTTCCTCAGGAACCTGGTACAGTTTTTGGATGTAAATAAGAGACTTGGGAAAGAATGCCATGCAACGCATCCCACTCCTGAAACTGGAGCGGTGGATATTTGTGTAGAAGAGCAACAGACACAAATGCTTGATTTTGTTTGTGCAAATGAGAAGGCCTTTGTGATGCAAAGCAGCATCCTGAAAAGGCAAATGTGCTTTTTTGGTTGTAAATATCCCAGCTAAATACTGCAGTAATTGCAAGCAGAGCTTGGCATTTTTCCTCTCTATTCTCTTCATCGTTATATTTTAACAAGTTCTCAGGAGACTATTAAAACGTCTTAGTTTTTGGAACATGTGGCCTAGTGGGGATAACTCTGTCTACAGAGGCAGTGGGTTGGCAGCTCGATTTTTTGCATGTCTTTTCATTTCCCTCCAGATCCTGTGACCCAGCGTAACCTTTGGTCTCCCTCTGAAGGCTGGGGTGAAGGAAGTATGAGCAGGTGACTGATGATCACTGTCAATACAGCCTGCAGACAATATGGGAATTACTTTAGCGGTCTCCCACTCCCTTGCGCTCCCCCCATCCTCTCTTAAATCAACAAATGCAAATAGCAGCCTCCTCATTTGCTGCTATCTCCGGGAGGCTGCCCCAGCAGCATGGGCTTTGTTGCAGTCCTGCCTATTGAAAACAGCAGCTTCGGCCCTAGGCAGAAGGAAAAATACCAAATGGGACCTGACACCCCTGCCCCTTAACGGTCCATGCTGCTAATATTTGGTCCTCTGGCATATGCAGGTAGGAAGGTGCGGAAATAAGGGTACTTGATGTGTGTGGTTCAAGAAGGCAGCTTGAAGTGGTTGGAGCTGTTTGCGTTGTTACTCTTTGTCCGGTAAATGTCCTCCTAGAAGGGAGTAGGGATTGCCCAGAGTCCCGAAACTCCTACCTGTGCTCTTAGAACCTGTTGACATTGCAGTTAGCTGTGTATTTAACCTTAGCTGTGTCTTTACTGCATGAGAATAGAAATGATTTGCTAGATTTCGGCATAGGCAGGAGCACAAAGGATTTGTGCAACAACGTTTCTTTACGAGGTCATGGTTGTTTTGTTAAACACATAGTTAGGTGGCATAAATAAGTAGAAATAGCTGCATTTTACGTTGGTGTAACCGTAATACAGGATGCAATATGTAGTACGGTATTGTACAACATACATTTGATACTGCTTTGCTTTCCAGACGTACAGCTTAAGTTGTCATTAAGCAGTCCAGAGACGTAAGAGTAATGCTATGCCAGCATTTGGTTAAAATTATGTTCATCTTATGCAGTGACGGCTTAAAATATGAAAATGTTTTGTCATGCACATCCAGAAGGTGGTCCTTCTCAGATACCTAGGGATATCATGTCTGTACTTCATGTATTAGGATTGCAACCAGCCATAATGAAGAGATTTCTTCTGAACTGCCATTTAGGAATATTAAATTAGTAACCGAATCGGCCAGATAGCGATGTATGCAAATGCTCCTATGGCTTTAAAAACGTGCGTCAGTAGTACTTGTATTTTATCAGAACTCTGTTTGCAGTGTGTATTTCATCTTGCTGTGACATTTTCTGTTGAAAATACTTAATACCAGTTAACTCCTGAATAAAAGTTCAAAGTAACAGTTGTAAAGTGAGGTGCTGGACTCTTAAGGTGAGTATCACTCATGGAGCTAGACATTGAAACTGTTACCCAGTCTTTCAGCATGTTCTTTTCTCAAGATCTCATTGCAAATGTATCTTTGGGTTTTATTTCATGATTTATTTGATTACCAGAAAACCTCAGCTTACCAATATTTTAGAAGAAATATCACAAATTCACAAAAATCCGGGGAATTAACTTCTGGTAGCCTCCTGTGCTCCACTTTGGAGTCAGCAGTAGTGCTGTGGATCAGGCATTGGTGAGTGATACGGTCAAAGTCTGCTTGAACCCTGACTAGCAATGTTACTAAGTTGTGTCACATTAAGTTCGTGGTATTTGAAGATAAGATGAATCACAGGAGTTGCATCATCAGGGAGATGGCTGTGATAGGGTCCGTCTGATATTGGAAAGCCATCTAATTTTAGCGTAAAGGCTTCAAATGATTTCAGGTATGTTGAGGGTTCCTTTCCCACCCCTCTCAACAAGAGTGATTAGATGTGACAAAATCTCCCCTTTTCATCTTAACCTCTTTCACAACTTATGCCTCTGCCTGCCTGCCAGCAATCAAGCCAACAAACTAGAATACTTGCTGGACTCTTGGATTTAGTAATTGCTTTTTGTCGGCTGCAGATACTGCTGTAGCGTGATGCAGTACATCTTTTCATTGAGGATATGACCCTATCTGTAGGCTCTGTCTGACATCCTTCTGGTGTTTTAATCTGTCCATTGTGAAGGAAATTGTTCAAATAAAATCATGATTATTACTTCAGAAAAGAGTGAGTTGGGTGGAAAAAATTGCTAACTAGTAAATTCTGTTCAGTGAAATCTGATTACATTTTGCAGCTTCACACCAGATTATAATACAGTCACATCATACACGCACTGGATCGATTTTATATTGGGCTGGGAGATTCAACAGAGGACAACTTCAGTGTTAAAAATGCTACTTTGTGTTTCACTGTTGTGAGTCCTTCGGAATGAAATTTTAAGCCTGCATGGCTCCAAGTAGAAAAAATTGAGTGTGATTATGTGAACTTAACTTTCCAAACTGACATTGCAGAAAAATGCTCATTAATGACACTTTGCCTATCATCAGTCTCTCCTCTTTGCTACTCAGAATTGGTTTGTAGCTCCCTAGAAGTAGTTGGCATGTCTTGTAATTGTGGAAACTGCTCTTGAAGGAGAACGGATGTATTATGGGCTGTATAATATGTGAAGTATTTTGAAGGCCTTCTTGATGAATAGCACTATAAATATCTTATCGTAATTAAATTATGGGAAGCATTTGTAAGGTGAGTGGTTTCATTCTTTTTTTTTCTATTTTTATTTGAATATTTTTCTTATAGGAAGGGCAGCTCGAAAGAATGGGTATAAAGAATGGGTATAAAGAATTCTATCTTTGGCTTTAATGAAGTTGTATAGTTCCATGCCAACCACTGAAGTTCAAAATATCCAAGTAAATTTATTTTACAATGTAAATTGTGCACTACATTTTCAGGTTTTTTTAAACCTTTGTTAGAAAAGTTACTTTTCATCATTCATTTTGAGGTTTTTCCCCCCTTCCCTTTTGTTTTTGTTTTTCCTCAGTTTCCATTACAAAGAGCAGTGCAAAAATCCAATCCTCCCCTTCCAAAGTGACCCGGCGTTCAATGCAGTCTCCACAGAAATCTGCTCCAGTACCAGCGCAACGGGGCAGGAAACCAGGTCGGGGCAAACCCCCTGGACAGTCTGCAGTTCCCAAGAAGGGCAGGTCTCCTAAAAATATTCCCCTGACAAAAAGCACCTCTCACACTGAAAATCTTAAAACAAGGAAAAAAAGTTTAAAACCTGGAAAAAAGGTTAGTCTTCATCTACTACTTTACTTTATATTGCAAAATTTTATAGTGAGAATTTTTTTAAAAAAAAAAAATTATTATTATTATTAAATATTCTGTCTTCTGTTCAGCCTTCAGGGCTTTACTATTTTCAGCAATTAATTACAAGAAAAAGTCTAGAATACCTATTCTGGAATATTTCAGCATAAACTTCTGTGGATTATTTTATTCCAGAACAAGATTACTAATTTATTTATGGCTGAATTGTTGGTGTTGGAAAATACTATTCTAGAATACCCATTTCCAGTAAAATTACAAGAGTTAGGAAAGCCTTTAGGCTTTTTAGTCTGGGTTGTTTTGATACTGAACCATATATATAGTTTGTCAATTTGGTTTTTTTTATTACTATTGTTTTATTTTGTGCCTAGAAACAAAGGATTAGGAACAGTGTGGGGTTTATTGCAGAATTTAGGCATTTAAAGCGTACAGCTGGGTTTGCAAAATGAATCACTTAGATACTCCCTAATCCTGAAACAGGAATGCTTCTTTCCAGAAAATACTTTTCTGAAGGTGTGGGGCTAATTGTGCCCTGGTCTGAAAGACGTGATGGCTTTCTGCCTTTCTCTTTGCCAAGCTGAGTCAGACGTGAAGTGTTGGCAGCTGCCTCCAGCTTCAGCTCCTCTGGAGCTGTCTGATCAGGTACACATTGGCACCGCTGTAACCCCCTGTGCCCACTCCCACATGTTAGCAGCACTGGTGGGTAAACACTTCCAGAGCAAGCTAGTTCAGTGAGCTAAACTGGTAGACAACTAACCCAGCATCCATCCCTCTTACTCCCTCCTTTAACTGTTCCACCCCAGAAAAAGCACAAATGCTACAACTGCTGCAAGGAATGATAGGATCTCAACAGGGCAGATTTAGGGCAGTTTGAATTGCTGTGGAAGTACGATCTGTTTTCTGGGGCTTACTCACCCACTGCAGGCTGTCAAAGAGGAGTAGCAATCCTGCCGTGTCTTTCCCCAGACAATTTTTGCCTGTCCCTGTGCTCCTCCCTCCTTTCATTAAGAACAATAGGGGAGCGGGGGCATTGTTTTTTCTGTGTTGTATTTTTTGGTGTTTTTTTCCCCTGCCCTCAAGTTTCACAAAGTTGAAATTTGCATTTTTTTTCTCTTCAAGTCTGAATCACCGTGGGCTATGGGATCTATTGCTAGTGATGTGTGGGGAGGGGTGGAGTAATGGCACAGGTAGGATTTCTCCCTGATCAGTGTAAAGTGCTACTGAAGTAACATCAGTAGAGCATACCCAGAAGACTGTAGCAGAAAACTGGAAGTAGGCACTTTGTTGAAATGATGACCGCAAGATAAGAAATTATTCTGGAGACCACAAATTGAAAGCCGAATGCTGTCTTCTCTGCTGCCTGCCCCTTCCACTCAAAACTGGTAGGCTACTGGTGCAAGTGGTCTCCAGCTTTATTTCTTGCTTGGTGTATAAAAATGCACAGACACACAGATTAAAGGGGGAAAGGTACTCCCATTCAGATTCAGCTGGTGGATGGGGTGCTCTCCGTAATTTTAGGTGGCTTTAAAGGAGAGCATTGAACACAGGATTTTCCTGTCTTGAGGATGTACTCAGTTATGGCAGGTTGCACACTTTTATATAAGAGTTTTGTCTTCTCTGTCTCATGAAAAAGAAATTGGGAGGCTCTGTGTATCCTTTGAAATAGTTGGAGGCATCTCACCCTTAGAGGAGGCTTCTGGGCTCTAAAAGCAGTGTGTTGGAAAGTGTCTTTGTGGAGCACTGCATTTGGCACCTGGTCTCTGTGAGGTACTTGGGGAGGATTTACCTGGGGAATGAGGGTTACTGCTAGCACTCCCTGTTTTGAGGCAGTGAATCTGAGGTACCTGTACGCACCTCTGATTTCTACTATGGGACCAGGCAGCTAAGAGTTAGTTTTTGTAGAATCTAAGTTTGATATATCTAACTCAGGAATTTTACTACGTTAACTTTTGCATTAAAAACCTTAAAAATTAGCTCCTTTGAGAGTTCACAGAAGATTGTCATTGCTTTGCTACGTGGTTAAATTGCCAAGATGTCATACATACGTGCAAGCTCTTCTTTGGACCGTTACACCTGTTGGCATAAGGGGGAAGCGAGGAAATGCATTTGTAGGAGTTCTCCACAGCTAGGGTATAAGTGACATGGAGTGCCATACAGCCTGTATACCTCACAATACATATGCAAATATAATGCAAGTGATATGTGCCTAGAGATTTGAAACTATTTTTTTTCCCACCAAGACCAATCCAAAAAACCCCTCCAGATTTCAGATTTAAGTAATTGTGCTTCAAGTGTGAGCTGGCTGTGTGATAGTTCAAAACCTGTGTATTTAGGGAGATTGGTCTGTGCCTGATACTCTCTAGAGTTGTTTGACTTTCTTTGCTCTTGAAGTTTGTTATGATGCAATGTTTATCATTGTGCGGGCATTAGCTTTTATTATACAACTAGGAATGTTGAGCTGTTGTGTCATTTTTCTCCTTTATTTAAAATTTTACAAGCTTCCCTGTAAGTATGAGGTGCATGTCAGTTTTGGTTTTCTTTGTCTCCTCCAGTTTGTACTGTGTTCTTACTCTGTCATAATGAAGAAGAAATCTCTTTGCATCTCTTTCATTATTTTTAAAAATACACTTTGCATAGAATTCCTTCCTAATATTATCAGGGAAGTACCTTGGTCTGAGTGTGGATCACAGCCCTAAAATTGACCCCACAAGCAGAGTTTTTAAGTATCAGAGTAAAGCTTTTGAAGTTGGCTGTGTGGTGCCAGACTGTGAGCAGCGCTCTCTGCAGGCAAATGGAGCTGATGTGCCCTCCCAGCTGGCAGGGGCCAACCAACAACACCCTGATCAAGCAAATGTGCTGAGCCCTGCTGTAAGCGTGGCCTGCTTTTCTGAAACAGCTTGGCTTTAGGAAAGTGATTTGCTGCTCATCAGTTTGGAGTTGCAAAGCGAGAACCTCAGCTGAGTGAGCATAATGTGCCGTATTTCCAAAATGCATGCTCTTTCCTCCTTCTGAAGGAGAAGGGTAGGAGGTGGCCAGCTAGTGTCACCATGCTTACCTGTTAGTGTGGAGTGCAGATAGTTCCTCTGTCTTCCAGTCTAATGTTTGTATTGTGTTTTCATGCCTACATTTCTCTCATTTCCTCCTCCTCTTTCTCCTCAACTCAGCCACCCCTATTTTGCAGCGTGGCGGTGGACAGCTGTCCCCACCAAAGAGTCTCCAGGGGGACATTCAGGAATATTGGACTTCAGATCAAAAGCTGAAACTACTTAAGTGTATTTTTATTCTTTGTATTAAGGATGGAGAGAGACCTTTCCCAATGTTAAGATACATCGACAATTCCTCACATGTCTGTCTGGTTCACCATCTGACCTGAACCACCTCGGTTCATTCACAATGCAACGCCAAGCCTTGGCAGTCTTATTCCTTATGTTCATGGTGATTCTGTCAAGTAGGGACACAGAAATTTTCTTGCAAGTGCCCTTGATTTCAGAAGAAAGTTTATTTATTCTTTATAGGTGTGAAGAAATTCTGCAGTGCTGCTCTTAGAAAGGTGTATGTTTTGATTGCTTTCTACATGATTTTTAATATATTATTTGGAAAATATGCTGCTTCTGTAAGTGTAAAGAATGAATACTGCTAAATGGAAGAGGACTTAGCCTCTTTAGCAAGTTGACTGAATTTTCACTTCACTGTAAATTAATTCTAGCTCTAAATCCTTGCCACATGAGAAGCCAAGTCTCTGCTGCCTTCAGCAGTGTCAAGAGCTTGGGTAATCTCATACATTCCTATTTTTTTTTTTCATAGGTAAGAGAATGAGAACATAGTCTGTTCTCATGCAAGAATAAATGGTGAAGGGAGAAGTGATGAACGTTTCTCCAATTCATTCTCTCTTTTATTTCTATGTATTTTCATATCATGTTGAAGCGCATTAAAAATGTCTTCCTTGTGCATGTCTCTTTTCTAAACTTCACTTAAAACCAAATTAAAACAAAATTCACCTTTTCCCAGGTAGAAGGTACGACACGTTGACCAATGTCTAAATCTTTGTGCTGCAAACTCTGGTTTTCTGTCATATGATAAGCTGCAAATAAGCTTGGTTTTGGAAAGGAGAGGGTTTTGGCAACCCGCGTGACTGAATTGTAACTACAGGTTCATTTGATACCTTGCATAAAACACTGATTCCTGAAAGTGATAGCTTGAGAATTTCAGCTTCTTTGAAACAAGCTGAGGGAAAATCTAGGTGCACTATAAAATTGACACCTAAATGCAACTCAGGTTTTATATGGGAATGTATACACAGCCCAACTGGTTTGAGTTGTGATAAACCCAGACGATTGGAAGGATATGGCCAGGAAAATAATCCAGAACACCCCTTCTGTGCTTCCTAAGATTATAGAAGGGTCATGTATTAGTATATAAAGCTGATTCTTTTCCCACCTCATAGATAGATGTAGGTTCCTTTTTAAATCATTTGTCTTCCACTGCCTCACTTAACTATCTGTAAATTCAAACTGACAGTTTCTGGTCCAGTTTTCTGGACATTATCTTCTCGGCTGTCTGTAATAGTTTTGTAATGAGAACCTACACACATTCAGTAAGATGGTAACTGCTAGAAGAAAGGTTTTGCAGACTTCTTAAAAAAAGTTAAACATTTTTATGTTGGTTTTTTTTTTTTTGTGGTTTGTTTTTGTTGTTTTGGTTTTTTTTTCTCTAAACAGAAAAAAGTCTTGCCAGAACAACTGACTCCTGCATCTCCTTCTCCTCATTCTTCTCCTGAGGGGGACAGTGGCACTACGCAGATACTTAAAGATGGAATTACTTTGTCTGGTGCAACTGCAGCAGTTATATCCACAGGTAACAAGGAAAGAAAAAAAAAAAAATATTTTTAGTGTGAAATTACTTCCATTTCAAGCAAAGTTGTAGTGTCATTTTATGGAAAATGTGCTGCAAACTTATTACTGTAAGTCATTATCCAGCTGCCTTATTTTTTAAAGGTATTTGTAGGTGCTAGTGTTACTTTGCAGAACTAGTGTTTTGTTTGCCTGTATTATAGTAAGAAGTGCTGGAGCACAGGGTCTTTTGATAGATCTGTTAGACCTGGCAGTTTGTTCCTGTCTAAAGAAGGAAACTGTACAGTTCTTTCATGTCTATCCCACTCCTTGATGTATGAAATGGGAGTAGATGTAACTAAAACCCCATATGATATTCTGATATTATGCAGGCTGTACTGTAATAGAACAAAATGGAGATTTAATCTCTGTATAGCCTTACATTAAAAGAAATAACTCAAACTGTTTAAACCAAGTAAAAGCAATCAGAGGAAATACATTCCTCCTTCTTCTTATGTATGCTTGGTTTGTGTGCTTAGTTTTGAAATATAGTGAAATGTATCTTGAAAAGGATTGGCAGAAGAGAAATAAGCTAGTTAGTGAACTAACTCACTGAGGAACTTCTAACCCTGTAGCAAAACAATTTGTGTGTTGTCAACTGAAATCTCAGAACTTTCTAAAAACTCCATAAATTAGCATAGTTTTGTTTGGGGTGCTTTTTTACATTTAGAAAACTGTTTTTACAATAGAAGTTGTCAGGCTTTTCTGACTCCAAACTTCAGTCATGGACAAGGTGAAAATATGTATGTATTTCTTAGGAAAATAAACCTTTTAGGAGACAGTTGTTGAGCAGAAGATGCAATGAAAACTATTTTTGCTGATTTGTATCTGTGATTATTTGTACAAATAGATTTCCTCCAATTTGCAAACATCAAAGAGTTGAGCAGATATGCATGAGGACATAAGCTCATTAAAACACTTATAGAAATATTTCATTTTTTAAAATCCAGGGGTTTAACTAAGCTCAAATAATACTACAGTTCAGAAAATATGGCAGTCTTTTGTATAACAGAATGCTTAGATTGTCTGCTTAATCACCAGAGAGGCATATTTTTTCATTAAGCTGTAATAATGTCTTGGGCGCATTCCTGGCCATGTGACAGCAAAGACCAAAAAGAAAAAAAAAAAAAAATCTACTGTTATGCCTTTTCTCCGTGTTTTTCTGCCTTACCATTCCTTCTGAAAGACAGTTTTACATAGTCTCTATGAAAGGTAATTCAAAATTGGCTGCTCTGTGCTAAGCTTTAAATCACCTTACAGTGTTTCTGAAGTATGTTTATTTTATTTATCAAAGAAGGCCAAGTTGCAGTGTGGAAATCACACACGAGTGATTCGGGACTTCTGAAGTTACGGCCCTTCAGTAGCCATTATCCATGCACACAGGACCATTATGCGTGTGCATGTTAATGCTTTATGAGTGCTTCAGAATGAGCATCAGTGGTAGGTATATACCATAGCGTTGTCTTTGTTGCAGCTTCTCAAATAGGAGAAAAATAAGGGCAGTAACTTGGTAAGGTCAGCTCTTTAGAATCACCTCTTGGTAATTTAGAGTACCTACCTGACTTCACTGGAACTAGTATATGAACAGAGAATACTCAAAACAAAAGATAAGCACAGATTATGACAGCTTTTGTTACGTTAGTGAGGTGCAGAAGGGCTTTAGAGACCAGAAAGAAGTGGGTTTAGGATTCAGGCAGAACTTTGATAGAAGAGCATTTTTTGCATCCTCTGAAGGTGTGTACGCACATTCAGCTTCTTGAGTTAACCAGTACATGTTTTCTTCAAGATTAAAATTGAAAAACTGTTTGCAGTTCTAACTGGGAAACTTGTCTTAGTTCCTTGGCAGTCAATGTGACTTGTTCTTTCTCAGTGTGTGTTTATGTCAACAAGCATGGAAATTCTGGGCCTCACCTGGATAAGAAGAAGGTTCAGCAGCTTCCAGATCACTTTGGACCGGGTCCTGTCAATGTGGTACTTCAGCAGGCTGTACAGGCTTGTGTGGACTGTGCCTATCAATCCAAAACAGTCTTTGGATTTCTGAAATCTGGCCATCATGGAGGTGAAATGATAACTGGTACGTGAAGATGCTTTGTTTCTTCTCTTTCTTCACTTGTTTACAAACTTGAGGTAGGGCAGAATTACTGAAGTAGCTGCAATGAGTTTATATCGCTTTTGTAACTATTTGACCACAGTCGAGAAACATTTATTTGTGAGCTCCTTTGCTAAGAGAGTATTGGCGGTGTGTTATTCATCTCACTCTGGGTCCAAGATGATCTGAACAATTCTTTAAATTAGAATTTAGCAATAGCAGTGTTAAATTACATATAAACAGTGCAGTTAGATTCTTCTACTAAATTGAGCTTGCGCACCTCATTTAGCAACTGTAGCCAAACATTTATCAAGTAACCTCAATACAAGTGGAATATCAGCTTTATGAATTCAAGTTATTCACATAATCTTAGCCATACATAGTATTTGTGTTCTTTATGCCTTAATGACGTGAGTAAAAAGTTTCAAACTAATCTGTTTAGCTTCCAGGCAAGCGATACCACATGTTAAAAGTTGTTGCTTCTTCCCTGCCCCCATTCCTCAGAGTTGTAGAAGTGTCTTAGGTCAGTGTTCATCCACCTTTGTCCCCTATTATGGAATAGGTTTATTTCTGCTGCATATTAATGGCAAGTCTACATATAAATTATGTCTCTTTATCAAACTGAATAGCTGCTGCTTGACATTTTTTTCCATCTAGGCTAGGAAATATTATATATAGCAGTTAGCACATCAATTCATAATTCCATCACTGGCGATAAAAAGACTTCGCATTACTTTAATCTCCTTACGTTAACACTGAATGTGAAAGGTGATTAGTGGAATACAGGTTCAATTAAATCCTCATAAAGATGTTGCTGTCTAACAATATTTAAAAAGCAGCACCCTGACCTGCATATAGCAGAACTACAGTAAGGTTTGCTTATGCATCCCCTTGAGTTTATTCACGAAGTGGGTGCTATTTCTCTGCTGTGTAGTAAAGGTTTTAATGGTGTTGTGTAAGTGTGCTTTTGAAACCCATAGGGCTTTATTTTTGCAAGATAGATGGAAGTTTATTACATTATGCATTCCTTGCTGTACCTAATTCAGACAAGTCAATTTTCTTCAACAAAGTGCACTGAGATGTCTATTGCCTGTGATTGTTTATCACAAAGGACTAAACTGTAGGCCAGTAGCGTGTCTGGGCTGTGACTGAGCAGTTGAAAATATTTATTTCACACAGGAGACAGAAATTTTGGAATCTTTCTGTAGTTCTGATTTGTTTACATTCAGAAATTCTGTACAAGAAGGAATTACTGTTCTGCACCTGGCTTCACCCTAACACCTGGATTCAGAGAAACCGGCTCTGTTGCCCTGGATTTGAGGAACTTGGTGATGCAGACTGCTCCTGAAGCAGAGTCCTTTGTCCAGGTGATAGCGAGCCACAAGACTCCCATTAAGTTTCTGGTGTTCTTGAGCTCCTACCTTCTCATTAATGTGTCAAAGAGGTTGCTGAGAAGTGGATGAGCAAACACTCCCTGTCATTTTATCAAAAATTTCTGTGATGTATTATGAGAATCACAAAATGTGGCTTTAGGTTAATGTAACACAACCAACTGTGCATGTGAACAGTAAGGAGCAAGAGAAAAGGTATAGCAGAATAAAATGAAGAATTACAGAATGAAATTGTGAGAGCCTTTTCTTGTAGAGTTTTTGTTTGAAAGTGATTTTGGAGTGTTTGTTGTTCAGGCTTTGAGGTTTGGTTTATTTTTTGTTGGTTTTTTTCAGAAAAAAAAATAATCTTGCAGCAGAGAATAAGCAAAGAAATCTAAATCTTTTGTGGACTAATAATTCCATGACAAGTATTATTCCTGCCGTAGGAGGAAACTGTATGCTGATGAGGATAAAATAATCTTGCTAGAATACGTGTGAATAATGAGTGGGTTCTTTTGGTTCAGCTGCCAAAGAAAATAATTGTTTTGAATAGAATTGAATCTAGGATTTTTCCATCTTTTCTTACTCAAACAAAAGCACAAACGTTGGTTTTTTTTTTGGTTTTTTTTTTGCTTGATTAGCAAGCCCACTAATGTTGGTGGTGGTGCCAGCCCCTTTTTTCTCCTTATAGCGCAGAGACTGTGGCGTTTGGTGGGATGAAATAGACTGAGGCTCAGATAAATCTTCTCAAGCAGAGAATTAAAATCAGACTCTTGGGTGAGTTTCTTTACTATCAGACAAATAAATTTCTCTGATAGTTTAGCTTTTAGCCTTTCTTCTGGCTTGAACCTGGCATTTAAAACATACTAGACGATGGAAGGTGAAGAATCCCAGCCTCATCCAGGAGGCTGAGATTGCACGTGCAAGTTCCATGTCCCTGTTTATTTGTCATTAAATGTTGAGGTTATTGTACTTCAGAAGTACTCCTTTTTATATTTTTTCCGTAGCCTTTATCTGGGAAGTAAGAGGCTTATGTTGTCCTCAAGTAGAGCAGAGAGTTGAGCTTATGGATCTGGATCCCACACCCTTGATTGGAGTTCTCATGGTTGCCCTCAGGTGTTCAGAGAGGAAGGGAGCTATGTTTGCACTCAATCTTTATTTGTGGATTTTTCCCATAGTATGTCTTACTGGAGCAGTCTCATTTCCTCAGCTATTTCTTGCTTTACCCTCCTGACAACTCTAAGATAATATTGTTCTTTTCAATGCTTCTTTCCGAAATGAAAAATTAAGGCATGGAGAGTAAGTGATTTCCCCAAGGTCATATAAGAAGATCCGTAAGGCTATTATAAAACATTTTAAATTTTTGCCACAGCTGACTACTACCTTGCAGTAAATTTGTCAGGAGATCAGGCTGTGCTGGGTCTCACAGTCCATTTGCTTTCCGGAACTGGTTGGGTTCCAAGCAAAAATTTGCCTTTGGAGACCCCAGCCTCTCCAAACAGGAGGTAGAGGACCTTGTGTCTGAGCCACAAGTGGGACTGTGAATCATTAGCATTTCCTTTGAACATTGGAGCCTGGAAAAACTGAATGGGTCATGGAAACGTGTTAGTCCAGGATTTGTCCCTGTAGTACTGACTCTTAAACTTAAAGCACTTGCGTTGGGTTCATCTGTCATGAAAGCCGATGAGAGAGGCAGCACATTGTTGATGCTAGCTGGTTAACTTGCATTAACTCTAATCAGAAGCTTCATATAACTTCAACAGTGTAATTGGCACTTCTGATTGCCTAGGGAAGCCTAAAATATGCTAAACTTGGGCGTTTTGTTTGGTTTTGTGTATATTATCTATCTCTTTAACACAATATAGAGATCTATGAATAAAGGCTTTCTTGTAATTTCTTTCTTTTTTTTTTTTTTTTTCTTTAATGCATCTGCTACCAACAAAATGTGATCCTTTAAAACTCTACTTATCATTTGGAAACTTATGTTAACAACAGAAAGCTGCATGACAGTCTGAAAACCAAGAAGACATATAGATGCATAAACTTGATGTTTATGCCACTTCTTTCTAGCCCTAAACTTAAGTTACGAGTTTGTTTCTGCTTTGTTGTAATGTCTTTCTAATCAGAAATAACTAACAATTTCAGCTAATGTAAATGTAGTGGTAATTATTTATTTATTTATCTGTATATTGATAGTACTGAGTCTTTTCAAAATCTTACTAATTTTCACCAAAAAAACTGCAGCACTCTGTTGGGGGGCAGGGGTCAAGGAAGGAGATCAGCAATTAAAAGACATAGGCACATATCCAGGCTCTTTGTAATCACTCAGTTTAAAAGACACCAGATCCATTTGTGGCTGTTGTAGCATCTCTGCCACGTAACTCCTGCTGAAATAAGTGGGAGCTTGACCACTGTCATGTTGACAACTGGACAGATTTCTCTAATGATGAAATAGCAAATGGCAAAACAGTTTCAATGGTAGTGGATGCCAGCACATACCCACAAGTATGCTCAGTTTGGTTAGCAACTGAGGAAAAATAATCAGGAAGANGTTCACACAATACATCAGAAAATTAAGTGCATTCTGAGTTTTTTTTTTTTTTTTTTTTTCCAGCAAATATCGTAACAGGTCTCTCCTGTGTTGTCTCCTGCAGTTAGGTGGTGGAGGTCTTGCTGCTTTGTAAGCAAACAGCAGAAATTACACATAGGGTTTGATGCTGAAGGAACAGTTGCAAGTTTTGTTATGCTGGTGTGAATCCAAAGTTATTTTATTAAAATACGTTTCTATAGAGAAATTTAAACTGGCATGTATCCAATGGAAGGTAAAATCAATCCTTTGGATGTAAATTTGTTAAACTACCAGAATGGTTGCTTACTCCTCTCATGTCTTGTGTGGTTTAAATCAAATCTGTCTGTCTTCTCCTTTAAGTTAATGAAGGTGTTCTACTATACTTCATGATGCTTGGAGAGTGTTTGACAATCATCTTCTTATTCACAGCTTCCTTTGATGGGGAAAAGCACGCCATCAATCTTCCTTCTGTAAACAGTGCATCGTTTGTCCTGCGCTTCTTGGAGAAGCTCTGCCACAGCCTGCAGTGTGATAATCTCTTCAGTAGCCAGCCTTTCAGCCCTTACATGGGGTGTGCACATAGTCCCATGGAGTACGATAGGAACAAACCAGGTACTGTTAAACAACTGTTATTTTTCAGGCACTGATATTTTCGCGAAGTGTGGCGACTGCGTATAATGTAACTTTTTAATTTGTCTTTCTATGACGTGAATTGATTGAAATGAATACCCTTAAGTTCTCAGTGAATTGGTTCCAGTGCGGTGGTGCTTTGACAGGATGGGGGTAGTACTCATACCACATGTGCAGAATTCATTTTGTTCAACAAACTCCTCCTTGTAGCTGAGCTAGGAAACATCTGTATTGTACCACTGTGATACTGCTAAAAGGACAAGCTCAAAACTTCACATTTCATTTGTTATGTTTATGTTCGGATCGTAAAATAAACTTATAAAAAGATACTGCCTTCAAAGGGCTTGCTTTGAAAAAGAATTCAGTCTAGCCTTTCCAAGACCAGTAAAAGGTCCTTTCTTCTTTCTTTGTTATCAGTGGTGGCTCCAAAAATTTTACACTCTACTATGTACAGTCCAGTCTCCGAGTAGAAAAGGTGGGTTTTGCAGGTGGCTGTTTGTGATATTTTGTATGAGGCCTGTATCTTTGTCTGCTGTACCAGGAGCAGAGTGAGGAGGAAATTAAGTCAATTGCACAAGATCTCCCATGAGGTTATTTGCAAGACCTGATATTACAAGTCCCAGCCCAAAGGTTACCAGGAAAGCCAAAAAAACCTTGACGTCAGGGCAGTTTTATAAGATTCACATTGAATGTGAAGCTTCCTCACAGCTGTCTGATAGTGGAGTCTGCCTCTTTCAGAAAATAAAATATTCTACTTCCCCTACTCCCTTTCCAGTGGAGAAATTATGTGTATAATTCTGTCTGTCATATGAAAGTCATTAGTTTTAACTGTTTTCAGAAAAGTAGCCAGGGTCAAGGTAATTTGGGTGATGACAGTATGACCTGAGCTGTACTTCAGCTTTGAAAGTTTGTATCGAAATGATTGAGTCTGTGTGACACAAACTGAACTGTAACCCGGGGAATGACTGATGTGCGTCTTCGCTTTTGTCCTTGGACTTTCTCCATGAGCCGCTTTATGCTGGAATAATAGGTGGCAACTTTCCTCTTCACAGCAAAAGAAGAAATACCTGAAAATAGGACCTCTAAGCGGTACTCTCAGGACTCTCCACCGTATAGTGCTCCTCTTTCCCCTAAGCTTCCGAGAAATGATGCTCATCCATCTGAAGGTAATTACACTGTCGAGATTATATATGAGGATTATTTATGATTTCAGTATTTCCAGTCAAAAAGGACCGAGTTCAATGTATGTGTCTGGTTTGTCTCTAGCCTTTGGCAGGTCAGGGTGAAAGTATGTTAATTATTGATCACTGGCACAGATTTTGCACTTAGGGAAGATCTACTGCAAGTTCCAGCAGTCCTTCTCCTAAACCTGCTAGCCTTTTTTGTGAAGGGGCTCAGGCAAATAGGTGACAGATGAAGCCTCCTGCTTCGTATATAGCTAGTTAGCAGAAAACCAATTGCCTCGAAATTGATTAGGAGATAAATTGGAAGCAACTCTTCATAATTATAGTCTGGGGCCATTAAGTGATTAAAGGTGGTAGCTTGATGATACAGTTCAGCTGAGTTTTCAGTAGCTAGCTGCCACTGAAAATTGTGCTGCTCCTGCTTTACTTCCCTCCTTGTCCCTGCAGTGGGTGCTAAGCCCCTAGCTGAGTGGTGAGCAAAAGCACAGAAAACACTCTGGTGAAGTAGTTTGCAGTTTACTTCTCTGAGCAGACTCACTGTGGACTTGGATAAGCACAGGGAAGGGGTGAATAAAATGCAGCAAGGGCCAGGGAAGTAGCAAAGCCTCCCTGTGGTAGTTGGCTCTTTGATTTATCTCACTGATGAGTAGCACCTTTTCCTGTGCTGCTGCTCAGCTGCAGTAACTGAGCACATAGCTAGTCTTAGTCTGCCTCAGATGTGAGGTAATGTATCTAGGTTTAAACCTCAGTGAGAGAGACTTAACGGAAATGTGGGGGGGGTTTTCTCTCCGTTTGCTGCTTAACTGATTAAGCCAAGGAAACTTATTGATGTTGACTCATCCAATTTGATACATACTTTCTCTTGTTGCAAGATATTTGTATATCCTTTCATTTCCAAAGCCTTTTTTTGAAATATGACATGGTTTAGTTATTTCTTCCTTTGTGTGATTTTTTTTTTTTCCTGTCTTTTTGGAGATTCTGGGGTCATTTTGTGTCTCTTGGCATCAGTGGGGGCAGAATACTGTCTTTTTCTCTGCAGATTAAAAAATCATAGGACTACAGTGAAAGCAGAAAAGGATATAAAAATCTTCAAAATGATAACGTATTTAAAATGGTACATCCTATTATTTTAGATATATGTAGTATGTTCACTTCATTGTACCTAATAACAGCAGCAGAAAATACAGTTCTCCATTGATTATTGATTTCTGGGTCTTTCCAAAAGAAATACTGGCTTAATTCCACAGCTATATTTTACACTGAAGTCAGATATTTCTAGTAGGTAACTTAATAATTGTGGAGCACTTAATTATACTCAAATTAAGTTATTTCAGTTGGAGCAAAATAAGTGTTTGAATAGATCTGCATTATCTTGTAAGATCTTCCTCATAGTAAACATGTATGTGCATACTACTTTTCAATCCTTGTTTTCTAATGGATCCCTTTTGCAGTTGGAGTCAATGTACTCCGTAAAATACATTTTCTGATCAATAGTTCATTTTAAAATGCAGTTACTTGGATAAAAATAATTAAAATATGTATTTTGCCATGGTTTCAGAGGTTTAAATTTGTACTCTGTGTGTTTCAAGAGATGAAGCGCTCTCTAATGTTGTGTGTTTCCTATTAGGGCAATGTCCTCTGCTGAAAATCTGGAGGTAATTTTATAGCGGTCAGTCATGGGCTGGTTAGCAAGAAAGATCTGCCCCAAAAAAGTTCTGGTTCCATTGAGACATAGCTGTCTTGAAATAGTTGTTTTGAAATATTATTTGAAGGCAAAATGGAATAATTGTGGGAAAGGGTTGTTCAAACAGTTAATTTTCCTTCTGATCTGCTCCAGGGATATGTTTTGCAGATTTTACTGTCTTTTCTGCTCGCTAACAGTTTCTTCTTAAAGTTAGGACAGATAAAGGAGGGAGGAGGGGGGAATAACTCGATCTCCCTCCCCCTGAAAACAGAGTGTTCTTACTACTGTGGCTGATTACATCATTCCTGTTATGTATGAGGCAGAACAACTGGCTTCTAATTCCCAGAGGAGCTTCAAGAAAACAAAACGTCCGATCCCTGCTAAGGCCTTCAGTCTTTAAACAGTCTGTCATCCTTGCATTTGAAACATAAGGCTTTTCATTGGCCAGAGATCAGGCATTCTGCAGCGGAACCTCCTGTCTCTTTCCATACCACTGTTATTCACAACTGCTCAAAATGTCGATGTAGGAGAAGTGTGTCATTTATTGCTCCATGGGTTGCAAAGCTCCATTTGCTAGAGGCCAATTTTGAATCAGCTGTCATACCGACTGACCACTTTTTCAGCAAGATTGCAGCTGCATTTTCTTTGTTGAGAAGCTAGATGCATGGAAGGGAAAGTGGATTGGGCACTGTAGTTGCTGAACAGAAACATCTTCTCTAAAAGATGATGGCCCTGGGAAATATGCCAGGTTTTCCACCTTGTGTATGGGAATTGAGAATTTAGAATAAGATAAATTCAAATGCTGGTATCTTGGGGGAAAAAAAGAAGCAGAGTTGATCTTTCCCTGCCCTATTTATTGTTGTTTACTTTAGGATTATAACATCAGAGAGTAATCTGGGATATAATTGGTATAAGTACAATTAAATTCTTTTGTAATACAGGCAGTTTTAAAAATCTTTGTGTCTTCAGAAATCTTGACAAGATTACATAAACCAATTATTTTTTTTAATCCCCTATATATGGGACCTCTACTTGTGTACTATATCTACAATTGTAAGTACTATATGCTTAAATACTCTAATTGAAACTTTCTGCTGGTGCCCGTTGTCTCCATTGCTTCACCCTACCTTTCAGAACTTCTGAAATACGAATCTACAGGTTCAATCGGTTAAACCTTAGGCTCCTTCATATAGCTTTGATGTAACTATTTAAAGTATCACCTCTGCTTTTTGGTCTTGGACTGTGGTATCTGTTAGTGGTTTCACTCTCTATAGTTCTAATTTTCCCTTGGTTGGCTACTCTTTAATTTTAGAGTGCATATCATTGACTACATCTCTTAAAGTCTCTGAAATTCTATAGGATGATGGCTTTTGCTTTTCATTTTGTTAATTTGCTGCAACTACTTCAAGCTGACAAATGTAAAGAAGTTAGTTTTCTTGTTTGTTTTCTTTGAAAACTCAGTAGCCACTTCTTTGTTTTTGTGATTCAAATCTAACAAACTAGGAAATTTTGCAGTGGTTGTTTTGAAGGTTGTGTATGTGAAAGAGGAGGGCTTGTGTCCATAAAGGCTGCTTTATTCTACTCCTGTCAAGTTTAGTAAAAGATGTTACGTTGTCTTGCAGATGTTACCTTACTAAATCCACTAAGTAGGGAGATGAGTCTGAGTGCCTTTGTTCCCTTTCAGGATTATGCTGTGTGAAAACCAAAATACACTTAACAGTTCTTCACTGCGCTCCACTTTTAAACAGGTTTCAGCAGAGAACCTAAGACGTCGTGAAGCAAGTTAAAAACATGCATGAAATGCTCAAAGCTCACTTGTTCTTTTTTTTAGGAAAATACTCTTCCTTTATTTTTAATCGGGTATTCACCCAAGAAATTCTTGAAAGTTGTCATATAAGAATGGTAGTAAAAAGCTTATTTTGGGAACTTGTTTTGCAGAACCATACCAGTTCTTATCACAGAGTATATGCTACTTCACTAGCATATGTTCTATAATTTCACTAGAGTAATTTTCAAGATGGTAGTGTGGGCTTTACACTTCTGTGAACCTGCTAGCTATATTTTCCAGCTCTTAAATCTCCTGCCAAAGCAGCATTTGTTTCACACAGATTTGTACATCATGCTTCCAACTTCCTTCTTGGGCTAGATATTGGCCTGATGCAAACAAAGAAGAATACTTATGATTGCTAGAGGATGGTATGATGTTTTTTGATTTGTTGGTTTGTTTTTTTTCCCCTCACACCGCATGTGTCTCCCAATCATACCTGAATTTGGTTGACTGAGAGTAGAATTTTCAGTCTCCCTTCCTAAAACTTGAGTTGTTGTTTTTGTTTTTTTTTTAACTTGCTCAATGGATTCAGGAATTTACATGTATCTTTAGCTTTCCAGAGTCTGTACTCATAGACCCTGCCCTGTGCAAAGAACTAACTGTATGTAGATAACAGCATTGTGATGAAAACGTGTTATGTACCTGGTACTCACGGCCGCCTGTTTGCCAGTAACCTGTTTAGCTTTTAAGAGTGGCCTCTGTGTCTGAACGTGTTGGGATCTAGAGATGATAATTGTCCAGTTTGTTTTGCTTATGAAGTTAGTGAGTCCCTCTGCTGTTTAGAACAAATTAAACAACTATTAGCTAAAGTGATAAATTTTATTTAAATAAAAAGATTCTTGCAAGGTAAATATAGCACGCTCTTAACGATTAACTTTTTGAGAATATGTTTAAAAAAGATAATGAAAATGCCTGGCTAAGGTCACTTGATATATTATCTATGAACATCAGACAATTTTACCCTCAAAAACTTCCTGTCACTTCTCTGTTCATAGTATTTAACAAATACAACTGAACAGATTTGTGAAAGGCTCTCTCGGACTTGATGTATTAAACCTTTTACAACAAAAGATGTTTTAAAATAAGAGCCCAATGATTACTTGAGGAAAAGGGGTAAACATTGAGCAGCAGCAATTGCCTCACAGGAGATTTGTGAACAGTTTGTCAGTATTTTTAAGAGAACGTAGCAAGGCTCTAAATAACAAAAGTGTAGTGCCCATCACTTTGAACACATTGAATATGGATGCTTGCTTTTTGTGTAGCAGAAACATTACCTATAGAAGAAAACAGCACTTCCAAAGAACACCGATTTTCTGAGGACTCTATGGATTCTGCACTTAGTTCTGTAAACCCTTCAAGCCCCACGCATCGAAATTCCACGGAATATCGTACTTCAGGAAGTGCAGCGTATTACAGAAACGCCCTTCAGCCAGTGACTGCTACCTCAAACTCAGCCCCCATCCTGCGCAGGCTATCCTTGAGCTCTGCTGGGAGCAGTGGTTACTATGAAGTTAGTAGGAGTCGAATACAGAGGCGAATTGAAGGTAATGCTGTCTTACTCAACTTTCCAAAGTGTGGAACTGCTTTTATTAACATACAAAGTCCAAGAGTTATGCATAAAGAAATTCTTTGCCATAGAAGAGCTTGCATATGGAATGAAATGTGCTGTCGCCAAGCATGTCAGGCTTGCTCACGTAACTGCAAATGCAGAACTCCAGCCCGGTAGAACTAATACTGCGGTATAAGCTGGGGAGGAGGGGGGTCTTGCTGCTGCACCGTCCTCTTGCTGCTGCTACAGACCCTGCAAAAGGCTGGACTGAGGAGGGCTAGTTATATGTAGCTCCCTTCCTCAGCATCCTATCACCTGTTACCGTGTTGTGGAAAGGTGGGGATAGGGTTTCTTCTGTCCCTCCCTCTGTCTGTCCAGCTTAACTTGGCTTTACCACCTTCCCAATTAATGGCATCTTGGGACCCAGGAGCCGAGTACAAGTCGAACTAATCCCTTGAGGTATGGCACAGTGCTAATTTTTATGCTGTTGTAAATATTCAGAGTTATCATTATATTAAATGCCTTATATAGGCATTTAAAGACAAATGGAACAGTTCAGTGTCGTTTGGAGGAAGATAAAATATATTTCATTGCACTGTATTGCAAGGAATGCATAATAAAAGCTACATGTTAATATTAAGAATGTCTTATGTAAAATGAAATGTGTTATTCCTGTATAGACTAGTGATACTTCTTCCTTTCACGGTATTTTTATACTGAAAGCTGCAAGTTCCACAACTGGACCAGATCTGAGTTCACTCAAAAGGGAACCTTCAAGAACATTGAATAAGGATCCTTCCACCTGGTCAATAGAGGAAGTAATGCGTTTTGTGAAAGAAGCTGATCCACAGGCACTAGCTCCACATGCAGAACTCTTTAGGAGACATGTATGATGCATATCCATTCTGTTCTAGTAGATTTTGTGTCACGTTGATCTCTTAAAGTACAACTTGCATGCTTGTTGCTCTATTTGCAGTTGGAGATAGAATAGACTCTACTCTTGTACTAGAGGGAGGCTGAAAATGCTATTTCCATCTGAAACTCCCCCTTCAGTGTATTGTCTCTGTGTTCCAGCCCTGTCAGACTAAAGTAAATACCCACTGCTTTCCAGTTTATATGGAATAATGCCAATACTGGAAGTATCCAGACCAACATCCATGGTGCCCCTGTCATCCCTGCTATCTCTAGAGACGATGACATTCTCATGTACAATATAGGGTATTTGGCTTACCTAGATAACATCTCTCTGAGACAGTCTGTCACAGAGACTGATTATCCTGAAGTAGAGATGCTGTTATGCCTCATTAGCTTTACATTTGGTCATTAATACAAAAATTCAGAAAATCAATTGAGAGGTTGAATTAATCTGTTTTGAAAAAAAACAATGTGTGGGGTTTCATAAGATCTAACTAGATGTTGTATTTAGAGAAATAAACTGTGTCAGTTTTTCTGTGCTGCTTTTGGTCTCCGCTCCTCCCTGTCACTGTGCTTTCCTAAGGAAGGTGGCTCAGCAAAAAGCTGCTTTTCTTATTTCTTTGCATATATGGCCCTCCAAAAAGGCTTGGCTTTCTCTTTAGCAGTATTGCACTCTTGTTCTGCTCCAGCTCCTACTAACAGATCTCAGAATAAACTGGATTGGAAGGAAAACTCAAAATAACTTTTAACAGAGCTTCCTGTCTTAGGTTTTATTCTTAGTTTAGTAACAACTAAATGTGACCTTTTTTGTCAGGTTTATGTTTAGAAAAAGAGACAGAGTAGTTTTCTTTATGGTGTTTTAAGGAACTCGTTGCCTGTCCACAGTGTGTAATGCTATTTAGAGCTTAGAACTCTCACATGTCACGAGCTTCTCAACCAGGCAGTTGAAATTTAAGTTGTCCTTGGTCTTGATCCTAACAATCTGTCTGATTTAACCTGGACATAGATCTGTCTTATTTCACAGATTTAGATGGTCTGTAACCCCTTCTTCCATGTGACTGTTTGCATGAGCATGCCAGAATCCTCCCGCAGCTGTGGTCAAGGTTCAGTGCAAGGCCTCAGTGTTTGGATCATTTAATCTCTACTGCACAGACCTTCCTTTGCAACATTTTTTTTTTTTTTATTTCCCGTGACCCATTCAGGTTTTTTTTCCTGGCTGGTACCTAATTTTGAGGGATATTTAGTCAGTTTCTTTTACTTACTATCATTTTCTTCAGCATCTTAAATACTATAGTCATACCTTAAGAAAATACTAAAATAAATTCCATTTCAGTGACTGTCTCTAAATATCAAATTATATCCAGTTTCTGGTTTGTATACAGTAGATAAATTTTTACTACAGTATAAACAAATATAATGTACTTTCCGGTTTTACTGTGCAGCTTTTTAAAATAGTTGTTGTGTTTATTCTCTTCCTTCTGCAGGAAATTGATGGGAAGGCACTACTCTTACTGAGGAGTGATATGATAATGAAATATATGGGACTGAAGCTGGGGCCTGCCCTAAAGTTGTGCTACCACATTGAAAGACTTAAACAAGGAAAGTACTAGCCAGTGGAGATACCACAAATATACGCGTTTGTATCATACTAAGCTCTCAGGTTCGCAGCCATCACCTTGATTTGAAACTCTTTTACTGATACAAATCATCTTTGTTTTTTGAGAGCGCTGTCAAAATGTAAAAAGACATTCAGGATAAAGAGGAAGGGGTGGGGGAGAAACCTGCGTTACATTCTAGTGTTTTGTGAACTATTTCAGAAAATTTTCAGGGAAGGACAGTTGATCATACTGGAATGGGCGGGTTGGGTAGCAGTGCTCTCTGAATTCTGGAAAGCACGTTCTCTGTTACAGACTTCAACCAACATGTTCATATTCAGAACCAAAACAGCTGAATCCCAAAGGAAAGTAATAAAACAAACCAGTATCAGGTGTTAGTAATTTTTACAAGGGTGGCTGTAAACTTTTATATTGCAAGAAAAATTTAAAATAGAAGGTCTCATCTCTGTAGTGGTTCCTGTGTCTGATCCTCCAGCAGAGTAATACTCTAGTATATTATTCTAGATGATTCTTCCTAGATTTCCATAAAGGGAATAGCCATTTGAATTGGTCATGGGGAATGGAGGTGCAGGAAGGAGGGAAGGGTTATGGAGGAGAGGGCTTAATACAAATATAAGCTTTTATAAAGTGTGATTATCAGTCCTGTGGTAAGTTATGAGGACAAATGTACGGTATATTGTCAATTATGCAGGCAATAAATATTGCTGTTTCCTGGAAGGACATATTGGCTGTATAAACAGCCATTTCTGGGACAGACCGATTTAACTGGAACAAAGCATCCACATTTTAAACATTCCATCTTTTTGCTAAGTTTGGCATGGATATGTGTGTTCATGCTTTTTATATATACATGTGTATGTGTTGGGGAAATACGTACTATATTATATAAAAATATACATACACACTGTACATATGTATTCTGTTTTTGAATGAGTACTTTGCACTGTGCCAGAGAAAACTGTACAATTTCTTTTTCTTTTTTTTTTTTTTACCAGTAAATTTAGTTGTGTACTACTTTCATATTCATTAGCACCTGTTCAATTTGTTGTCTGTTCATGGAGTCGGAAGGTGACAAACAATCAAAGAGTGGATTCCCTCATACAGGCAAGATCCCTGTACTATGCAATGCTCTTAGTTATTCATCCCTTAACTCTGAGCCATATATTCTGATGTATTTCTGAAAAGACACATTTGATTCCCATGTTTTGGGCTTATGTTTCCTATAAGGAAGTGCTACTATATAACCAATAGGCCTTTTTTTGGGTAAAATTGGTGCTCTTTGTATAAGCTGCAAGAATGAGTAGTGGTAATAAAGCCGTTTGTTGTTGCTGCCAGTTGCCATATACATCAGGGACAAGAAAATATACTTTCTGTGTAGGAAACCAAATGTACTGTATGTAATAGTCAAGTGATAAAAACTATTTGCTAGGGAAAGTATAGTCCTAAAATGGTAGATTTTATTATATTTCTTACTGCCTTTTTATATGAAAGCATATAGTATACATGTATTTTTTACAAATTCCTTTTCTGAAAATGTCTTGGTTTACCAATGGTGTGATACTCCTCAGGTTTCAGCAGGGATACTTCTGCAAAATAATAAATTTTGTAGCTCACAAGTGTACAAGTATTTTTTTAGTTTAAGTTACTGCAATGCAATTTTAATTTAGCAAGTCATTTGGACTTTGAGAATTGTTTTTACTATTACATCATTAGACATTTGACACTCAAGGTTATCTATATTGATTTGCTTTGCATATCTTTTGTGGTGCGTGTACGCTTAGATGAATAATACAAGCATGCTCTTTATAGTGAGAAAAGGTCAGAGCATTGATTGGAGAAACGGAATATTTTTCTCTTTGCGTTAGGAAAATACTGACTTGCTTGTTGGTATAACCATATGAAAGTTAGTTATATATTGTGAAAAATGTCACACCCCACGTGTTCAGTATATCATTTATACCTTATTTTTTCCAGGCTTTATTATGCTGAATTTCAGAGTTCTTTAGCATAAAGAAGTCTCGTATGATTTAAGTGAAAGTAATTGACTGAAAACAGTTTTTATGTTTTACGCTGCCATTGGCATAAGAAAAACAAAGATGTTTAAATTTTCTGTTTGGCCTGTATGGAATGACATTTTTGTACGTGGCACTATTATGGGTATAAATATTTGTTCAAGGCTGTCTGTGCACCCGTCTGCCCAGGGATTACTGTGATGTTGCAGTACCAGAATTTCACTATGTGCTATAGTGTGAGATTCGAGCGTTCAACGTTTTGTAGCAGAATATATTTTTTATTCTTTATTTTTAATGGGATGTTCTTATCTATCAACAAAAATAAAATAGTTTGTTCATTGTCGTAACTGTCTGTTTTGTTTGACGTTGTGTATATGTGTGAGTGTTGTTTGCATAGGCAAGGGTAACTATCTTATCTGGCATTTGGCCATTCTTGACAGTTCGTGTAAACATCTGATGTAAGAAAGTTTTAATCAAAAGGGTAGAATCATTCCAATGTTGCTTATCTGAAGCAATTAACGTTTGAACTTGGGTTGGTCTGTGCTTTCAAAATAACAACTGAGGAATATATTCAGCTATCAAGTTTTGCTTATAGCATTTTGCCACTTTCAGCTTACAGAATTCTTTCATAACTGTTGAGGGAAAGAGACTGCTAAACCCTGTTTGTCCATGTTCAGATGAAGACCTGAAGTATTTTAAATCAGAACAGTTAATATCAGTAGGTTTGAACATCATATACTTCGTGCTTTCTTATTTCTATGATACAGAAGTCTCTTGTTCGGTGGCTGTTTGCAGTGATCAGCCTGCGTTTGAGAAGTAACTTATATTGGGTTAATGATGACCTTGGATCCTTCACAGGCAAGTTATGGAACTTGGAAGTTGGTAGTGACAATGATCCAGAGGCATTTTGCATCTGATCTCTCTTAAAAGATACTAAATACCTTTTTGGTGCATATTTGATGTAGAAGATGTCATGATGTATTTTCTTTGTTTCTCTGAGTTGCTTTTCTGTCCACAGGGATTCATCTGCTTGTTTGGTTCTGTATCTTTCAGTCATCTTGCAAGACAGTGCCGTAACTCCTCAGTACATCCTAAAACCTCCTCTATTTGCAATTAAAATACTGCTGCCTGGGAGAACTAACAGCTCTCTCTATTCTTGTTGCAGAAGACCTATGCAATGTTGAAGAGCGCTGTATGGCAGGATAATGGCATGTTGTGGTTGACATGACTGTACTTCTATATGAGTTTTTTGTGGGTGTACACATATTGTAGGACTTTTACAGGAATGACAGTGACATCAACATCACGCTATAAATGTTGGCTCAAGGGATGGAGCATCTTCCCCTTTTTTTGTTGCTTTTAATAAAGGCACACCATTTTTTACTTCAAGTAGTAGATACAGGGGCAAAGATGTTCACCTCAATACCCATGGTATTTGTAGAAACTCTTCTTCCTTTCCAGTCACTCAGGGATATAATTTGCTTAAAAGCAATATTAACTTTCTCTGTGACTTTGACAGTTTTATATGAGTCTGTGGATGTGATCGTGTATGCCCTGAAAGTGATACAAAAAAAATCTACTTTTGAATATCTCAGGCATTCCTGTAGAGGAAAAAGTGAAGCTCTGGGTAAGGAAGACTATGATCTTGACGTTTGAACCTGGTCAGATGAAGTGCCATGGTTCTTTGTCCTTGTCTTTCCTTTAATTGAAGGTGAAATTTGGATAATTGAAGCATGAGTACACTATTGAGTTAACAGTTTATGTTCCTGCTTAACTCAGAGGACTACAGACACTATTCATGTATAATACCTATTCATGTATTATACTAGTGAACCAATTCAGGATCATGTTTTCTTTTAAATATGAGTAACTAATGAAAGTCTACTTATATGTATGTGCATGTGAATCTGTAATGTAAATAATTTCTAACTTAAATGCCCCAATATCCAGAACCAAGCAGTCAGAGCAGCCTATATCCAGCCAACTTGAAGCAGAGGCTGGTAGTCACTGTTTTAAGATGATTTGTGTTGTACTATTTATTCTGTTCGCAGTTTGAAATGACTGGGTTTTTTTTTTTCTGTTCTACATTGTTGTCCCCTGGAGCAGGGCTTTGCACTTCCCCTTGTTAAACTTCATGGGTTCCTGTCAACCCATCTCTTCTGCCTGTCAAGGTTGTGCTGGATGGCAGCACAACCCTCTGATGTGTCAGCCGTTCCTCTGCTGTCTGGTGTCATCTGCAAACATGCTGAGGGTAGGCTCTGCCCCATCATCTAGATCATTAACGAACACATTAAACAGGATCAAACCCAGTACTGACCTCTGGGGTACACCACTAGTCACTGGCCTTTAACTAGACTTTGTGCCACTGATATCATCCTTTGGGCAGCCAGGTTTCTATGCACCTCACTATCTGCTCACTCAACCTGTACATCAGCAGCTTATCTATGAGGATCTTATGGAAGACAGTGTCAAATGCCATCCTCAAGTCCAGGTAGACAATATCCACTGCTCTCCCCTCATCTACCAGGCCAGTCATTTCATCATGGAAGTTTATCAAGTTGGTCAAGCATGACTTCATCTTGGTGAAGCCATGCTGACTACTCCTGATGATGATCTTGCTCACATGCCTGAAAATGGGTTTCCATCATTAGTTGTTCCATCACTTTCCCAAGGATGGAGGTGAGGCTGACTGGCTTGTAGTTCCCTGGGTCCTCCTCCTTGCCCTCCTGCAAGATAGAGGTGATGTCTGCTTCCTTCCAGTCTTTGGACACTTCTCCCATTCACCATGATAGATCAAAAATTATGGAGAGTGGCCTCGCAATATCATCAGCCTGCTCCCTCAGCACTCGTGGGCACATCCTGTCAGGCCTCTTAGACTTACCTGTGTCCAGCCTGCTTAAGTATTCCCTGACCTAATCCTTTTCCACCAAGGATCCATAGTTCTTGTTCCAGCCTTTCCCCCTGGTCTCTGGGACCTGGGATTCCTGACGGATGATCTTGCTAATAAAGGCTGAGGCAAAGCAGACGTTCCGTGCTTCAGCCTTTCCCATGTTCTGTGTAATAAGGTCCCCTGTCTCATTCAGCAGTGGGCCCAAATTTTCCCCAGTTTTCCTTTTGTCACCAGTAGAGCGTAGTCTATTTTAATGCGTTATCATGTAACAGAACAGATTTTAAGCGCAGACAGCAGTATTTTTCTTTGACTGACACGCTAGTTACATAATAAAGTAATATGAACATTTAATTCCAACATTAGATGTGTGAACCTGTTCTAAGACTTATGGACATCTTCATTGTTCTGCTGCTCTTTCTGCTGAATTCAGTCTGTGTAGAGTTAGACTGGCCTGGTTTAAAGAGGGAAAAAAAAAGAAAAAGGTACTCCCTCGAGATCAATTTCAAAGGTCATATATTCTTCCTCTCTTTTTTTTTTTTTTTTATTACATGTAAAACTATTGGAGTGAGTAAAAAGTGCTCATATGGAACTGCCTAAGATTGATGCAAAGAGGCTGAAGCTGATTTCTTGTCCATTTCAGTGGTGAAATGATTGCTGCTTTTTTTCATCAAGCCTTGACTATAATCTTTCGCTCTGTAAAGCTTACTAACTAGCCTGTAATCCTGGGCTCATGTTCTCCAACTATAGGTGTTCCTGTTGTTTTAAAGGTCTCACAGAGCCATTCTGAGACTTCATCTTCTGAAAATCTGAACAATCCATTGTAAAGTCACTGTGTTCTGCATCTGCAACTGTAAGACATTTTATATGTTTTTAATTTTTTTTACAGTGAGAACCTCAGCAATTTATTTTTTTTAAATAGTAAAATATTTTGTTACTTTCTCCCCTTGATGATTTTATCCTAAATAAATTCTTATTACTGCGGTTGTGTTGATGATGGAAGTCCTATGCGTACTCAAAATATGCCATTACGGTGGTCCAAAAAAGCTTTTAAATCCCTCACTTACATGAATCATCCATCCCTGTCCTAGAAGATCATTTTGATTAGCTGTAATTTGTCCTGTTGGAATCAGAATTAGCTTCCACCAGCTCCAGAATCTCCCAGTCCTGCTGTCCAAGTTGAGGAGTCCTGCATGAGCTGCTTCTCTCATAGCTTTATGGACCACTGCTAGTTTTATTTCAGCTTTCATTATCTGCAGGGGAACTGTTTAGCGCTGATAGCGAAGGCTGCGCACCTCGACTTCTTTTCTTTTTAAAAGACATTTTCATCCACAGAGATTCACTTTTCAGCCTCCAAAATGAAAGCTCTTCCAGGACAAACAGTACGAGCAAACAGATGCCAGCACAAGAGGAGAAAGAGATTGCATCCCATGTTGTGTGAACAGACAAATGCGAACAGATGTACAGCTTGAAGCTGGCAGAGACCTGCTCTGCCAATGGTTCCTTTCTAGTTGTGACAGCTGGGAGGAAATGAGTACACCACAAAACCACCATGATAATTGCCATTACCCTGCGTTGGCAGTCTCAGCACTGAGGTCAAGAACTGGAAAGACAAAGACTCATCTACCCTCCCAGGTGGAAGCTGAGGCGGTTGGCAAGGCCCTGGGAAAATCTTAATGGTGGTGCACGTTAGAAAGGCTGGTGTTCAAAGGCAAGAGGCCATAATTTTACCGATTTCTCCCTTTCTTATATTTAGTTTTTTTCAGTAGTTGTCAAAAGCACTCTATTGCCCTGAGCAATTATGCTACTAGTGCTATCCAGAGCCCTAAGAGTGGGGTTTTCAAACAGGTCTGAACTCTTTTTCCTCCAGCTTCCATCTCTGCCACTCAGTGCTGCCAAACAGGTCTTCCTCTTATCAGAGACCCTTTTGAGGGAAGGGTCTTTGTATACACTTCTTACTCCTGCGTGTTTTGAAAAATAGTAAAAGGACTCTGTGGCTCACTTGTTTTATGTCTGATGTATGTACTAACCCTTGCTACAATTTTCAGTCCTTGCCTGGGTGAATAGATGCCTCTTACCTGGGCGATGTTACTCAAGGTGTGGTTTACAAAATGCTCTTCTGTCTGTGAGTCTGTGTCTGTTTTTTAAGGCCCTATGCTCACATGAACCAAAGCAGTGAGGAGGAAGAAATTAATAAATAGATGCTCACTTTTTGTCTACACTTGGTTTATGGTTGTGCTTTAGGGGTGAGGTGCTAAATAGGTCATTGTAATGTGCTGGGGACATATTGCTTATTAGGCTTAATGGACAATGGGAGAGGGCTGGAAATTTTTTTTGGTTGGTTCATTTTAATTTTGGGGGGTTTTGTTGTGATTTGAGTTTTTTTTAAATGAATACTGTCATCTGTTTGTTTATTTTCAAGTGGCCAGCTTAGCCAAAGGGAGCATATTACTTACATGTATCTTTGCATTCACCATAGTGTATTAATTTTAATTTGTCTTTGCCTGGGTGGTGTTTGGCTACAGGAAATGGACAGGTTTGGGAAAGATTAAATGTTTTGAAAGAAAACAGAAATGGAAACCCAGGATGAGTGATATGGTTTGCTTGCAATAAACATGGAAAGGAAAATATATGAAGAATGAAGTAATGGAAAATCAGAAAGGAGAAAACCAGGTGGATATACCAACTTCAACTGTTTCAGATTTGGATGCACTGACTGTTGAGTCATGACTAATGTCTTTGGCTGTTTTGAGCTGGGATTTTGAAGAGGAAAGTTAGAAAATTACGTTTTGAACCATGAAGTATTTTATTTGACATGATTTCATCTGAAAACATGGGTTCAAGCCTTGTAATTCCCTACCCAATTCTTGGAGCGTCTTCTCTGTGTCCTTAAATTGTTTCTTCCAAATGGAATGAGCTGCTGCTATCAACTCTCTCTTGATGAGATTTCTTTTAAAGCCAGAACAGTTGAGGAGCCAAAACCTAGGAATACAGGATTGATGTTAATTTCATCTAACTCCATTTCTTTATATCGTAGTTGTCTAGACCTTCTCTTATTGTAGTCCATGGACATCTAGCTGGTCTGAGTGATCTGACCAGATACCAACATCTGCCTTACAAAGAGATGAATAGCTTTCTTGACTCCCTTGGTTTTATTGACTGGATTTCCAGTATCTGTCATGGGAGCCTCAATACGCATCTCACAACTTTAGCATGTGAGCTAATACCCCACCTAAAGTGCTATCTGTTGCAAGTAAGATGGAACAATCCACTTACATGAGTTCTTCATTGAAAGTTGGCATTCAGGAAGGAAATGTTCAGGGTGCACATTGTATGTAAGAAATGTAAGAAATACCACCCAGATCCCATGGTCTACCACACAACGGGTCTTGCTCAGAAGTCCAGATGTCCAGAATATCTAGCCCAAAAATTTTATCCATAGAGAATATTTCTGCTCTCTTAGATCTTCATTGTCGCACAGTTAGAGCATTGTTCCGTTATCTCTTGTTTAAAGTGGCAAACGGTGGACAACGAGCATTTAAATATTCTGCTGATCTTTTTTAACCCTGCTCTGACCCCTCTGTACACAAGTACAGGTGGTGCTTAGGTGACTGTGGCATGTGCGTCATCAGGCTTTAAGATCAAGTGTGTGGCAGCTCTGTGCTCTTATGGTTGAGCTGTGGAGGGTCACAGAATCACAGAATGTTAGGGGATGGAAGGGACCTCAAAAGATATCTAGTCCAAACCCCCTGCCAGAGCAGGAACCTAGAGTAGGTCACACAGGAATGCATCCAGGTGGGTCTCTGAAGGGCAGGCATGTCCTTGCTTATGCTGGTCCATGCTCTGTGGACCAAGCTTTCAAGGTACTTTGAAACATTTGCTTAAAGAATGAAAAATCCACTCAATACCTTCATAACTTTGAATGCAGGTAGGAGTTTTTGGTTTTTTTTCATGATAAACAAGAAATCACTTGTGTATCGGAAGCCTCAAAAATTAATAGCTTTTCTATGCTTACTGATTGCACTTTTAGGGGTTTTCTTGCAGTATGTAAGCTCCAGAAAGGACCTGCTTGTTCTCTCACAGTGACGCAGCCTTGGTCTGCAAGATGCCCAACTAGGACTAAACGTTGCTTATCTTCGGTTCTTGAGCAACGAAAGATGGGAACTCTCTTGATGCGGATGTGGTGAGATGGATAATATTGAAACAATGCAGAAAATGTGACCGTTTTGACAGCTTTTGGCTAAGGAACATTAGTAATCCCAGGAGCACAGGGGTGCCAGGCTGGGCACAAGCTGACGTGGGCACATGATGTGTCTGTTACCAGTGCTTCAATGGAAATCTGTATTTCTTAACAGTGAAAACTAATTTTTACCTGGAAAACAGTGCTCCCTTTGAGATATTTGATTAGATATTTTACCCTGCTGTTTGCTCTTTTAATTTTCCCCTCTCAGTTTGAAAGTACCCTGATAATTTCAGTACCAGGATATTATGCTATTGTTCTAGGAGAGCTTGGGGTATATAGGCACAAAGCAGTGCTAAATATTTTAGCCATTACTGATTTTTCTCCCCAAACAAGAAGAAGTGTTTCAGATGGTTTGACAACAGAATGGATTTTCCTAGCAGGGCTGTGATACCGTGATTTTTAACAACTGTGGAAAATATGTTTTCCACACTAAAATTAGGGGATTTGCTTGTGTGTGTCGGAACGCCCGAGAGTACTCTGAATTGCAAACTTCAGCATTAAAAGCATGTGGTGTAGTCTTAAGAGAAATGCAACTTTAAATAAGAGGAGAGAGAAGCATTGGGGAATAAAAGTGAAGGGTGAGTGAAAAAACAATACTCCACAAATTAACATCATTAATGTCACGGTGTCAGTCTCATTGCATTTGAGAAGGCAGGAACTGATCCCAGATCCCAGCCAGAGGAAAACAAAGTCTTTGATTGAGCCGTTCAGCATGTTTTTATAAACTTGAGCACAAAAAAGAAACTAAAACATCTGGCAGCAGGGTATTATGCAATGTTGTTTTATGTTATTTTCATTGTCTAAGATTCTTCGTGACGACTGCTAACGAGTTGCTTATTGTTGTCGGATCCCTGTCCTGAGGTGCCTCTGTGCAAGTGAAGAGGCACAGAGTTCTCTGAATCGCTCCCTTTGCTGCTCGAAGGCCACTTCTGTGTCAGCCAGTTTCCCCTGAAATCTTTCTCATGCAAGAAGGGTGTGAACCTGCTCCTTGAGCCTCTGTGGGTCAGACCTCTGCAGGGATATGCAGGGTGGTGTAGTCATCCTGGTGCTCAGTGGGGGTGAGCAGAAAACGGGTAGAAGTGGTTAAAAAAGTTGGCACTGATTGGGAGACATATTGGTGTATCAATTTTATAATGGATAGGAACGTGGGTGGTAGGAGGGCCTAGGCCATGCGTGTTATTGCAGGCCTGTGATAGAAACGGATGCCTTTGCTGTTCTCCTTCCCCTCCCATTCCTGCTGGGCTGGGTTTGCGTTGCTCTTCCCCATCACCTGATGTGTCATGTCAGGCGCAGGAAGGCCACAGTGCCTTCTGTGCTCTTCATGTGTATGATTTGATGCATGGTCTCTCTCCACTCTCGTCAGCTGCCTTCAGCCCAAGAAAGCGTTACTCTCCCAGCACTCAGGGCTAACCCTTCTTTCTGCTCTCACCAAGCTGAGCAGCCCTGGAGCCTTGTCTTTGAAGCTGACACCTTCCTTTTCTCTGTCCCATGGCCAGGGGCCGCAACTTTGCTTCTCCTTTTCATTCTGTGACTGGCTTTAATAAAGGCACGATGCTCACAGGCCTGGAGGTGGTTCGTATTGCAGCTTCCAGTGCCAGCTTTCATCTCCCCTGTTCTCCACTTTTTTTGTTGCACTCATAGTTGTTTGCATCTTACCTGGCTGATTGTCTGTTCTCTTAGCCTAAAAACTGCCCGGTCCCAGTAAGTTCTCTGGCTGAAAAGCTGCTCATTCTTCTTTCAGATTCCTTCGTGTTTCTAGTAGCCGTGTGCCGAAGCCTTAGCTTTGCAGCCCTGGTCCCGAGGCTGCACCTTGGGCAGCACAGAAGAAACTCCAGGCTGGTGCATCTGAGCGTTCCTACCTCTGAGGCTGCCATGTACTGTGGCCTTCATCTAAGATGTGCAGCCCTGCTCCCTTCCTCGGATTTGGTGTCTGGCTTTCTGTGAAGTCCCTGCCTGATGCAGGGAAGAGAGGAGAGGGCAAGGTAACCCACCTTGGCAACACTCTCCCCTCTCACCCACCCGCTAGTAAAAGCCCACACCCAAAGTCCAAGTCAAAGGAAGCTAGGAGCCAACAAGGGGTGCCCTTGAGGGTCTGCACTACTCTCTCTCTCTACCTTGCATATACCCATCATTGTAAAACATCTTCCTCCTACCATTACAGCTTAATGACTTTCCCTTCAACTTCACAAGAGGTATTAATGTCTCCATTAACAGCCACCAGAAATGGAAGCTCCATATATCACAAGTGCCTCTCCGTGTCCTTCTCCTCATCCACAAGTTTCAGAAGCAGTTAAAATGTAGCCCTGTAGAAAATTAATGGCCCAATATACAAAATCTGTAATTGCTGCTAGAGGCGAGGAGGAGGAGGAGGAGGTGGAAATGCTCAATCTTTGTGTAATTAAGTACCTTGTTCTGTGGCTGCTTCTCTCCCATGCTGACTGGATGTAGGACTCATGCTTCATACCTGAGGGATGGCGGGAGGTAAATGGTCCACTACTGAGTGTCGTTTGCCCAACAGAGTTAAATATCCAGAGAGGTGTCGGTGCATGGCGCCTCTTCCTGTGGCACAGCCTTGAAGGCTCAGCTTGCATGAAAGGGTAGCAGGGGAGGGAGCAGGAGCTGCCCTAAGCCTTCCCGGAAAGATGCTGTTGAGAATATCCCCCCTTCCATTGCAATTTGAGCAATGGAAAAGCCAGGCGGTGGGATGGATTAGCCCAGTCTGCTCTCTCCATCCGTTTCTAGTGGGATGGACGTGGCTCCAGGCTCTGTTGCTTTATGGGGGACATCTGTGGTGACCAGCAGTGCTGAAGAGCTTGGTCCTTTTGGAGATGGCCCTATAAAGCCAGGAGGGACTGGTCCTGGATGGGGAAAAGGGAGAAAATGGGCTGTTTGAAGCCTGCTCTGTTTTTTCTCAGCCCTATTTCAGAGAGAGGAGACTGCAGCTACTCTTGTAATGGCCTGGGGGAAGATGTATCTGCATGGCTGCTGGTCTGGTCTGCCTTTACAGCTGGTACCAGTTGGCTTTAAACTGAATTAGTCGCCCGTAGGCACTGTTTTGAAAGTGCTTGCATGCGTTTATAACGGCATAAAGCTGATTTAGCCTAATTTGTTGTCAGGGTTTCTAGGGCTTATGCTCTAAATTCAGTTAAACCAGACCACTGTGTGCAGAGTGGACTGGGAGGCAGCCTGGGTGTTGACGTTAACCTGGGAGCACCAATAGCTCCCACTAAAAGCCAGAGAAGAAGAGGAAAAAAACCTCAGCAGCTGCAGACAGAGTTGCCAAGAGGTGCTGCTCTGCCTGTCGCAGGTGCCCTGTGGCTGGCAGGAGGGATGTACATCGGCTGCTCACCCTACCTCCAGCTGCTGAGAGGGTTGCAGAAAATGATGCTCACACAAGGGTGGTGGGGATCAGAGTAGTTGGAGCAGCAGATGTAACCACCAGTGACAGAAGCACATGCTTTGTAAGAGAGAAAAAAAAATATTCTTGAAAAATCCCAGAAACTTGTTTTGAACTTGCTTATGTCAGCTGTGAAATAAAAATGACAGCAGCTAATGCTGTGACCTCTTTCTTTTTAAATAAGCTGGTGTAGCCCTGGGGAAAGTTACATATTCAGAAGATTTTTGACACTCTGGAATGGGCTCAGCTGAAACAGAGTGGGGCAGTGACAACTCGGATGGCTGTCCCAAGGGATGATGAAATCCTGAGCGCTCTGCAATAACCAGAAGATGACACATTTCATCAGCACAGTTTCTTGGAAGGAGCAAAATAAAGTAGCAGAGTATTTTCAATTAAGAAAAAAAAAATATTTAAAA
This sequence comes from Baryphthengus martii, assembly GCA_013396935.1. Lineage (NCBI taxonomy): Eukaryota > Metazoa > Chordata > Aves > Coraciiformes > Momotidae > Baryphthengus > Baryphthengus martii. Next base: position 177,932 of record VWZK01003471.1, on the reverse strand, counting down.
AAATACAGGCAGATGACTAAACATTAATGTATCCATCAACACTTTATGCTCTTCTGACCACTGTCATTTCTGCCAGCTTTGGGGGGGAAAAAAGGCTTTAATACTGCTTAAAGAGCAAGAGTTTGACAGAATTGATGCTACACTGATGTGAAAGTCCCCCATTTTCCTATTAAGCAAGAGGACAGCACATCATCAGCCCCAGAAATAAGAAAGAACATGCCTTTCCCAACCTCTTAATGCAGATGCCTTTTCTGAAGAGTGAATTGGTGTCTGTTGGCATCAAAAATGTCAACAGATTTTGGCGTGACACTAGTGCCTAAGGATGGGATTCGTCTTCTAACCCTGAAGCTGCGTCTTTGGGCAACTTCTCATCACGTGAAGAACTGCAAAAAACTTCCCAAAACCATCCAAGAAGAGTCTTGGAAGTAGCCTGGCTGCAGCTAGGTAAAGCAAGGTGCAGTTAGCATGTGACGGCATCCAGCTGATAGGTTTACAATGGCTTTTTTTAATTAAGTAGTACTGGTGTGGTGCTGGTAACATCTCATTTGAAATAATAACAAAAAAAAAAAAAGAGGTTTTCTGTGTAACAAGTATCGCCATAAAAAAAGGCAACGGCCAGCAAAAATTGTTCTCCTGGTCTCACACTTGTCGTTCTGTCTGAGTTTTTTTCAAGCAAGCTGTGTGAACTTAAAAGCCGACAGACAATAATGCATCTCCAGCTCATTTCCATACACAAGTGCAAAACTGTAACCTACCAGAACTTTTATTTTAATTGTACATTCACATTTCTCCATTGCTGTGGGCGGCTCGTACACTGCCGACTGATAAAATTACACAGTTCTGCTCTTCCATGTGCATTGATTTCAGCCATCAAAGAAACTTAGAAAACTAACAATAAACAACTTTTCCATAGGTCTCTAGTCAGGCTTTTTTATGCAACTTTTATGCAACTTTTTCTTCCCCTCCTGTGACCCTCGGCAACCAAATTCCCCTGACTTCCAGGATTTTCTTTTTAAATGACTGGTAACATTACTTAGTATTTTAAGATGGCTTCCTATTGATCTCTCACAATGAAGCTGGCATTAGGTGCATGCTGGGCTGTACCAGCTCTTTCTTCCCCGGAAGCTTGTTTGGGCGCATTGTTCACATCTGTTGTGATGTGCTCTCCGACAGTGCCACGGGACGATAGTAATTTTTCTTAGTCTGCTACTTTTTCTTAATATTGTAGGCTCATCGCAAGTCAGTTGTGGCGTTTTACAGCTTACAGACTTTTTGCCAAGCCTCCTCTGGACACTGAAAGCAATTCGGAAATGACAAGAAATGCCGCAACCAATTAGCACGTACAAACATTTATTTTGAAATTTCCATTCCAACTGTTACGAAGAATTACATCATCAAAGCACTTTATGGCAGTGAAAATAGCTCTTACCCCTCTGACTCATCCATTACTCCATTAAAGCTGCAAAATGTGCAATCTGCTTGAAAAATAGGTTGCTTTTTATTCAGTTTCCCATGAAAAGTCAAAATTCAATAACAAAAAAAAAAAAACAAAAGAAAAACAAACAAACAACCCAGCTTATAGGGACTCTACATCCAATCCTCTCCCCCTTCCCCCAAAAATAACTTACAAAGATAGTTTAAAGTTTTAAAGGAGTTTAAAACCAAGTGCATCTTTTTTATTATTTTTTTCTTCTTCTCATAATAATCTTAAAATTCTAAAAACCCATAATTTACTTTCTTGGAAAAAAGGCAGCAAGCCGTTGCTTCTTGATTGGAAGAATATGTATCTCTGGTGAGTTCATTTTCTTTAGCTTTACGCTCCTGTTTTTGACGGGTTTCCTGAGGGCCTCGGCGCTGTCCCGGGGCTCGGGCGGGCTCTTGACGTCGTAGCACTGCAGCACCGAGTCCTGGGGCAGGTCCCTTTTGAAGGAAAAGTTTTTGGTGGAGACCCCCGACAGGCCCTTGATCTTGCCGCAGAAGATGGTGGGCACGGCGTCCTTGACAGAGACAATGACTTTGGCTGTCTGCGAGGTGCTGACGATCTCGATGTTGTTGCCGGCCTTGGGCTCGCAGCCCGCCCTGCCCGCCT
>VWZK01003471.1:162916-175793 GCA_013396935.1 Baryphthengus martii | reverse complement strand
CAGCAGCTCGGCCGGCCCCCCGCTCGCACCCCTGCCCTCTGCCTTGCCCGATGCCTCCTGGGGCTTGCAGGGGGTGAAGGGGGTGGCCGGGCCAGGGAGCTTGTCCAGCGTGGGATGAGCAGCAGCCTCAGTGGCAGCAGCAGGCCCAGGGCCAGCTGCCTCCCCATGGGGCCCTGCTGGCTTGCGGCAGGAGGCGAGGGACAGGTCCAGGGCTCCGTCTTCGGGCGGCGGGGCGGCCTCGCTGGCCCGGGGCACAGGTGGCCCTTTCATGGAGAGGTCCAGTGCCTCATTCTCGCCACCCATCTTGATGACAGTGTGGCGGCTTAGCTGGGGCAACTCCCGTGGGTGGAGGAGATCAAAGGGCTTTGTCTCCTCCTTCTCCAAGGGGGTCTGGGTGCCCTTGCAGGAGTTGGGGGTGAAGAGTGTTGGCTTAGGCGGGTCAGGGGCCACCTTTGCCTCAGCGCTGTGGGGCACAGGGATAGGGACAGGGATGGGGATAGGGACAGGGACAGGCAGGGGCACAATGACGGGATAGGGTACTAGCAGTGTGGCAGGAGGCACCAGTGGGGAGAGGGGGGAGCTGAAGGCCTGGGGCGGGAGGGTAGCATAGTCAGGAGGGGGCTGGCAGGGAGCAGAGCCCAGGGCACCCTGTGAGGGAAATAGGTCCTGAAGGACGGCAGCAAACCCTGGCGTCTGAAAGACGGGAGGCAGGACGGGCTCCTGTGCTTGGCTGGAGGGCTTAGGGTCCAGGAGCTGGGGCTGCCCTACGGGGGCGGTGGTGCTGGGGAAGAGGCCAGTGTGGAGGGGACTGGTGGGGCAGGCAGACCCCGGGGGCAGCACCAGGGGCGAGTTCAGGTGCTGGAAGACGTGCTGCTCCAGGAGGACAGGCAGCGGAACAGGACCCTGGGTGGTCATGACGTAGGGAGTGGTGGCGTTGGTGGCTGGCATCTGTGGAGCAGCGCTGCCGGCAACCTGCAGGTGGATAGGCAGGACAACAGGGCTGTCCCCTAGGCAGATGGGCTGCAGCACAGTGGCTGCCACCTTCAGGGCCACCCCGCTCTGCGACTCAGCTGGCGGCGTCAGGATGGAGGGTGTGGGGACTGTCACCAGTGGGGACAGGGCCTTCTTCATCAGGTCGGCTGAGTTGATGTTCCAGGCCTCTGCTGTGATCAGCTGGGCTACCCCATTTTCCAGCTTGTTGTTGGCCATCGCCGAGGGCGAGCTGGTGACATCCATGGGCAGGTTTGGGGTATCCTTGTACAGGTCCTCCATGTCACAGGGCTTCTTGGGCTCTGCTGGCGCTGGCTCTACATCGCTGTCAGCGGGACCCACGGCGGCTCCGGGCTGCCAAGAGCATCAGCACCAACATTTGACCTGCAAGCCAGAAACACATTTTAGGCACTGCATAAATCTCCTCCTTAAAATAACATTTGCAGTTGCCTTTAAAGACCCCCATCATCAATGAAAAGCTCCTAAACATTTCCATGCATAGGCTAACGACTCCATAATACAGTGTACTATATATACAGAGATGGTGGATATACATACATCCGTGAGTGTTGTACGAAGAGTTTTGAGAAACTTATATTTAGCCGTAAACACAGATAATTTAAAAGGCCTCGAGGGCTGCCTGCAGCCAAAAAAAAAAAAAAACAACCAACCCAGTACGCAGCCTGAAATAAGGACTCGGGCCATCCGTTTCACGTTTTTAAACAAAGCTTCGTGTAATGACAGCGCATGGCAGAGCCGAGCAACAGCGCGCTGTTTTAACTCAACAAAAGCTCCCAAACAAACACTTCTAAAAATATCACAGCTAAGAAATGTTCTGCTATGGGCGAAGAGTAGCAGTTCCCTTACAGTACTCATCCCTTTTTCATCCTGGTGGGATTTACTAAAGGCAAGCGTCACACGGTGCGTACAGCACCTCTAAAACTGTCATGTGCAGGGTGAGAAAGGAGTGTGGCCCGGCAATGGCAAAGCAAAACCAAACCAAAGCGTGCTGCTCACCCTGCCACAGTGCTAGACAGAGACAGTAATGTGAACCAGGGATCTAATTCATTGAAGACTCAAAGAGTAACAAAAATATCAAAGCAACTTCAAATTTATTTGGACAGCACAACCCTTTATATTAACCAAGCAAATGCTAATTACAAAAGAGCGGAGATGGCTTCCATTCATGATCGTGGTGAAATTTGCAGCCTAATCCCTAAAAAGATTAACATCCCCTCCCTCTGCAAAAAAGCATCAGCTAATTAATAACACTGCGCATGCAATTATTTAGAAGGATAAATAATTTCCATCCTGTGAGCTACTACTGGCAGACTTTGGCTGGGGGCTGGCCACTCTGCCTGGCACCGCCCACACCCCTCCCGAAGTGTGCCGTGCATCCTGCCGTAGTAATAATCACCATGGAAACTTGTCCGGTTTCAACTCCGTTACCATGGGAAAACAGCAGCACACCCCAAATTTACATTTTCCCCCTGCATGCAGCCAAATCCTGCTCCCTAGGAGCAAAAGATGTGCCACTACTGCCAGCCTGCCAGGCCAGTGGGAGCGAGGTGCTTCTCCGTGTCCCACAGGCACACTCGTGTTGGGATGACAGGGAGAGCAGGGCCACTCTGAAATTGGATGAGCGAGAAGTTTCAGTGTGGGGACATGTCTGCGCCTGAGAGCATGTGAAGAGCTCCACCCCAGCTCTGGTGCTTAAAGAAATGATTTGCTCACTTAGGTGTTTCTAGGACTGACAAACCTGCAAAAGGGACAGGGAAAAGGGAAAAAAACCCACAAACTCCACAAACAAAGGGTAAAAAATGGCCAAGGCAGGGAAGCGGGAAATCTCCCAAGTCTCTCCTGAGACTTGTAAATCCTTGGATTTGGCAGCGAGATGCTACGGCGAGCGCAAGACTTACAGAAATGCCAGGAGTTAATAGTAGAGGCTGGTTGGGTAAAATGCTAATCATTTATCAGACGCATTTGAGTTCTTAAAAAGGATTTTTAAAAGTAAACAGATGAGTCATTTCTTTTCCTCTCCTGCTGCTGGTTTAAGGAAAATAATTCTGGATTTTTCTCATCTCATGAAATGTTCTGTAGAAAACATTCACAAATACAGGGTTGAGGGTTTTTTTTGTTTGTTTCCTTTTCCAGCCTCAGCTGAGACAGATTACAGACAGGCAGAGGTGCCCAAGCAGCAAAAAACAGGAGCAAAAATCCAATCCCTTATTCAGAAAGTGACGAGTATTGGTATCAATAAAATTGGGCCAGTCTTGTTTTGGGAAAAAAAAAATAAATTAAAAAAGAAGAGTAATTGTTTCTAAAAATAAAGACAATGAGGAGACCACTCAGCAGATTCAAGCTGGAAAAAGAATAGAGCTTGTTAAAGAATTAAAAAGGAATTTCTGGTAAGGAAATAAAAAGCTATCTTCTACTGCTTTTACATAATCTCTCCCTCCCTCTTTTTAAAATGACCATTTTAAAACCCTGTGGTCTCTGCAGCCGACACCAGCATCTTTGCTCCTCCAGCTGCTGCAGCACAGCCGAGTATTTTGCACATGACGCTGGCTCTTCCCCATGTTTCTGTTTGCTTGAGAAGCGTGAGATCGTGGTGTTTTCATAGAGGATTAATGATCTGGCGGGGACAGGAAATGACCCCGCGTTCCCCTGGCAAACCCATTTAACGTTGAGAAATAGAAAAATTAAGATGAAAATTATGCTGCGCAAGAGATTTGAGGGATTATCATGCTGTACAGACTCGTGGAGAGAAAGAGACCGATCACCGCCAAAGACAAAAGTATAAAACATAATAAAATCCCCCCATTGCTCCTTCAGAAGGCAGCAGGGCTGGAGGCAGAGGAAATGTCTAGATGTGGGGAAGAAGAGCTCATCTATCACCATCAGACACCTTGAAGAAATGCGTGGGCTTGGTTTGGTTTTTTTTTTTAAAGCACACTCAAATACTGTTTTCCACACTGGCTCCTATATGTTTCTGGGATCTATAAATATGTATTGTTGAGCTCGTGGTCCTACACTGGCTCTGGGAGGGCCCCACCGTGCGAGGAGAAGGAGAAGACAAAAAACGGTGAGGGGCAGCCCTCGACTCAGGTTTTTGGGTTTGGGGTGGGGGTCTTTCCCCCCTCACCTTTCCTATTTGGAAGCGTACTTTTCCATACTTACAGTGCATCTGCTTCTCGAGCATGTGACTGCTACAAACCAAACCCACCCTATATACATATATACAGACACACACTTAAAAATATCGCACAGTCCTGCCCGCACCTTGGCGGTAAGCTGGCTGCCAAGTACAGCAGAGTCCCAGCTCAACTGCCTCCTGCGCCCTGCAAAGCAATTTTCAGTTTCACCCGGGGAGGCAATCCCAGGGCTGCTAAACATGTCTTCCACTAAACACCTATTATCAAGGTCAGTAAGCACACAGCGTGAAAAGGATGTAAGTCTCCAAGCCTCAAAAGAGGAAACATTCGAAGACCTTGGATCAAGAGACAGTCTAAAGTTGTCCGGAGAGGTGTTTTGTAGTTCCTAGACTCCTTTTTTATACACTGAGTACACGGTATAAAACTGTAAGTCAACATGGAGATGACTTAAACTAAAGTAAATTGCCAATGTTGGTATGAACAGTGATAGCTATGGCGTATTTCTCCTTTTATAAAAATCACCCTGAAGTACGTGCTGCGTTTGGGGTTTTTTTTTGTCATTTTGTTTTTTTAAGATTGCTGCTTCACTGCACATAAATTATTCAGTTACCCAGTTTTTAAAACAATTTCATGCACCTAATATACACAAATGAAGGTAATATAATTCAGTGAAATTGCCTTAAGTTTCCTCTGTCTACCACACCTCAGTGCTGGAAAATCAATTAATTTCATTTTCCCTACTTATCTATTTAATATTTAATTTGCTGTTTGTTTTAATTGAAAAGAAGCTTGCGACACTGAAACGAGCCCTATTGTAAATAACTCAGGCTTTCCCACTGGGGTGCTGATAAGAGTTAAGTTCATGGCACTAAGCAATGATGTGTGTAACTGCAGAGGAAATGGTATGTTAGTTAGTTATACAGAAATGCCATGAAAGGGGTGGTGATAACTCCAGCATATTTTTTTTTATCTCCTCCTGATCGCTGTGCAACAGACTTTTCTCAGGGCCGTTGCCTGCCTTCCCGAGGGGACTGCAGCGTTGCACCACGCGCAGCTATCCCCACGCTCTGCTTGCCTGTCCACGCTGTGGCTTGTACCTGGCTATTGACACAAAATACGAATTATGCCGTGCACACTATGGGAAGGGTCTCAAATGCTCCCTTTGTAGGATGCTCTGCTCGGTATCATCTGGAAAAATAGAATTTCCCTTCCACATAAACATAGTATCAAGCACAAAACAAAATTAGAAATCTTGTCTTAATGGAACAGCCTGGGGACAAAATTATGGATGAATTTGGATTTTAGCGTTTTGCCAAAATTCACTGTCTGCTGTCACTCATCCTCCTGCCAGAAGCAACGTGTTTGATTTTTGCTTTGCGGAAGCCCATTAACAAGTGCCGTGGTGAGAGCACCCCTGATGGGGACGCTCCACTGGCTGTCAGGAGGGCACACACTTGACTAGGGTGCCCTGTCAGGGCTTGCATGCTCTAGACCCCAATTGGGCTGGTCCCTGCCACCACATGGCAGCATGACCCATCACCCTTGATGCACCATGAAAACAAACCCCCATCCTGCTCCCTACTGAGGTGTGCGTTTCTGAAGGAGGTCAGGGTTGGGCCTGCTGGTCCTCAGCAGTCTCAGCAGCCAAAACCCAACACATCTTTCTACATCCTTCTGCAGTAAATACACAAGTGGGCAACAATGACGCATATTGAGACAGACCAACCAACTATAAATCATCTGCCATCCTACAAATTTTGGTTTCTATAGTTCAAGCCATACACAAATAAAGGCTTCACCATATTGTTATTGGTGTTTTTTTGCTAGAATAGAAAAAAAAGTATTTGAATAAAGTAATCTTTCACATACCAAATACCTGGAGCTATTACTATACAAATAACGTACAGGTTATACTTGCAAAACACAGATGGTTTCAGCAGTGTTTGCCTCTCACATTTCCCAATGATTCACATATTTGGGCATCTGGGACTGACAATGCCGGCTATCCCACCATACCCTTTTACCAGTGTAATGCTCAGGCACCAAAGGGCAGAAGAGTAATCAGCTCACAGCTAATGGTGAACTAGCCTTCTCCCATCTCTGCTCACAGGAGGGCTAACAGTGACCCCCTCCAAGGTACAGGGCAGTCGGAGCAGATTAGATCCACAGGACATTTGTTACGGCAACCTTCACTCTCCTGCCAGCTCACAGTTGGACCCCAAATGCAGTCCCATCATCCCTGGAAAGTGGGCATGACACCTCATCTTGGTCATGACCAAAGGAGAACCACTGGGGATGCACTTCTCCGTCCTCTTCAAGGGACACTGAGGAAACATCCCAGTTTAGCCCTGCCCTCTCCTCCCTTGTTCCCTTGACTCAACTACCCAGCAGCTCCCTGTTAAGATTTAGGAGGCACCATTCAAAAGTGACAGAGGGCAAAGTGAGAAAGACATTGGAGAGACAGGCAGGATTCACTCTGGTACTAGTCAGAGAGAGGAGGGAGTGCTACGCTGGTGTATCGCCACTGCTCTGAAAGCTACACCTGCAGCCTTTGCTCCCCATCCCTCTGCACAAAGTCCCCTGCTCGCCAAGCACCCACATGCTGCCCCCTGTTACTTCTCACTATACGGGAGCTACGCTGCGGAGGATCAGCTGGATGCTACTGAGACCTCATCAGACAGCTTCAGAAGAAGGTGGAGGAATAATTAGGCTCTGACACGGCTCATGCAACAGGTACTCTTATTTTCTGCCGCTGCGTTATGGATCTTTCCGGAAGGCAAACCTATTTGTGTCAGGGCTCCCATCCAGGCTGTTAAGCCCTGGGGGAAGGCGAGGGAAAGGAAATCATTGTGGCAGTGCAAAATGGCACGTTATAGATGGGACACTGACAATATGTATACACTGCTTCAGCACACCGCACAATCGTTCTCAAATACAGCGGCTCTGACTGGCTGATGTTACTTTGGTCTTTTAAATAGTTCAGCTGAGAAATACCATGGTGGTCTGCCTATTGCACAGGCTAATCGCCTGCAAAGAGCCACGTTAAGAGTCATATATTTGCTAACTATATTGCTGTTGTCAACAGCCTGTAGTTAGTAATCCATTCCAGGGAGGAGAAAACTCACTTTCTTCTCATTTGAAAACAAAACAGACCAATTGAAAAAAAAAAAAATAATCCTGTCAGGGGCCTGAAACCAGTATCTTTAATCCCAAGGGCAATATATACAAGACAGGCGATAAATGCTGTGGAAGGAATAGAACATTTGCCTGACAAATTTCAACCTGTAGTGAATTTTTATACCCAATTTGAAAGCCCCACAAAAAGAAAAAACCTTTACATTTACAGTGGAAACTGTGACATACCCCAAGTATAAGGGAGATAGCACATGCTGCTGTACTGCCAGATAGCTTTCCCCTTCCTCTGCTTCATTCACAAACTATTCCACGAGCTGGATATAACACTTAACTGACAGTCTCCTACTTTCCAAAGGATCACTGCTCCTACAACATACAGTATTTATTACATATAAGCAGGCACTACAAAAACAGGGCTACTTGGAAATTGAGATTGCTCTTGATATTTCCAAATGCTGAAGTTTCTCTTATGTGCAGCATATCCCAGTTCCTGGGGTCTTTAAACTGTCATGCTTGGAGCAACCTCACAGCAAGTTTCCGAAAAAAACCCTCCTTTCGAATGGTGGTTTATTATTTTCCCTTGGCACAGTACAGAAATGCCTAAACAGCGGCAGCTTGTGTAGCCTGCAGTGAGCTGAAGTGTGTGGCTCCAAGGCGGAGACATGCTTGGAAATCTGATGGATTAAACCTGACATGTGAAGGACAAATATAAATTTGCCAGCCATAATTACTGCTGAAGCACGTGCCGCCTGGTTCGATGATGTCCCTTCGACCCAGCAGGCTCTTCTGATTCAGTGCAGCTTTCGAGCTCCGAATTCCTGTTCAGGCTGGGAAGAGGAGTTACTGGTTTTGTGATTCCAGAAATATTGGTTTAAATCGGCTTTCCGTTGATGCTGCGGGCAGAGTACAGGTGTCTCCTCCCAAAGCATGACATAGTCCCTTGGGATGGGGACGCTGATGGCTGCAGCATTGCATTGGGATGCGTGCATCGGGGACCCAGCAATCACACCCCTGCCCTGAGCGCCTGTGGTGGGGAGGTGCTGCCTGTATGGCCTTGGGGGAGCATCTTCTCACCAGAAGCTTTCTAAAGGCTGAACTGGAGGACTCCTCACTCCTGGGAAAGTCCTGCCACATCCCTCTCCTTGCCTCTCCGCCCTATCGTGCACCTCTGCATGCTCAGGATGGGTTGAGGCTGAAAGGAACCTCTGGGAGTCATCTAGTCTGACAACTCTGGTCTAGCAGGCACACCAGAAGGGCCACTTACAGCCAGTTGCCCCAGATCATAGCCAGATGGCTTCCGAATATCTCCAAGGATGAAGACTCCACAACCTCTCTGAGCAAGCTGTGCCAGGGCTCAGTCACCCTCAGAGTGAAAAAGTTTTACCTGATGTTCAGAGAGAACCTCCTGTGTTTCAGTTTGTGCCCATTGCTTCTGGTCCTGTCACTGGGCACCACTGAAGAGATCCTGGATCTGTCCTCTTTGAACCCTCCCTCCAGGTATTTCCATACATTTGATAAGATTCTTCCCCTGAGCCTTCTGTTCTCCAGGCTGAACAGTCTCAGCAACCTCATTCATCCCTTTCCTCATAAGAGAGATGCTCTACCCCATCATCTTTGTAGCCCTTCATTGGACTTTCTTCAGTTTGTCCATGACTCTCTTGTACTGGAGAGCCCAGAGCTGGACCCAGCACTCTGGGTCTGGCCTTACCAGTGCTGAGGAGAGGGGAAGGATCATCTCCCTCAATCTGCTGGCAACACTCCTGCTTGTGCATACTGGGATAACATTAGCCTTTTTTGTGGCAAGGGTGCATGGCTGGCTCATGTTCAACTTGGCGTCCTCCAGGACATCCCAGGTCTTTTTCTACCAAGCTGCTTTCCAACTGAGTAGCCCCCAGCATGCACTGGTGCCTGAAGTTGTTCCTCCTCAGGTGCAGGACTTTGCACTTCTCCTTCTTGAGCTTCAGAAGGCTCCTGTCAGCCCATTTCTACATCCTGTTGAGGTCTTTCTGGAAGGCAGCACAACCTCTGATGTATCAGCCACTCCCACCACCTGGTGACACCTGCAGATGTGCTGAGGCTCTGCCCCATCACCCAGACCATTAATGAAGATGCTGAACAGGATCAAACCCAGCACTGACACCTGGGGTACACCACTAGTCACTAGCCTCCAGCTAGACTCTCTGCCACTAAGCATCACCTTCTGGGTCTGGCCATTCAGACAGTTTCCAATTCACTTCACTGTCTGCTCATCCAGCCCATACAGCACCAGCTTGTCTGTGAGGAACGTACGGGAGACGGTGTCTAAGGCCTTCCTCAAACCCACGCTGAGTATGTCCACAGCTCTCCTCTCATCTACCAGGCTTGCTTCTCACACAGTAGGTCAGCTTCCCATGGGGAAGGCAAAGTGGCAGTGGGTTGAGAGTCTAACAAAGTCTAAATTAAAATGATATCAGGGAAAAACTGGACTTACTCTAGGGATCTGTCTTGCATCAGAGCTCCTGAGATTTACTATACCTTCACCTCCACGGTTTTCACACACGAGGTGCATTCACGTGTTTACTTTAGAAGTGAGATATTAGGAAGAATGCAGACTCACGCTAGCATTAAGACTTCTCAGGCTTGAAAAATAAAGTGCACAATTTTCTTATGGGAAAAAAATAATTTAAACAATTTTTCCTGTTATTAAATATCCCATTTAACTGATCATTTAGTATCATTTTCAATCAAAACATTATATTCGCCAACAAAGCAAAGAAAAATGAGCTGTTTTGAGAACATAGAGCTAAACAAAACAAACAAGAGAGCTGTTACTTTACAGTAAATTTTTAAAACCATGCATTTTGTTTTCCCAGCAATCGATACACCAATGATAACAAGAGGAAAAGGATACCAATTAAATGTAATTGCCAGCCCTGCTTCTTTCAAAACCCGAAACAAAAAGCACTCAGTGTCAGCCTGATAAAATATTTGCTCCTTTCCCAGTCAAGTGCTTTATTAAACAGTCCTTAAAGCATCTCAGTTCTTACAAAGGACTTCCAAGTTTGATGTCAGTGAAATGACTTCAAAGCCTCATTAGCTCCCCAGCGGAGGTTTGTTCTCTGCTCAGAGACACTATTTTGTCCTGACCCTCTCCACTGATCCCAGGCTCAGATATTTTTACTACATTCATTTAATCTCCTCCGACATCCAGATGAAACTTGGTATCAGTGTGGCAAAGTCCACAATTCATTGACCATCCCTTCCTGCTTACGTTAATCTCTTTCACTCCTGCTTATGAGAGAAAGGGACCCCTCATGGATGACTTACCAAGTCTCAGCCAACAGGTTAGTGACGTAATGTTAAAAATCAGTTTTCAAACTGCTACAGCACTTTTGCAGTGAAACATCTCACTTTGCCCCATTATACCAACATGGTTTCGACTGCTTTGGTTGTCTTCCACACAAGTGAAGCACACCAGAGTACCCTTGAGGATTAAACCAGCTTCACCAGCTCAAAACCCATAGAGTGAAGTGCCACCAGCACCACACATGCTTCAAGAGACCCAGCTCCTTAGACATGCTGCAAACCCTTTCCTTTCCGCTCCTTATGGGTTGCTAGCTCCACTTAAAAAGAACTTTTTTCTTGGCCTTGCAGACAAGGCCAGAACAAGGCAAATTTCAGCACCTTAAGCTTGACTTGCTTTCTAGATCTTCTTGAGACAGAATGGAAGAACAAGCAGAAAACACTTTTACTGCATTTCTAAGGCCATGTGGGTTATAATAGCAAATCCCAGCAACTCTGTAACTCATCTTAGATCAACTGAAAGTCAAATTTTCACATAACCTCTCATTGTTCTAATATAGTCTGGCTTTAATAAATAAATAATGAGAAGAAAACCAAAACAAAGCAAAAAACTGAACCTTCCAGCTCGCAGATCCTTTCTGGTGAGGTACGGATGCTCCTAAGACCCCAAGTAAGGACATGCTGGTGATTAACCATACGCATGTGTGACATCCAGCTTGCCACAGTGGGTCAAAAGGGCAAACCCTTTCTCCCATTTATAGCTCTAATGGCCCTCAGTGGGACAGATATTGTCACAAACTATGAGATTTAAGGATGGGCCAAAGAACTAGGGACCAGAAACAGACTCATCAGCTTCTCTTCTCTTCTCTTTTGGGACAGGGTCTCACTTGGGAACACAGACAGATATGAAGGTGCAGGAGTATTAGGATGCTGCTTGGGGAGCAAAAGGGTAGAGGAGTCTTCCCTCCCCTGGTGAAAAATGCAGATATTTAATACTTCATCCTTCCCTAGTGACACGAGTAACCAAATGCTCCTTCAGCTTGCCACTTCAAGATCAAGTTTTATGTTCATGGCTTCAGATTTATTAGACTGACTCTCCCTCTCTCCCACCCCATCACTTTGATAAACCAAGCCCAACATTTCATCAGCTACATGACGGCACTAATAATCCTCAGCAGAAAGTACACCCATGTCAGATTTCAAGCTCGCTCTACCTTTGCACCACCCTATCTACAAAATGTGTAGATGGAAAAAACTTCCAAGGAAAAACAGCCCCTTCTTTTCATCTTTGCAGGATGTGTAAGCAGCTGCAGGGATTTTGCTTAAAAGAGCAAGAAAAATGTAAGAGTCCTGTGATGTGAGGAAAAATACAGCATTTTTCCTTTGAATTTCACACCCTTTTACACACTCGCTTTCATCACACTGTCTGTACCAAGTGCTTCCTGGTTTGACTTTGCAGGGCAGAGAAATGACCTCTTCTCTCTGTCGTGCTGTGATGCACGAGATGTCAGCCTTCTGATTGAATTCAAGGTAACACCAGCACGAGATGCAGCATGACAGTGCTGATGGATGTAATGTGAAGACCTCACGACTTTTCAATGTGTTTTCACCCACAAAGACCAATTTTGCCCTCCTAGAAGCCCCTAGGCTGAACTGTGAAATAAAGATGCCTCCAACCACAGATATTATCTAAATAACAGAAAATACTGAAAGTCTGTCTTGGTGCGTCTCAGTGCCACTGAGGTTACTGCTGTTCAGTTACCCAGTTCAGGTTACCTCTAACATCAACAAACACACCCTGACGCACACGCACACACGTAATTACTTCTTCTCTAGTGCCTTTTGCCTCATCCGTCTCACCATGAGGTCTTCTGGGCAGCCATCATTTTGGCACATGATTAGCACAAAGCACCGACCTCAGTTTGGATTCCGGTTACCGCTGCAATCCAGATTACCCATCACTTGCCGACACACACACACGCATGCACACGCTCGCCGGGATGACATGGAACTACCGTCCCTCTCAGTCTCATTGCTGGGCACTACCTGCAGTTGGATTTCTCCAGCGGGCATTTCCCTTTCATTTCACCAAGGTCTACCACGTTTCTCTGCTGTGGGAGCACTTACAGTCTGCCTAAGTGTGAATGTCAATGTCTGAATTTTTCTGATTTGATGTTATATGAACAGAGACCTTCCAGTCAGTTCAAAGGAGTCTTCTCCAGCCAGGTATCCAAACACCACACTTCTCACACCACACTGAGGTGAGACTATTGTAAACTGTGCTCACACTACAAAAAAAAAAAAAAAAAAAAAAA
>VWZK01003471.1:34637-162878 GCA_013396935.1 Baryphthengus martii | reverse complement strand
AAAAAAAAAAAAAAAAAAAGGATATATTTCAGGAAATGCAGGCAGGGCAACCAGCACTGTAAAAATAGCAATGTTATTGCAGGTGAAAGTAAATACTATTTTCCTGATACTATGAACTCTGCCAATACAAACATATTTCGCAGATGCATATTGCTTGAGGAACTAAAGTTGGCCCTGCCCATACATCTCCATCAAACCTTTGGAGAGCACATACATCATGATGAATGCAGTATACCGAATTTTGTTATTATCACCTCCCCTCTCTTAATGATGGCCGCGTGGTTCCAGAAGAGGAGTGCGCTGCCGTAGGATATAGAGCCCCTGACATATTTACTGCAGCATTTTTCACCAGCAATTTCCGCTGCGATGTGCGCTATTACTTGTTCAGAAGAACTTAGGGAAACTGCAGGATGCAGAACGACAATTACATCTTTCCCAGATGAGACTACTACGTTAATGGATCAGCGTCATCCATCACCATAGATCGCAAGTCCTCTGGGGAACGTCACCAGGCCACTTCAATAAATCTGACTGGAAGATTTCGTATTTGGCTGCTCAGCTCAGCCTTAGGAAGCAGTTTAGCAACGCACTCCGCAGCGTGACTATGGCTCTGCTCTCAGGGTGAGGCGAAGTTGCTTTATAGCCATGAAACTGGATGTAGGCGGTCCGGCACATGAGCATGGAAGGGCACACAGGACTGTACCATGGCATTAATCCCTCACACAGCCGGTTCTTCAAAGAACCAAATTTCAGCATGCAGATTGTAGACTGTGAAGGAAGAAAGATGACTACGGAGCTTCATTCCTTTACCACCAGCAATAAAGAAAAGGAAATAAAAAATAAAGAACAAAACTAACAGATAAAAAACCACACCAGCTAGCAGTTCAGTGCAGCTCTGAAGTAAATTTTTTTTGCTGTCAATCTTGTTGATTCTTCAGGCCACCTCGGCAGGCAGAGCAGACAGTCTGCCATGAAAATGTAAGGTGATGCTCTATTAGGGAAGAACATACTTCTCACAGGCTCTTCTTTCAGGAAAGCCAAACAAATAACCCACAAATAAAACCCTCCATGGCTGTACCATGTCCTAGATTATCCTTGTAATAACAGAACACGACCTGAGGCTGCTTCCCCTCGTCTCCCACACTAATGCAAATACAGGAACAGTGTAAGAGTAGGCCGAGGGGAATGTCAGCCCCATCGAAGCCCTTTTGGGAGACAGCTCCGAGAAGAGGGTCCGAGGGCACTTTTGTCTCTCCCGCTTTGTGTATATTTTCTTTTAGGCAACAATACATTTTCCTGACAAGCCATTCATGTCGCTGGAGCTAAGCATTTCCTTGTACATTTCTGGGGGTGAGGATCTGCCACCCCATTGCTGCTCCCAAGCTTAACCCTTTTGAGTCCTCTCTTCCCTTAGGCATTAGCTTTCACCACCCATCCCATCTCACCCCATGCCTGCCCCAATGCCACGGGTGATGCACGTGGTTCTTCTCCCTTGCCCCAGGTACCCAATGCGAAGGCATCAATACCAATGACTGTTCCCGCCAGGATGGGGCCATCACATGTCCCCCAAAATAGGGACAGCCTTGGGGTGCTGCCCATGTCTGTCCAACCCTCCCCACCTCCACACACCAGCATTTACTCCAGAGTTTACTCCTGTCCACAGGGTGGTTGACTCCCTCCTGCAGTCTCAATACAGGTGTACCAGGTTTGGCCGAAGGAGCAGGGATGGGGACCAACAGCTTGAACTACTGCAGCTCCTGCAGCAGCAAGTACCTGACGGTAACCAGAAGGGAACACAACAGAGCTTGGGAGATTAGCAAAACAAGGAGGAAGTAGTTTTAACTACATAATAATTTCAGGGAATAAAAACTGCCTATAGCCTCTATAAATCATGAGAAACAGCACACACTCTTCTTGCCTCGGGCAAATCCTTATGTTGGTAGACATACACAGCTACAAAAACGACACCTTTTCTTACAGACAGAAACAGCAAGAGCACCCAAGAAACACAAAATATTCAGTATTCTCTTGGCAAGGCATTAAGAGAAGACAACCATGCTCAATTAAGAGCTTGCTGATGGCAAAGGAGGAGGATGGATGTCCTCAGCCCTTTCCTCCTGCAAAGCTCTCCACCATCCCTTCACTGGGGCAGTCAGCATCGGGTCTTTGTACTTGCTCCCTGCCCACGGGGCTAAGCTGTTGTCAGACAGAGGGGCTGCTGCACCTTTCAGCTCCTCCTGCAAGTAAAATCTGGCTCTGTCACACATCGCCCCAAGAAACTCTATGGCTCCAGCTGGTCTTTCCAGCCCAGGCACCCTATGTGCAGAGATGGGTAGTCTGCAAGGTGCCAAAGCAGCGCATGCCAGGCCTCTCTGCTCCTGGGGCCACTGCTGGCCAATCTTAGCCCAGGATGGTGGCTGAGGGAAATCAGAGGAGTCTGCAATAAGAGAGGTATCACACGAACAAGACACACTGCAACAGGGGTTGCAGAAGAAGCCCAGAGAGCTAAGGCAGCAACCAAGAAAAACCTCTGTTTTCTCTGCATGGTAGTGGACATGCTCACATGCCAAACTGTTGGCTGAGTTAGGTAAATATCTGAACACCGCAACCAAACCAGAGGAGACAGCTGTCCCTGGCGAGCACAAAACCTTTGCAACCCCAACTGAATCTTCCCCAAGAAGGTGTCATGATCCATAGTTTGAGAAACCAAGCAGACAGCTGCTGGCCACAACTGCACCAGGAGGGGTGGCCACCAGGGCAGGCGTGAAGGACCACAAACCAGGAGCCAAGAAGCCAAGCTCTCTGCCAAGCTGTGCTGCACAATGAGAGGGTGCCACAGCCACCCAAAACTCAGTATCCACAATTTTTACAAGAACCAACCTGCATTTCCTTGGCTACCTGGTACAACTAAAAGGTCTATCTACATGTGGTACATTTCCCAGAAAACATTTAATGCAGGTTAATTCCAGTAATCTCAAGGGATGGCGACCAGCTACCAGGTGCTGGGTGCAGCACTTGCCTCTGTTTGGCCAAGGGCCCTTGGCCAGACATTGCCGGAAAAGTCGGTGTCCGGCACCCAAGGTTTCACGGGGTACGTGGCTGTGGGGAGCAGATCCCAGCATCCACCCTTCTTGCCATCCCTGGGTGTCCATCACGTCCAGTGGAAAGGCTTCCATAGCATGCTGCAAAAGTGTGAAAAAATCAATAGACTCCACTGACTTTTTGTCTGACATTAGCAATTTTATAGCTGAATGCTAACCATAGCAAGCAAGAGAGAGTGCTGCTATCAAAAATTAATTAAAAGGAGGGTGGACTGTCAAAGATCCCAAAGTCTCCCAGCACAATGAACACAGGGTAAACCCTGCCCTGTCCTTAGAGTGATGAAGTGCTATTCAGCTTCTGCTCTGGGATGAATCTTTCACCAGGATCCAGCATGGGATTGAAGAGGCCAAGGGGTGGGAAGAGGAGCAGCCTGGGGTCCATGGATGCCCATCACCCCTGCCACGGTGGTGGCACCAAAGCCACTGACCTGGCAGGGGCAAGTTTGAGCATAAGGTTGTGGGACACCAGTATCAGGGCGCTGGGGGCTGGCTGTTTGGGTTCAGCTGTCTAAACAGGCACTGAGGGATTAGGTCCCTTTGTGTCTCTGGCGCTAATTAAAGGTTGTTTATTATCTGATCGTTCCCGATAGTGTATATTTCTTCTTTGTGTAAACACAGATGATGCCGACATCTGAAAAAACCTGCAAAACCAAAAAGAGTGGAAAGGTTCATGTTTGAGCAAGTTATGGGGTGTGAGGGACACACCACAGCCCACCCTGCTGGCAACCAGCTCTCCCCAGCCAGCAGCCACAGGCAGTCGTGGCCACTCAATGCCGGGCTGAACACTGGGCTCCATCCAGTTCTTCCATGCTCGTTGTGACTTGGGATATAGTTACCAGGAAGAGAAGTCTCGACCAAACCATTCACTCTCAGAGTTTAATGAGGTAGCTGGAGAGAGAGCACTCCCAACAGCAGGGTAAAGTCACTACCAGAGCATCCTGGGCAGCGCTCATTCACACAAAGATGCACAAAACATGCATCTGAAGCAAAAGGCAGCATCCCCTTAACCACAGTTTCTGAGGCTCTAGAAAGGGTTTACCCAAATATAGTTAAACAAGGGTCTTTGGCAAAGTCTGTGTCCTTGATAGAGCCAGTGAAGAAGGATGAATGTGTCTTCTCCAGATCTTGGCTTTAGGTGGGTCACGAGCACTGAATTTGGCTCAGACTAGAACCCAGTCTTTACGTTAAAAATCCATCAAATCTGAAAACTCAGGCAACAAGGAGAAGAGAAATTCAACCTCCTCCTAGTTCCCTATATGCTCTTGACTCTGCGTGACTCTTATAATGCATTCTTAGACACACAGTTATCCTCTATTTTTCAAAAGGCCTTGTTATGCTGCAAAAGGACACACGCACAAAGCGATTTTTTTCACAGCATCTTTGTAACTTTCAAGCCTCTGCCTCTAAGTAGCACTTTTTTCCGCACAATTTGTACATGTAATCTTAAAAAAACTACTCTGGTCTTTGAATCTGCTTTTAATGATATGATGCTACCTGCTGCCCTTGTAAACATATAGAACTATTTCAGTCTTCCTCTTGCTGTGTCTTACAAAGGCAACATACTGTAGTTTCAGTAGTTGCATTTTTAAATGTGTTTATCTGGGTCAATGCTACTTACAGCATAAGAAGATTTAGTGAAGCCAGTTTAGGATCTGCAAAAGGAAAAAAATACTTAATTAAAACCCAAAGAACTATATTGTTTGGTGGGTAAAAAACCTCAGTATTATCAAAGTCTTTGTACCGATTGAGGAAGAAAAGAGACCTCTAAGCAATTTTGTTCAAAAAGTGCTTGGGTTTCGGGGTGGTTTTTTAGCTCTTCACAAATTATTTCATGCAATTGGAAATTTCAGGTACAGAAGAGAGAACCAAGAGCATTACAACATCAGGATTTTCTTTAATGATGTAAAGTCACAAATGATGAAAGACTGGGATTCCTAATCACAGCAGTCCACCTGATGCATACGAAGCACTGCTCGCCCTGAGAGGCTGCACTTCTTTGCTGTGTAGTGTCCATCATGGAAGACAGTCTGGAGAAGAGGAGACTCAAGGGGGACCTTATCACTCTCTACAACTACCTGAAGGGAGGTTGGAGTCAGGTGGGAGATGGGCTCTTCTCATAGGCAACTAGTGACAGGATGAGAGGGCATGGCCTGAAGCTGCGGCAGGGGAGGTTTAGGGTGGGTATTAGGAAGCACTTCTTCACAGAAAGGGTGATCAGGCATTGGAGTGGACATCCCAGGGAAGTGGTGGAGTCACCATCCCTGGAGGTGTTTAAGGAAAGACTGGATGTGGCACTTAGTGACATGGTCTAGATGATGTGGTGGTGTTAGGTCATAGGCTGGACTTGATGATCTCAGAGGTCTTTTCCAGCCTCAATAATTCTGTGATTCTGTGATTCCGTGAAGAAGGAGAGAAGGCAACCTGTTTTGATGGCACTGCTCCCAGATCCTTCCACTAAGATACAAGTAATCTGCAGACAGAAGAAAGTGGGGGAGACATTCAGAGGCCAAGAGAGGCATGTAACATAGTCACTGTATGTTTCCAATGGTTCTAGATTTCCCGTCTTGGAAAATGCCAGAGGAAAGGAAGATGTTCAGGAAAGGCATGCAGGAAATGACATGGGAGGCTGAAGGGCCATCGCGAGATGAAAGTCTGAGCACACCCGCGTGACGTGAGAACAACATCCTTCGGCATCACGCTGCCCATCGGGTGAGACGGAAGTGACTCATAAGACAAGTGCACTTCAAAGGTTTGTGGAATACTCATTTATTTTATCTGAAGCCTGTCTGTGGTGGAGTAGGGAGGACTACAAGCAGAAAGCATCCGCTCCTCATCCTACGGCCATTGCCGGAATGCTTCACGCCCCAGGAACAAAAGCCTTCCTCCTCTTTTCCCTTTTCTCAGGTTGACGGAGGAGGGCAGGCAGGAAGACAGCTGTCACTGCTGCTGCAGAACCGCAGCCAGCAGAGGCCTGATGCCACAGTGGAGTGGGATGAGATGCTCAGCACCCACCCCAGATGTACCCCATGGTCTCTATGACAGAAAGCTCAACAACTGTCCATCCATCAGTAGGGCATCAGTGTGACAGAAACATCAGGTTACAGCCACCGCATCACTGTGATCTGCAGTTAATTATTCCCCAGATCCAAACAGCAGAAACACAGGGAAGAAAGGGACAAGCGTGTAGTTGGTAGTTCGATCCTGTTATCGATTGGATGCTAACAGAGGGAAATAACTGACTATAACATATTTCCTGTGTCAGAAACAGGGAGGAAGGATGATGGATTTTCTTCAGATTATTGGGGGCAAGAAAAGTCATAAATTCTCAAAGTCCTAAAGTTTTTCCTTAGTTTTTTCAAACATGGTAGATTTTCTCCAGATTTTTTTGGGTAGCATTCTGGTTTTTTTCAGTTTGCTCAATTTATTCCTTTGCTGACAGACAGCAGAGCAGCTATTCATTGGATATGGTGATCTACAACTTAAGTCCTTGGAGTTTGCATTTGATTGCAGGAGGGCAACTTCTGGCACTCCCAGCTCTGCTACAGCAGAAGTCGCTTCACAGTCAGTGGGGGCAGCTACAGATCAAGACCCCAAAGGAGTAAAAGGCTCAGTATCTGCCTCCTTAGAGAGGATTTACTTTATCATACTATTTCTAGAGATTTATCACTTCCTTCACCTTCCTCCATACGCACAGTGAGGGAAATCTGTTTTAAACATGTGACAGGCACAGTTTCCATGAGAGAGTAAATTCTGGGTATAAATAAAGGAAGAAGGAACTATTTTTAAGCCAGAGACGATCACCACGCTGCCGAGTGAGCACAAGTGTCTGAACACAAGTGTCGTTCAGCATATTTACAAGATCAGGTTGCCATGTTGTTCTTCAGATGGTCTGAGATCACTGGAACCCCTGTCTTAAAAATACAGCTATAAGAAGTACTTTAATGTTGGCTTGGGGTTTGTGCACGTAGGCATGATCACTTTCTCCTCGAGAGCCTTGGAAGTCTGCTGCTAGTCCTTTACATAAAGATGCATTTAGTCCTAATACTAGGTACCACAGGTTGTGAAGCCCTACATTGAACGTCCTGGGATTTGGGTGCAGCACCTTCAGAGAGCTGTACTGGCTCAACACCAGGAATACAAATGATTCCTTTCCAATTCAAGCAGGTCAGATGCCAATCCTGTGGAGACCAGGAGTGTGCCCCAAAAAGGTGAAGCAAAGGGCAAAAAAGAGAGGGAAAGAGGGTAGGATGCAGAGCTCCTACCATCTCTATCACAAAACTGCATGGACCTCTAGTTTGTCTCCAGATCAAAAGACCACTTGACAGCAGTCACCAAACGCCTTCTAGCAGAACACCACCACTCACCTCATCCTTCACACATCTTCCTAATAGAGGCCACTACGTTGACACGCTTCGTGATTTACTCCCAGGAGTAGCTGCAATGGAAGGAAGCAGTAGCATATGGAGACCTAGCATCAGCAGAGAGACTGGAGAATCTTGTTCTGGGGACACCCACGGTGCTGCTGCAGAAAGTGGGGTACAAGACACAGAGGGTTCTGGGCATTAAAAAAAAAAAACAACTGGAAAAAATACGTACAACTGCTGAAGGCAAGATGAAGAGGGGAATAAAGGAGAAAAATAGAGAGCTGCTGACACAAGCAATAAGACGAACGAAGCTGTGGAGAATACCTGAGGTAGAGGGGTGGAAAACCGAGTGTCTTAAGAGAAAATACAGAAAACAGTTCCACCAAAAGAGCTGCTGTTCAGTTCCCTTAGCTTGCAAAAATAAGACTTGTTGAGGAATGTCTACTGTCTCTCCAAAATAGTTGCCAAAGATGGATGAAAAATTCCTCTGACTACAACTGAGGACGTGACCTATTTCCATAACTTTGAAAGCTGGAGAGGAAGTCAGATCATGCAAACAGTTGTCCTTGGGCAGATCCATGCTCTCTTTTACAGACCTCCCCAGGCTCCCCATGGTTTGGGTGTGAAGGTCTGATCTGGACTGAAGGCCAGAAGGAAGTGATCAGCCAGCGGTAGAGTCCCAGTACACCTTCACGGTCTGATTTGCAAAACTGTTCTCAGCTAAAGTTGCAGAAGATGAGTTTGTGCAGAGTGAAAATATATTGAGGACAATGTTTAAGGTTCTTGAAGGAAAATATTCTCCTTTCCGTCTGTAGTCTCTCCCAAGTATACAACCCCTTGTACTTTGTCTTCTAGAAGAAAAGGACATTACAATGAAGTCATTCTTAAGCAATAACGTATCTTGATACAACTGAAATACAACTTTAAATGCATGCTGTCATTTACTAAACCATTAAGAAATTTCTTATCGTTGCCTTGAAGCCACAAATTCCTGTGGCCTACTTAGACCCACTTTGTGTTTCAAATTCCCAAATCAGCACAATAGCAAAGATTATTAGAAAATTGGTGTTACACTACAGCCAGTGAACACCAAGAAGAATGTCCCGAACTTTACAACAAAAGGTTACTGTGATTTAACAGATAACCTCCAATTTGAGAAATAAAGTAACTAAAGTAAATAAAACGGAGTCTGAAAAAACAAACAAAAAATGTTCTCAGGCCAAAATGTAAAAGAACCTGAAAGAGCCAAAGAAGAGTCAATATAGATTTTCAATTTTATTACTTTAATAAAATTCTTTGGATAATGTTGCTTGCTCAGAACCACCATAGAAATTGTAATGGCAAACACTGTACTGTGATTTATGGACTGAAAGGTCGTCTGATTTCATTATGCGGGTAAATATAACAGCGCAGACACCTTCTCTTGGAAAGCTATTTCTAAATTGCTACATCAATGTTCAGATAATCAAAATTGATATTTACCTTCTACAGGAACAGCATGTGTGTGTATGTCCACATATGCACACACACACATATTCTTAATATTTCTCCATCTTTCATAGCACAGTAATACATGCTACAGGAACTGCTGCCTTTATCCCAAACTCAGACCTATGCAGCTGCAAGGTGCCCAGCCCTCCACATTGGACATTTCTGCTAATTGTACCCTCTTCTCTCACTAAAATAAATTCACGCAGAAGCATCCAGAAGTTCAGTTCAACCATGTGTTATTCCAGAACTATGAAGGCGTAACTTCGCCTTCAGTTTACAATAACAATTAATGGATACATCACTGAAGCCCTAACTAAAACATGCAGTCCAACACTTCTGTTAACTCTATTTATATTTTTCAGTCAGAGCAGAGCACGGTAAATATTTTTTTTAACTAAACCTTGTTTTTCACTCACAGTTCTGCAACTGAAGTACAAAGCAGCATGTTAAGGCAGATTTTAGGTACCAGAGCCCATGTGCTACCACCTGCCTTCCATGGGGCGGGAGGGTGACAGGGAAGTGACAGATGTGAGAGGGTACCAGCAAAGGACAGAGGGGATTACCCTCTGTCAGGTGGAGCCTGGTGCCCCTGCAGACGCC
Organism: Baryphthengus martii; assembly: GCA_013396935.1. Classification (NCBI taxonomy): domain Eukaryota; kingdom Metazoa; phylum Chordata; class Aves; order Coraciiformes; family Momotidae; genus Baryphthengus; species Baryphthengus martii. Next base: position 153,322 of record VWZK01003471.1, on the reverse strand, counting down.
CCTTGCATGCCTTGTGCCATGCAACCCTCGTGGCCAACCCCAAAAGTCCTGCCCTGGTCATTCTTTCCTTCTTTCCCGTTGCACTCAGTCAACCCCATTGACTTTAGGATGGCCACCTTAGGAGGCCAGGAGAGTCAAGGTCCTACAGCAGGCTCTGCAGTGCCAAGGGAGATGACAGCAACGGGGACAGCCCTCAGGCATGCAGACCCACAAAGCTGGCAGGCGCCACATCCTGGGTAGCCAACAGCACTCCTCCAGGGCACAGACTCGGCGTCAGGCTGGCCTGCGAGCCACGTCTCTGTACCGTGCCCTCCACGGCCGGTTCGCACAATCCGCGAGCCTGGGCAGCAAGCCCCCCAGGGGGGACATTTGAAAAGGGTTGAGAGAGGATTATGGAGACGACAACAGAAGCTCCAAGGACACAAATACATCCTCTGCAGCCAGCAGAAGAGTGAGGGCATGTCTAGCAGTGATAAATAAACCAGGCCACATCCCCATTTCTGCACGACGACGCAGGAACCCACAGGGTGATCCTTTGCCTTGTCCCCCTTGATCATTGTCACCAAGAACAACAACAGGCTCTTATCAGCAGAGACGTCTCTGAGAAGGAGTGACTTCAGGACACAGTGTCCTTCCCTGGTCCCTTGAACCCCCGAGACAATTTACAACATTGTCGCTCACAGACACTCCCTCCTCATCTGCACGGTTCTTGCCTCTAAACTCAACATTTTGATTTCTAAATAAATGTCCTTTAGAGCTATTACAAGGCCTTGATGATAAGCCATTTCACTGATATTCTGGCTCACTTTTCAAAATATTTGCAGATTATAGGATAAACACTGTCTGCTCTTATCCCTTCTTTGGGAGATAACAGCTCAGTAACTTAAGTTACCCAGATGAAAATTTATTGGTTAGCATTGGGGAAAGCAGACCCTTTCCAAAATTAGCCTTTGACCCAGCTAGTCTTTCATAAACAAGCAATGACTCAAAAAATCCTCAGCGGATAAGAGATTTTTGCAGTCCCAGCATTGATTTGCACAAATGTTAGAAGGGTGTAAGGATAACAACGCTACATCATCCATATTTTACAGCATAAAAGACCAGGGATGAAAAACTACAGAAAACTCCCCTAATGAAATGTCAAAGCCAACTAGCTTCACTACAGCTAATCCGCAAATCTTGATGACAGTGCAGATTACCCAGCCTGCTAAACTGGCAAGCGCCCAAGGAAGCTCATCTCCCAGGGATTACACCTCCATTTAGGCTTGCCTTTCTCTGCGTTATTTGGACGAGCCCCGGAGGAAACAAGTTTCAGCTCATCTATTTCCTTCTCAGGGCTTTCAGTACACTACCCAGTCTCAAAGCATCAAGGAACAACAGCACATGTACACGCACACACACACATACACACAGACAGAGTCCCAAATATTGACATTACTGTGCAATAGGCCAGTCACCCGCAGATAGCAGGCGGGAAGCTGCTGACAGATGCTGCTATATAAACCTCCTAAGAACCTTCAGGTTTGGCAAAGAAATCCCCTCTTCTCCAGCCACGCTGCCCCGATGTTTGGATCTGAAACACGCCTGAAATGAGAGATTATTTTTTTCTCACACTGGCTATCTATAGAAGATTCTTTTTATAAGTCTCTGTTGTGCAGCTCCTGAATGTCAGGCCCAGCAAATCAAAACATTTTATTGTAATTTCATGTTGTTTACTTTTGCAAGGCAGGATCTTGGCAGAGACGAGCGTTTCCTCCAGGGACGAGGAGGATGGGGGGGAAGAACGGAGGGATGGAAGGAAGCATTTTAATGCAGACTTCCTCATTGTCTGCTTTAATAGGGACCCTGGCTGAAATACAAAGGAAGAGGTAGCTAAAAAGACCTTTGATATGAATTTAGAGATGCCAGAGAATGGGTGTGGGCCAGCCTACGAAGGCAGTGACAATGGATTAGGGACAATGCTAGCAGCCCTTGCCACCACCTCTCAGCTCACCCGCTGCTGCCTCCCCAGAAGGGTTGGGGAGGATCTCAGGGTCCCTTCTGGGTGGGAGCAAACTAGAGGGCAGCAGAAAAGAAGGTGCAGGGAAGGTCAGCCCCCACCCTGCTGCTCCCACCATGCTCCCATCTGCCCTTGTAGAGCCAGCATGTCCCCCTCATGTGGGGACATTTCTGGCTTCTTCTCCAGGCTCTCCTCCTCCCTCCTCAGCTCCAAACCATGGGCAGGTTGCCCTCCAAGGAAGATGGCACTGCCAGAGGACTTCTTTCCCCATTAGGACCCTCCCACACTCCTGGGAAGAAGAGGAGGTTCCTTAGATCCTGCTGGCCAGGGACGCTGGAAAGCACAAGTGATCCCACCACATGTGTCTATTTTTCCTGTCATGTTTCTGGGAGATTTGACTAGCAATGTTCCAATGTTTGGGTGCGCGATATTTAAGCTGAGGAGAGCATTAGAGAGCTCAAGGTTGGGGGAATAAGGCATTTGTAACACATCACATTCACACACCTCATGCACATGGATTTACATTGAGCCTGCTGCTGAAGCCATGGTCCTCTGAGAAGCTTGCAGGAGATGGACAATGTCAGGAAACCAGTATGTTCAGAAGGGATTTTATTGACTGCACTTTGTCCCCAGCTGCCCGTATCAGAGACCTACACCTTCTCACCCTTCTTTAATCACAGCTTGGGCTGCTTCGCACGAGACAAAGTCCGAGGGCCAGACAGACAGAAGGAGCATGATGCCTTGAAATCATGACTTGCTCCACCTCCAGGACTGCCGATGGTCGCAGACAGACAGGCAGAGGCAGGGGACAGCCCCCTGCTCCCGTGTACTGCCTGGTAAACCTCAGCAGAGCCCACTCTGCTTGGCATAACAAATCTCACCATCCTTCAGCATCGTCGCTCTCTCCTTCCAAAGCTTTGTTTGGTTAGAGAAAGTGGTTCACAAAGATCTTTGCACAAATCTACCCCAGCGACAACTGCCTTGCTATGTAAAATGATTCACTGGTGTTTAAAAATCCCACAAACAGGAGCCCTCGCCGACTTTATGACCGACTTCCCACGAAGGCACCGAGGGCCGGCAATCGCTAATGCTCCGTCTGGCATCGACTCCCCATGAATATCTCTCAGCAATAACAACTGATAGCAAAGCTCGGTGCCTACACATCATCCTCCTGTTTGTACATAAATTCCCTCTAAAAGGATTTCGGCATCCTCACGCTGCTTCTTCCCAAGCATTCAGGCTCTTAGAGCCAAGTGAGCCAGACAGAATGGTGCCACACAACTACAAACAACATGGGACAATTTTTTATTATAATACACAGCACTATTATTTCTAAAAGCACTGACAGTAATACGCAGTGCGTAAAAATACACATTCATCATAAAGAGGTTAGATACTAATTCCTCCAGTTTAATTTTTTCTTAAGGGCACCAGTCCATTTTTCAATTAAGGCAGGATAATATTATTAATCATAAAAACTGCTGATGTGTAAAATTGTTTCCTTTCTAGCTAGCATTGGCTGAGAAACATCAGACATGCCACCTCTGAGTTAGCCTAACTTTGTGGCAGTATGGAAGCTGTATCACCCTTTTTGGTGAGGATTCACACCACTCCCAGCCTCAGCTGTGGGGAAAGGCAAAACGTTCTGGAGAGCACACAGACACACTTCTCCACTGTGCCAGCTGCGGGTTTGGCAGCAAGGAGCCTATGGATACAGACTCCCATGGAAGAGCAAGCACTGTCTGCCATGGGGCAGAATGGTCGGCATCACAGAGCAACCCCACACCAGGAGTGTGTTCTAATCATCTCTGGTGTCTGAGCATTTCCAGGGCACTGTGTTTCAGCACTCCCTGAAGACAGAGATGTGGTTTCTGTCCCCTCCCTCAATTTTCAGTGCTAAATTTGGTGCTATGGGACTCTCTGGTGAGGTCATCAGTGCTTTCTCTGTAATGTTTTTTCTTCCTTCCTCTACTGCTGAATGGCTTTGCCTAATTTTTGACAAAATAACTAGGTATCTTGCCTTCTGACCAAGTCACCAGAAGTGGCATGAAGGAAAGAGGAGAATTGAAAAAACCAACCCTATAAAATAGTAAGTTAGGAATAACAAAACCTCTCTGTGCCCTGTAGCAAGCAAGGGAGACACTGAGACTGTGGCTTGGCAAGACCTAAGAAGATGCTGCAGAGTCACGGGCAGGCAAGCATCCTCCAGAAAAATGGCAGCTCCTTGCCGCAGTACTTACTGGTACCCAGCTCTTCACCGTGCCCAAACTGGGGACCTCTTGGATCACTCCTGGTGCGAGCGCGCAGCTCTACCCTAAGCTAGATGTGTGAATGCTTCAGGCAGACAGGAGGGGACTGGAGTGTGCCCTGGTCTTACTCCTACAGGCAGCCAGCTGTGACTCCTAGGAGCCCTCCATGGGATATAGGCAGAAGCACCCAAGTGAGAAGTACAGTTGCCCCAGGCCCCTCTGCGCCAGAGTTTCGAGACAACCCTCCAGCAGGTTTGCTGGGGATGACAGAGTTGGAAGGAGGCAGCCTGGCTTCTGACTCCACAAGTGCCTGACATACTTCAGTGGCAAGGATCCAGACTGAACGCCTTGTCTCCAGCCTTGTGTCCAACCCTCTTCCCATCTATGGGCACTTTCCCCCCCACACATCGCTAAGTCACACATCCCCTGACTTCTTTTGAGATTTCGCACTCCCCCACTTAAAGGACCTCCCGTGAGCAGCTCAGAGGTGTTATCTCAGTTGCAGCTCAACCTTTGCCCATCATCTGGAAAATTTTCAGCATCACTCCCAACTTGCACGCCCTCATTGTTCATCTCCTCCCTCCCCAGTCTTGTTTCTCCCCTGTTTTGGAAACCGCCTCTTCTGTATTTTTTTTTCCCCACAATGAACAATCTCCTCCCAGCTGCACAATTCCCCTCCTGTTTTCCCCGAACACGATCAACTCCTTAGTACTGTTCCCAGTTATCTATAACCTCGTGCCATCAGTTTGCTGACATCACCAAAGACTTCCTTATCTGTAGCTGGTATTATTTATATACACATTCATATATAAAAGGCCATCTTCCACCACCTCAACTGCCAACCGAGAATAAACCATGTAAAGAAAAAAGGCCAGATGTTGTGACCACTGTGGGGGATGCCCCACCCCATGGTTGTTGCCTCTTGGCAAATACTACCGAGAGGAGCACTTTCACCCTGAAGTCTGAAGAGGCAAATCAAATAAATAGAAATAGTGAGTTTCAGCCAAAAAAATCATTTCTGACAAGAGTCACTCCTATTCATATGCCCAGTCTCATTAAGATCAATGAGAACTGGAAAAAGCTGCAGCACAGAGCACGCGCGTGTCTTCTGGCTGAGATGTTCGGCTGTATTTTTCCTTGTGAAAAGGAAAACTAACCCTGCACCACCAAAGCACTAAATGCAGTGGGATTACTGGTGAGCAATTCACTGGATGCCACTTCCTACAGTGCTATAGTTAGCAGCTACTCACTGACAGTAATTGTTAGAAACAACTGAATTACCAGAGAGATGTTTTCATATTATCTATAACCATACATATATAAAAAAATACTGCTTTGTAAAAATCCGAAGTATGTAAGGTTAAAGCTAATGGGATAGCTTTGTTGAGCATCTCAAAAATCAAATTAACTGCAATCAAATTCATGGCACAACTCAGGGTTCATTTCATTACTATCAGAAAATTCAATCTCTGAAATCTTACAATATTAAGCTAAAGCAATGATCTTTCTGTTAAAGTTCGTTCTTTTTTCATTTTAAGGTGAGAAAAAGCTGGCGGGCTCAGGGAAGGTGGGGGTGGGGATTCCCGATGGATACTACTGAAAGCTTGGCAAACATTCAATCAATTACTCTTATATAAGGGAATTAAAAAAAAACACCATCCTTTCAAACACGTAGCAAAATGCATTCTGCCGTATAAATACTACTTCTTGTAATTATTTCTACGTCATGCCGTTTCTTGCAAAGATGAAGCATACACACACATATATATGCATATACGTATTTAAATCCAAAACACAAATCCATTAGGGAGCTACTTAAATCTGCTCATTGCTGCAATAACTAATCATCTTATCTCTGAGCTGTACTGTATGTAGGAGAGTCAGAAGTTCATTGCATTAAATGCAGGCATTTTCCTTGTCTTAATGAAGCTGCCTTTCTGGTTTATTTTACAATAAGCACTCTTTAACCTTACTGCAAGACCTACATGTAGAATACTCACTGCAATTCCAGTCCCCTTTATAATCCCTCCTCTTCAAGGTTCCCAGCCAGGTTTCTCTGCAGGAGTCAAGAGTGGGTTTAATAAGGCAGATGAGGCAGGGCTTCTCAACTGCTTTTGATAGAGGTGAGGTGGTCAGCTCTTTATTGACTTTCTGCAGTACTGCAGCTATGGACCTTACAGACAATCTTGCTTTATGAGCATGCACCAGGCAGGAAATGGGCCTGGAAATTTCCAGCCGGTGGTGTTTGATGCACTGTTTGAAAAGCTGCACGATGTGCATATAAAGGAAATGAAGGAGAGCGCTTTTTTTTTCGGTTGTTGTTGCTGTTGTTGTTGCTAACCCATCAGGCTGCAGTCGCTACACGTACCTAGGAATGCCTGCTCAGGAGCCATTTTAAGAATTAACACGTCTCGGCAAAAGGAAGAAAAACAATGTCGGTTATTTTGTGCACGTGAGAGAGTGCTGCGTCTCAAACATCCTTTTATAAACGCTTGGAAAAATCACATGGGAGGTAACTAGCCGCTAAATGATTTTACTGTCCCTTTCTTATGTAAGCAGCCACAGCACATATACATTGTACACAGTGCACAGCTGCACCAGCAGACACACATCCTCACAAGGGGATGTGAAAAAAACGAAGCAATTGTAGGCTGATATCATGTACTATTAAGCTTTTATTGATACCAGCACGGAGCAACTGCATCACTAATTAATGGATGCTCACAAGCTACGCGCAGCCTTCCAATCGAGTGGTAATAAAATCACGTAGCTTTCTTCACCCTCATACATATATTATTTCAACTATTTACTCTCCTCCCTGGCTTTTTTTTTTTGGTCTCCTGCACACTCCCTCTCCCCTCGCCACCCCACATCTACGCTAGCACGGTATATTCCTCTGATCCTGGATCGGGGAGATGCACACGCGTGTGCCCGCTCGCGAGATTTCCACGCGAGGCAGAGCGAGCCTCTCTGAGACGGGTTTGTAATGGCAGACAGGGTCCAAACTAACAGACAGGTTTGGAAACGTCTCCCCCCCGAGATGTCTCCACATATGTGGACACAAAAATAACTGTTAAAATCAGGCCTGACATCTCTCTGTGCCTCTTTTACTCCCTGCCCAAGGAGGTTAACATCCTCCCACTCCAGGGGAGCGCAGTGATGGTAAGCGGATCAAAGACAGCAGGAAGGTTCAGACACTTCGGAGACTGGCAGACCTACAAAAGCTAGAATAGACTTTTCGTTACTACAAAAATGCCACACACGCGTACTGACACCCGGGTGGTGCTGACTGCACAGCGACTGGGGCCGCAAACTCCAGCTCACACCCAGCTGCAGCAGCAGCTGCAGAACTGCTCTTGTCAAGGACCTGCTGAGGAAGCCAGGCCCCAGCTCCTGCTGAAGCACCGCACCTGAGTATCCAGAGCTGCATGGTATTTATCACGATTTCATGTCTTTCAGCTAATTGCAAAGCTCTTGGGGACTCTGATAATAAAGTTATACTCACACACAGGGATTCAAAAATCTTCACGACTATGAACCGTATGCCCTTATTGCACATAAGGTTTAACTATACGCTTAAATTCTACCGACTTCGGCAGGACATAAGGATTTGCTTTATTTTGATTATGTGCTTAAGTGTTTTTTTCTCAATAGGCATGCTTTCCTGCACAAGAGCTTTAATGTGCACTAGTCATATTTTTCCTAGTTACCTGGATAGTATGTCTTGCCTTTCCACATACAGCATTTCTACTCTAGGGTATTATTTGTAACACATAAATGGAAGAGCAGGTAGAAACTGGGGCAGGCTGGATTTTAGTTAGCCACCCGAAAAACATAGACAATGATGGGGAGATGAGATGATATGGTTGCACATTGCAATGTTACCTGACTGCTCCCAAATTTTTGCCTGCTAGATAAGCATCAGTGGACAGCTAGAACATAGTCCTTAAAGGAAGGTGAGGAAAGGACAATAACCTATAGCACAGAATATTTCCATACTGTTCTAGATTTTATATTTAAAATGCAGCTACAGGGAACAGACATCCTGTGAAATAACAGATGTTACACTCTCACCACACATACACCGCTTTAATTCAGATGACCTTGCTGAATTAAGAAGCTAAATACAAGATACACGTCCACCTGAACGCCTGTCTTGAGCAGACATGGTTTTGCTGATGTTTAATCTGTATTTCACCCCCCAGTTCCCAAAGTGCATTCTTACTGAACTTTGGCTTGTTTTTCCAAACCAGACGCTGCTTGCTTTGTGAATCTCGTGAATTTTCTTTGCTGATAGGAATTAGCGACTGCTTCACTTTAACCCTCTAACTTGGCAGAAGCTGGAGACTGGCCTGAACCTGCTGCCAGTTTGTGCTCTGAGTCTATCTACTCCCAGTAGGCAATAGATGCTCAGGGCTTCTGGGAAGTCATATGCAATACATTGATTTCATCAAAACTATATGCAAGCTTCACTCTTCAAAGCAGAACTTAAACAGTCAAACGATGAATGATTTCTTTAATTCTTAAGGTCCTTTTTCTGCACGTGTCTAAAATACTCTAAGAGAAGAAACAGACTGGCATTGTCATTCGGTCTTTTGCTGGTGGCAAAGCAGATTATTCCTATCATATTCTACAGGGGTGTTGTCAAATGCTGTTCCAGGCTATGGGCCAAAACCTACCCCCAGTCCATGTGCTCAGCTCCCACTGGCATCAATGATATCTCCACCATGGACTGACAGTAGTAAATGGGCAGAGATGTGTTGGCTGCTCAAATAGCACAATCTATGTGCTGAATAATTCATTTTAAACTGTTGCACAGATGTCAAAATGTTATTGCTGATTTCTAGCCAGCAGAATGGGCGTTTCTTCTTCCGATACGAGCATGTCAATGCCTATAATGCCAGAGAAGATCTGGAGGATGTATCAGCAAGACAGCAAAGCCCATACATGGCATGCCTGCTAACGTACAATTAAAATGCTCATTATAGGTCACCTTTCACTCTCCTTACTAGGATTCTCTTGTGAACACGCTCACTCATTGCCTCTAAAAAATTTCAGAAAAGCAGCTTAAAACACGCCACAGATACATTGGTTTGAGTGTATCGTCTCCAACCTTCACTTCAGCTCTTTGGATTTTATGTAAAGCCCCACAGAAAGCCTCTAAGTACAAACAACATCAGAGTCACAGCCAAGTTTGGATAAAAAAAAAGAAAAAAAAACTAAACAAGAAAAAACTCTCCTCTGTAAATGAGATTAAGTAGCTCTAACCTAGAGAATCTATCAGCCTATACACAGCAGAAGTCAAAGATCTCCCTCCCCTCCAAAAGCAAGTAAGAGAAAAAGAATTTTCGTGTGTTTCTCCTTTCGCTAAATCTGGAGCAGCCAGTCTGTTTGGCTGTGCATGGCACCGTGATCATCCAGGAGCTGGCTAACTCACCCAGCCAGCCAGCCAGTCAGGTGGGCACCAGCTGCTGATGGTCAGCAGTCACCTCCAAGAGCGAGGTGGGGCTCCTGCATGCACGTGGGCTTGGGTGTGATCACAGGAGTGGGCTGAAGGTGACACGAGAGATGAAAGGAAAATGGGAAAGACGCATGAAAGCCACAAGTTTTCAACTGAGATCAGAGACCGGGTATCTCTGACGCAAACCGAACAAACAAATGCACCCTGAACCAGCTCCAACACATCTCTACTAGGGATCTGTCAGCTAAAAAGTGCAATTTTCCATGTTGGTTGATGAGTTTTTTTCATGTCAGCTGGTCTGTGTGGAAATGGACCTAGGCTTAATGAAGTCTAATTTGTTTTAAATCCATAGGTTTCTTTTTAATAATTAACAGTCCCCATCGCTCACCAGAGCCATTCCTTACTCCTGACTACTTGCTATTAGGAATGAATTTACTGTGAAATACTGCTAAAAGGTGGAAAGCAAGTGGCATAACTCAAGTTTTAATTAAAAAATATATATATCACACAAAGCCAGAGCTGTAGAAGGAATCATAACTGAACAAGCAAAAAAAAAAACCCAATCCAACTCAATGCTTCCTCTTCCCAATTATCCAATTATTCTTTTCATGCTATTTGAATTCTTGTAATTGGTTTCTCTTACTGGATGCCCTGTGCCCAGACCGTATGTAAGGTTTTCTCTCCACGATTCCAGGAACTAGAGAACATGTCAGCACCATTACCGTGAACATTACACACGCTCACACGTGAGGGTCCAGGAACTACAATTAACACATTAAGAAATAATAACTGCCAAGGGAGCAACGAAAGATAAACAGCATGGAGCTGATGTAGCAAGAATTCTGCTTGGGAAAGGGCTGTCTCTTGGGTGATGGGCAAGGGAGAGAAATCGAAGCGCTGTGCAGCTCTGCCATTTAGTGAAGAAATCCCCCAAACCAGTTGAACAACTCTTTATACATTAATTTTCTTGAAATTTAGTTTCACTAAAAATATTCCTAGATTTAAACTAGGTATCAAAGGGATCTGAAGGCTCCTGTTTACATAGTAATAATAATCATGTCCTGTTTGAAAGTTTAAATTTTATATGGTTTTTGCTAGTTGAAAAACTGCCCTGAAGTGCTGTGGGTTTGCTGTTTATTCCTTTCATACCTACGTTGTTATATATATATCTATAAAATACATTAAAAAACCTAAAAAAAAAAAGACTTTTTTTCCTGCTTGTTGATATCCATTTAGATGATCACTTTTTTCTTTTTTTTAGTTTTTTTTTTAAAGGAAATTGAAAGAATGAAATTATTTTCAAATTTTTCCCAAGGATTTTTAATGAAAAAAATTCTTCAGATTCCAGAGTCTTGTTTAAAGCTTCCAGTCTGAAAATATTTTGTGTGAGTAGTCCTGCAGAAGCTGCGTAACAAAAACCTGCAAGAACATATCCACCATTTGGATATATATTTTCACCAATGTAATAAAGAGAAATCATGGACTGCACCGATCCTTTGGAACACCACTCTTGACTTTTGCTGTTTCTTTCAGCTGGACCAGCTAAAGGCCTTGATACATTATTTTTCACTGAGATTAGAAGCTAAAGGAACACGATGGCACAGGCGAGGCTTATGAAATGCTTTCTCGTGTCTCTCCCACCTTGGGGTTGCACAGACACAGAAAACCCAACAAAAATATTGCCGTTATAACTCCTTTCCTACATTCGATCAAATCCCTGTGAGGGAAAAGGGAGGCAAAAGAGGGTAGGATTAGTAGCCCTGTTCAAATCCAACTTTTCGGGAGAGAAGGGCGAGTCCCTCTCAAGTTGGGGTGATGCCCATTACCCCTTTGGGGACTGGTGCACAGGGTTTCTGTGACAGGTGTGTTTCCCATGTCGCCCCCAAGCATCACTCATCAGTCAACTAAGACACTTCAGCAGATCACATGGCACTTTGTAAAAACATAATTGTTTTTATTTTCCAATTTTCCATGTTTTGTGTAGAGTGCTGCTGTGTTCAAGTGAACTGAATAAAAGCATAAACAGTAAGCACCATCTGGAGAACATTCTTCCAGCACACTGAGAAATAGCAGCCGCCTGTGCACTACCTGCTATAAATAAATGCCATTAAAAAATGTCCAAAAAATTGTTTGTTCCTATTTGATGGAAATGCAGCTATATAAAACTTTCCTTAACCCTGTCTCTGGGTACCTGCCATCTTCACAACAATAAAGTAAATGCAGATGTTTGTTTCTCATTTCTTTCTGTTAATATGAGTATCACTAACAGAATATCAACGCTACACATAATTCTAATAACAGCAACAAAGGTTGCAACTTAGGAGTAACACGTGAATGAGACATTCAAAATCCAAATGCTTTTTCAACCATACCAGGTTCACAATATGATGATATCCCTCAGCCTGCTAGCAAGAAAACAGATAAAATTATCCTTGCTTTAAACTGATAGTGTATCGGTTTGGAAGAAAAAAAAAGTCAATAATTTATTTTCAGTCTAGCACAAAGCCGCTCCAATCTCCCGCTCTGCTAACAAAATACAGGCCAAGTTGGCTGTGGGGCTGTGATGAGGCTCTGTGAAGGGTCGTCGTTTGCTGTGTTTGTTTAATCACTGCAATTAGAGCTATGCAAATAATGAAATTGTTTGCTGTGGTGGCCAGGCTGGGGAAAAAAAATTAAAATTAAATGTTTGGGTTGAGCAATTCTAAGAACTACATTTTCTTTTTTGGTAAAATGAAAAAATAGGACTGTTTTGTTTGTTCACTCAGAGGGCAGCTAAGCCTTGAAATAATCCATTCAGTTTGAAATGAAAAATACATTTTCACACTGGTACAAAGCGTTTGAGCATTTGACATTTTTCCCTTTTTTTTTGTCAGACAAACACTTTCAGGGCTCAGAAAGGGATGCTTAGGAGAGCTTAGTGCTTTTTGGGGGAGGGAGGAAAGGATCTGACCATCTCTTACCCTAACTTCAGCCACATCTCGGGCCTTTGCGCAGGGGCAGGGTTAAGCACTGCAGCTTTCTCCCTTGAGAAAGCCACTGCCAGCCCTTGGCTTCCCTGTCATCGTGCTCTGCTCCAGGCAGCCCCCTGCTCAGAGAGCCCAAGGAGGGATCTTCCCACTCTTCCCTGTGGTGCGTGTATGGCTACAGGAACAGCAGCATTGCCTTCTCTTGGTTACCAGCAATAACTTCACACACGTAAGTAACCTCACTGATACTGGGTCAAAACTTCGCCCCACTTAGACCCACACAATTTTGAACCAACAGCTAATGAGGTTGGTATCCGCTCCCTGATTTTGGAAAGAGACAGTTTCAATCTCAGGAAAGATAGTGAAAAAATAGAAAAGTGAACAAGAATAAAGGATGAAATCCACAGCAATTAGGCTGCAGAAGAAAGGGGTTGGAGAAGCCTGAGGGGAAATGTGACCCCGGTATTCCACAAGATGCCTACTCCTCTCAGACGCTGGGCTGAAGTGTTCCCTGAACACTGAAATGTCTTCCTTTTCCAGTGCTTCAGGGAACACCTCAGTCGGGGTTCAGGTGGGAGGCAGGTACACGCATGCCTCAAGGAGGAGGTTACAACTGCCCACAGACCTGGGAAACCGGGTACTCCCACATCAAGCACCCAGGCCTGGATAAAGCGACCTCCTTGAATCTTCCACAGCTGTAACAATTTACAATTGTCTATTAAAAAACCAAAACCAACAACAACCTAAAGTGAGAACAGCCCCTGGCACAGTGTGGCTCTTCCCAGGGTGGCACAGATCCTGTAATATGCACAAGGTCAGGATGTGCTTCATGGTACAGCATGGGGCCGAGGGAGCTGGAGGCTGATGCAGGAGGCAGCCTGAATCCTCAGTGATGAACTGCCAGCTACCAGCAGGCAGAAGGATTTGAAAAAAATGTTTTAATTTTTTTCTCCGTTTTTTTTTTTTTTAAACCTTGGATTAGTAAGTGTCATGAAGTGACAGGAGCAAATCTGTCTTGTGAAACAATATCCACAAAAACAGACTGGGTCCCTTGAAGGAAAGAGTGGCTGTGATTCCCAAGGCATATTGCTGGCGTAGATCCCCATCATCATTTCAGGGCAAGAGTGGAAATGACAGACATAAATCAGATTTGGTCCTTCCCTCAAGCTATGTTGCTTTCTCCAAAACCAAAGTTGTTGTGCACTCGTATGTTCACAAAGCAGCTCTGCTAAAGCCTCGCTTTTGGATGAGACTGGCCACCATTCCCCCTGGAAGCAAAGGCACCATTTCCACCGTATTTTATTCCCTGTTTTCACAGAGATTTGGTGTGCCAGGAACTGCATAAGCAGAGATGAGGGTACAGTCCCTTCCCTGATAAAATCATCATCTCAAACCCAGTAAGGACAGGAAATGATAACGTGGTTATGGTTCCCACTAGCTGTATTTTCCTAAAATAAATATTTTAGCTACTTTTATTTACAGAGTCCACTCACGTTAGTTAAATAAGATACTTTGCAAAAGGGACACTCAAGCTGTCTGGAAATGAAGACAACAGACTACTGATTTTGCTAGGATGATGATTTGTCTAGATGAACAAGGTTTTCCTGGACTAGGTGTGCAAGGAAGGTAGGTGGTGGGAATGTGTCCGTCTGTGCATACATACATGTGTGCGTGCTGGTGTCTGTTTAGGGGAGAGGGTTGTTCTCTGTTTTGTTTTTGCCTTTGGTCAAATTTAAACAATGTGCAGTAACAAGAAGTAAATGTCATTTTCCTCCCATCCATCTTAATTTGGCATCCATTTTAAAGCTTACCTTTGACCTTTTAAAATGTTAATACACTTAAGCAGATATAAAAAAACCCACAAAGCTCCTGGAAAAATTAATCATAGCCGTATCATGATGCTAGTCTAAAAACGTAACATCAGTTGTTTTCCTCTTTAATTTTAAGAAACATTTGTCCAATGCAGCAGCAACTATGCTCCAATCAGCTATTATTTCCTTTTCAAACAAATATCCATGTTAAACGCTGTAGAAAAACTCTATCAGCATAACTAGCACAACCTGCTACTAATTTATTTTGCTGGGTAACTCCCTAGAACCACAGAAAAGGTCCTGAAAAAGACCTTGAGAGGTGGTCTAACCCATCCTTCTGCCCCAGGCAGGACCAGCTATATCTAAACTATTCCTGACAGGAAACCTTATTCAGACTTCCTTAAAGAAGCAGCCTTAAATAGAACTGCAAAAAAAATGCACAAATCAAACCACATAATATAAATATGAAAATAATTTATATGTGTGCAATATGTATACAAATACGAAAATACAAAGAGACAACCCTGACCTAAATGATAACTCTCCCACCTCTGACCACTTTAACCAGAGACTTCAAAACAGGAAACTCTAATAAAAACACCTCCTTCCTTTTTAAAAATAAAAGTCTGCTAGCATGAGAACCTCAGCTTCTTGGAAATGCAGCAGTACCCCTTCTCAAGAAAAGTGGTTTCAGAAGCACCAGATTCCGAAGTATCTGGGCTTTTGTATTTCAAAGCAAAGAGCTCTTCAGTTCCACCAGAAAGCAAATAGGAAGCAAGAGTGTTGACCCACCTCTCCAGTAACCAAAGCAAATCCAAGACGTCTGGAGCCCATTCACGATCAAGGGCATCCACCTCATTTGTTAGCTTAACCGTTTCAGGTGGGAGGCTGTACTAGGTCCCTCCAGGACGGTCACTGCACAGTCCTGCAGTTACATGCTGTGAATGTGGGGATCCACGGCACACAGCCATATGCTGCTTTCACTTTCTTTTCTGTAGCATCTGATGGCAACCAGGGCTAGCCCCATCAATTTAATAACTGGCTTTAGAAGACAGAAACCTACGGTGACAGCCAAAATGTATCCTAAAAGACGAGTGATGGTTTCATAGCCAAACACAGCTGCTACCCAAACGTCCAAAAAAATCACTTAAGGATCTAAACGGCAAACGCAAACCAAAGACAGATGCCTTCCCTCAGTGAGTGGGGAAATGTAACTCCTTGCAACTGCTTTCTTCCACCTACCAACATCACTTCAGTTCCAGCACAACTGGAGCGTGGCCGAGCAGCCTTCCGCAAACCGAACACCAGCTTAGGTACAACGGTGGGGGGAGATGCAAGATACCAAGCTCGGCACCACCAGCCCCATTGGAGAACTACACCCTTTAATGTATCCTGCACGCACAACACAGAAGAGCTGTAATGCAGAGCCCAGCTTCTTCCATCATAGACGCATCGTGAATCTGCTCTAACCATATACAGGTCCTCTGGTAGCAAAATAGCAAGAGATAACTCCATCCACCCGCCAGAGATGAGAGATCAATTAACAGCATGTCCCGGATACAACAGCAAGGCTCTTCCACGTGTTCCTTCTAGCATATGCTTGTGCGAGTACACATGCATGAGCCTGCTTGCATATATATATATTTATTTATATCTGGACACTATATTCTCCCTCCAGTGGAGAGTATTCTGTCCCAAAGGGACCCTTTGCTGTCACACCAGCAGACCCTCCAGGGCTACAGACCCATGCTTGCATTGATCTTGTGGGTAAAGCCCTCTGATTCAACTGCTCTCCCTTAGGGCTTGTGGAAAACTCTCCCCCAGAGCCAGGCATCTTATCCAGTAGGTCCAACAGGCTTGGCACCTGCAACAATTGTCTCTGAGGACCCCAAAGACAGCTGCCCAAGACAGTAACACAGACAAGATTCTTCCAAACAAGGAACGATCCTTTTCATTGTCTCCCCTAGGAAGTACACAACGCTTTTGGGGTGAAAAAAGTACAATAATCTGTATCCGTACATACGCTCCTACTTCCTTCTGGCATCCCCTTAGCATCCCACAGCCTAAAAAGCAAGACTCAGCCTTGTGAGCAGTCCTCTTCCCCCACCCTTCTGTGGGGCAGGGCTCCTGGCTGAGAGCTGCCTCCTGATCTCCAGTCCCTTCACTAAGGCCCAAGAAGAGGACATATATTATTCAGTGATGTCTGACTGCTTGGCTAGGAAAAACCTGAATAAAAACCAACATGTTGCCCTCCTTGTTTGCTTTGCAGTGGCAAGCGATCCACCACCACCAAGAAAGAAGCATATCATACACACACAAAAGTATTTAACATTTCACTTAGTTTTCCACATCTTCCATTCGCATTGTCCTTCTGCATCATCTAGTCCCGTACTCCTCAATATCTTTTCTTTAACCTAATTATTACATATAACAACCGCCTAATTATTTTTTTTTAAAACCATGCACCATTTTTTGCATATTGTCACATAAGTTTTCAAAGACAAACAGATTTAAAAAAAAACACAAACAAAACCACGGTTCCCACTTTGACACTCCTGACCTTACCTTTTCAGGTTTTTGCTTACATGCAGCAGCATGCACGTGTGCCATCGTTACACTGCTTGTGACTGGTTTATTCACCACCTTCTGATATTCATGGACTATAAGGTAAGTAACACTCCTCTAGTTAATTAGTTTATTCAGGAATCACAGATGATCAACTGATGAGCTACAAAAAGTCACTATTGTCTGAGTCAGTCACCAAGTAACTAACTTGGCCATTCAACCAGGGAGAAGTTTTCTTCTCTGAAAGGTGACAAGTAGCTATGTAACGACTTCTATTATTTCCTCAATAAACTCGAAGAAAATAGGACATTGCAGCTAGAAAAACACAGAGAAATTAGCTGCTACAGTCATTAAGGATTCAGAGGCTGAAAATGAACAGTTGGTGCAATGCAGCTGGAGAGGCTTTTTGGAGTAAAGTGATTATTCTCTGGCCATTAACAAATTATTTTTTCACTGGAATGCAAGACATACACTCCTCCAAATAATCTGGCTTTGATACAAGGAGCACGCTGTCTGCCTCAGCAGGTGAGAGCCATTGTCCTTTGGGCCCTCCTGGTGGCCACTGTACTTCTCCCATCTCTTTGTTTCCGTGCCACACGAAAAGCAAAGAAATAATTGAAAGGTTGAAGCACATGCAGATGTTGGAGGAGAGCGTAGTCTGACCAACCGAATTCGGAGCTATAGCCTAGGATGCTGAGGAGGGCACTTGCTTTCAGCAGCCCCACAGAAGCTGAGGTGGGGTGTCACAGCAAACTTCCCTTCCTTCTGTTGCTTGTCAGAGCCCATCCCCAATCACTGTCTCAAAGACAACACGATAAGACATTTATGAACATGGTCAGTCCTGGGGCTTGTTCTGAGATCTTCGTGACTGCTGTGGGGGTGGCAGGGGAGACCCAAATCCAAACCCATCTTGCCCTTCAAGCCAACAGCAGCCACCTTCTCTCTGCTAGAGTGGCTGCTTTCTAGCCACTTCAAGGATAGTGCAAGAAAAACAGGGACCTGGAAGGCACGAAGTTGAATTTTTTTATTTTTTTTTTCCAAGAGGGTGAAGGGCACAGGGGACTTGTTCCAGGCTATTTGGTTAATTCTTGAGAACATTTAGCCCCATACCTAATGTCTTAAAGAAGCATTTCCAAACAACTATGTGCCCAGACAGAGATCAGTGACAAATGGTGCCCCTCAGGGGTCCGTGTTGGGACCAGTAATGTTTAATATCTTCATCTATGACATAGACAGTAGGTTTCCAAGCAATACCAAGATGAGTGGTGCATTTGACACACCTGAGGGATGGGGTGCCATTCAGAGAGACCTGGACAAGCTTGAGAAGTGGGTCTGTGTGAACCTCATGAGGTTCAACAAGGCCAAGTACAAGGTCCTGCACACGGGTCGGGACGGCCCTCAGTATCAATACAGGCTGGGAATGTTATGATCGAGAGCAGCCCTGCAGAGAGCAGGACTTGGGAGTACTGGTGGATGAAAAGCTGAACATGAGGTGGCAATGTGCGTCCACAGCCCAGAAGGCAAACTGTATCCTGGGCTGCATCCAAAGAAGTGTGACCAGCAGGTTAAAGGAGGTGATTCTGACCCTCAATTCCACTCCACTGAGAGCCCACCTGGAATTACTGTATCCAGCTCCGGAGCCCTCAGTGCAGGAAATATGTGAACCAGTTGGAGCAGGTCCAGAGGAGGTCCACAAAAATGACAGATGTCTGGAACACCTCTCCTATATAGAAAGGCTGAGAGAGTTGGGGTTGTTCAGCTTGGAGAAGAGAAGGCTTCAGAGAGACCTTATTGGGGCCTTCCAGTACATAAAGGAGGCCTATAAGAAAGCTAGAGAAGGTCTTTTTACAAGGGCATGTAGTGATAAGATGAGGGGTGATGGCTTTAAACTGAAAGAAGATTTAGATTAAATATAAGGAGGAAATTTTTCACAATGAGAGTGGTAAAACACTGGAACAGGTTGCCCAGAGAGGTGACAGATGCCCCATCTCTGGAAACATTCAAGACCAGGTTGGATGGGGCTCTGAGCAATCTGATTCAGTGGGAGGTATCCCTGCCTATGGCAGCGGGGGTTGGACTAGGTGATCTTTAAAGGCCCCTTCTAACCCAAACTAATTTATGAATATATGACTCTATTAACTAGCAAAAGTAAAAGGGTCTGGAAATTGGTCCAGCTCAGAGGGCTCCAGTCACTCACACCCAAAGCCAGCACTTGAGTTTGGAGCGGCAGCTGCCACAGGGATCCCCTAGGACACTTGGCAACCCACAGGACTGGCAAAATCCCACAGAAGCAACCCTGTAAAATTCACTCCACCCATGTTGCAGCACTGCTCTGCACGTTAAAGCACAGCAAGGACAGACCTTTTTTTGGGGGTAAAAAAAGAACACAGAAAGCCAGAACTAACAAGCAACATTAAATCACCCAGCAGAGCTGCTCCTCCACAGAGCGGCCTATTTAAGGAGTTGCCCTGGGAGGGAGGGACAATACTGCAAACCCAGGAATGGAAATTCCTGAGGAGAATCGACACAGGTTAGTAACGACCCTCTGCAGCCTAGGACCTCTTGTACAGTCACTGCCTTTTTGACATCTAGAGTCCCTGGAAGAATTTAGGCCTAGGGCTTCAAACAAAAAATAAGGAAAACTTTTGCTTCCAGAAGACAGCCTACGAAACCCAAGTAATGCTGAGAAGTGTTTTACTGTATTGTTATTCTGTAGATGCCATTTCTGGAGGTGTGACCCAGAGCAGCCTCATCTCAAAACAAAGCCATTCGTGGCTAGCACGACGTATCACCAACCAACTCCTTCCACTCCAAATAAAATAAAATAAAAAGAGCAAGCACCCCCATAAATCATTCATCCATCCCAGTTTCACAAGAATATTTGTCAGCTCCCATTTTGCTTCCCTTTCTCCAGCTGCCTGTTTCACAAAGCCACCATTTCAGCTGCCTGTGCATATAGACCGGAGGGCATACTGTGCCGCAACAGCCCCTGCATTCCCATCCTCCTACCTGCGGAGAAGGTGGCCACCCCTCTCCCCCAACCCTTACCCACACCACCAGAGATTTTTCAGGGGCTTTGTGGGTTTTTTAAAAAAATATATTTTTGTTTTATCAGTAGCTCTGGGGCACCCATCAGATGTACTCGGCTCCTGTAACAATCACGTGATTTATGTAGAAGTAATTGGGGTTAAACTATCTGCCACATCAAACTCTTCACATTTGGCCCCATCTTTAGGACCTAGAAACATCTGAAATAAATAAAGCCATGTGTCATTTAAAAGGGTCTGGGCTTAATTAGGATCATTCTGGATTTTATGGGAGAAATCTTGTACTGCCAGCTTTATGTGGCTAGACCATCACTTGCAAGGTTATCTGCTTTTTTTTTTTCTGTTTAGTACCTACATCAAAATATTGCTACTTCCACACGGCTCTTCTTTTTTCTTTCTGTCTTTTTTTTTTAATCCTCCAACCAGCCGGATGACAACCACTCCTTATCTTTGGCTGTCTTCCACACTAAAATAAGAATGCCGTTGTTACGCCGAGAGAGCTGCACCCTTCCACGTCCGTTCCCTCCCGATGTGCACACAGCTGGCTGCGCAGGAATGCCCGAGGTGCCATTTTCCGGCCATTTTCCTGTGACGTTGTTGCCATTTACCCTCTAGCTACGATTTGTATTTCTAAATCACGCTGGGCCTCTCTCGTGCCATGGATTTTACAAACCTCAAGTGACAGACGGTCTCTGTCCTGAAGAGCTGGTGATACTCAGCCCATCGTCACTGCTACCGCTTCCCTGCCTTGACGTAGGCTAGCTGACACGAGGTCGAGTGCACAGCCAAACACCGCTCGAGCGATGCCGGGCAATTTGATTAGCAGCAGAGAATGACTGGATTAGAAGAGAGATAGGATTAGAGATTGATGAATCGCTGTGAGGCTGCTACGTCTGTGTTATTGGCTCCTGTAGCAGCATTTGAATGTCAAACTAACCCCTCGGAGCAGCTACATATCACCTATTCCAGGCTTCAGGTTGCTGTGTGCAAGATAGCTGGGGAAAGTAAAGGGTTTCAGTTAAGGATTTGAACTGATGGCCCGGTATAGGCAAGCCCGTGGCAGGTCATGGGCAAAGATGAGGAGAGGGAAGGCAAGGAAACATGATTTGCCCAAAGCTACACTGGCAATTTATGGTGGAGGCAGAAACGGGTGCCAGATTTTCTAAAAAACAAAAATGAGTTTCTCATGCAGGAGATGAGCCAGCCGCCTTTGTTAAATGCAAATGCATTTTTTCCTTGTAATTCACACCGCTGCAGGCTCTGCAGAGCAAACGCCAGCTTCCCGAAGTTGTAGCGTGTTCAGCGCGACCTGCTCATTGCAGACATCATGCCCACTACATGACTAGCTCCGTCCTCCAGCCCACGCTTGCAATGCAACCCACGTGTGTTGCAAAAGCTTATCTCAGTTGCATTTTTGGTAGGAAGCGATCGGGACCCTGCAAAACCCATCACTGAAGTGATTCCTGGTCTGATCCAGATAGCTCTGGCTGCTGGAGGGCCTCCAGAATTTAATGTACACATGGAAACTCAGCATCGCTCTCCAGTTAATTCGAGCAGTTACCCCCTCTTCAAATTCGGCTTCAATCATCTCTCAAGGTGAACGAGATTTCAGCATGAAATCCATGAGAGTCCCACTGGGGCTTATCACAGAAATGCTACAAAATTCATCAGAGATGCCAAGGACAAAATAGTGAGGGTGCATTAATTGAACGGGCTGCTCTAGCAGGAGCTGTGCAGGAAAAACGCACAGGCTCGACAGCGTCCTGGACTAGTTACTGTAATCACATCTCATTAGCCAGGGCCACTCACGGAGTCATGAAAAGGAAGGAAAGGCTTTTCCAAATCTCTATATTAAAAAACACGGAAGCATGCTGATTTTCTGTCCTATATGCATGTTATGCCTCAAACATTTCAATCAGAAGCATATTTGTGACGGAATCTTTAAACGTTAAGTCGATTTTACTTAACGTTTTGATAAGACATGAAAGGTTACTTGGAAAAAAATAAGAATATTTCCTCATCAAGTTTAAACGGGAAATACCTGAAGAATTAATGGGCAACCAGATACTCTTTCGTCTTTAACAATACGACCCCATTAGACTACATATTTTAAATCCTGCGTTTTAAGCATTATTTCAAAAGAAGATTTCCGATGGAGAATGGTGTGCGAGAAAACTCACGTCAACAACAGTGACTAAATGAAAGCTAAACCAATCTCTTTAAAAAAGAGGGGGAAAAAAATGAGAGAAGGCGAACAACCGCCCTGCAACTCCTGCACCGGGCGTTTGCACCCTGCAGCCTCTCCCCTGAAAGACGCAGAACTTCTGGAGCCGACACCTCACCGAGGCACCCACCGCCACGCACGCCCCGAAGTGCAGCAGTGACGCCGGCGCAGATGCCCCACGCCCCGCGACAGCTTCGTCCAGCAAAAGCCATTAAGGGGGACGCAGGTGACAGTTCCTCCCCCTGGCAGCCTTCGCCGGGCGACAGCGGGAGGAATTGCTGCCCCAACTTCGGAAGGTTAAATCCTCCTCCTCGCTTGTGACCGGCTACGAGACGGACCCCAAATCATCCCATTACCGCCCATCTTGAAACCCACCCTACGTTTTTTAAACGCCTTCTCCCAGAGCGTCGACCCGGGCGCTTTAAAGCCGCCGTGACCCGCTGTGTTTTGTTTCCCGTGGGGCAGGAGCCCCGGAGCCCTGGGGGGCGATGCCTGGCCGCGGCCCCCGCCGCTCCTCCCAGCGCACCCACGGGCGTGATTTTGGAGAAGTTGCGCAGGCAGGAGGAGGAGGAGGAGGAAGGGAGTGGGGGGGTTGGCTCTGCCCGTTTGGTCACGGTCTCGCCCCGTCCGTTTCCCCGCCTCGGTCACCCGCTCCCTCCCCACCGTCGCAGCCCCACTGCCGGGACAACCCCGCACAAAGCCGCCGCCGCCGCCACCGCCACTGCCGGGGTCTCGCTGCGCCCGCTCGGCGCCACCAGAAACAATAGTCACGGGCCGAAGCGGGGACCGCGGAACCGCTGCCGCCCTCCCCACGGTACCGCAGAGCCCGGCCGCGAGNGCGAGGTTGCAGGGGGCGGGGATGTCCCGCCCCATCTCCCTGTCCACAGCTTTTGGCTCCGCCCTCACGCCGGCGCAACCCCCGGCGCCCCCTCTTTTGGCTTTCGGCTCCGTGGGGACTCGGGGAGTTGAGGGAAGCCGTACCGGCGAGCGGTGCGTGGGTTTGGGAGCGCCGCGGGTCCCGCACAGCCGCCCCAGCCCTTGCGGCAACAACCGCGACGCCCGGGAGGATGCTGCAGCGTCATCCTTGTTAATGAATCTCATGGATTTTTTGCTCCCTGCTTGCTGGAAGTTTTGACCTTGTCTTCTCTGCCGCTAGCTCCATTTGACCACGTTTCTAATTTGCTATGTCCTGGTTTATTTTTTTATTTCTTTCCTTTCCCCTCTTCTAAAAATATTTTTTCCCTGTCTTTTCCACACTTCATCTCCCTTGTCCCCATTTTCCCATAAGGCTCCCAAGCCCCTTGACCGGGGAGTCTGGGCTTTAAAAGGGTTTTGTCGAGGGCAAAAGAGTTTTTCATAGGTTTCAAGTCACTATTAATGTCGCCAGCAGCTTATTGGAAGGTGCGGTGCATTAAATCTGCGGGTAGTATTACATAATATGCTGTTGCATGTACATAAAAGATGATTGTAATTCCATCTGGATTTCTGTTGATATTAGCAAACTGCTCGAGATTTCCTCTTGCGGTTTAATGGGCGTTTCAAAACCTTTGACTAGTGCTGGATCAAACAGATTATGATTTAAGAAAGGGTAAAGCACATGCACTCATGACATAGTAGGAATTAGTGAAAGAAGAAAAAAAATACTTAGTAGGTCATCTGCCTAATCCATCTTCCAAAAGAGAGTAGGAATGTCCCCTATAGGATAATTTATGGGCATTTGTCTAGGTTTCTTTCAAATGCTCCAAATATGTGGCTTCCTCATCGCCCATAGGAATTTAGGTCAAGCTGCCTGAGACTGAATTTTGTAGCGTCTCGGGATTTAACATCCACTGCTGTTGTTCCAAGGGTTTGTTTTTATTCCCAGACAGCAAAACTGTGCAGTTGCAATTGATCATTTCCTTCTTGCCCATCAGCACAGAAAGATTTTGGCCATCACTTTCCCCAGATTGAGAGCCCAGGGACAAGCACAGCTGGGAAAATGTCAGCTCTGTGCTTGGTGCAGTCAGAAGAGTAAGTTAAATGTCAAGACTTGTTAGGAGAGCAACGGAGACAAAACCACATTTTACACCAGCCTATAAATCCGTGGTGCACCTGCACCCTGAAACTGCTGGAGCTCTGATCTCACCATCTCAAAAGGGGCATGGTACAGCTGGAAAAGGTTCAGAGGAAGATAGCAGCAATGATCCATGGTTTGAAATGTCTTTGCAGTTAGGTACTGCCAGGCTGGCAAAAGGCACCTAAGGGGAGATCTGACAAAGGTTCCTCAACTCTTCAATGCCATGAAGACAGTGAGCAAGGACTGCTGACCCTGTCTTCCATCACAAGAAGCAGGGGCCATTAAAAGAAGGCAGCAGGCGGCCGCTTCATCTGACCATATGGGGGTGATTCTTCATGCAAACAGAAGTGCGGACCCCCTCGCCATCTGACAGCGGGCAGTTGATGTCATTTTGAGGGGAGAATGGATGAACTTACAGAAGAGGAATCCATGGAGGGCAGCCAAATCACAACTCACTCAGAAAGGTCCCTCCAGCACAAGTGACTCTCAGCTGGGCTTGCTATGTTCTTGCACACTCTCCTAGGTGTCCGTTGATAACCATCGTTTACCTGCCAACAGAGGATATACCTCTCAGATTTAATGTCACATCTTGTGCTGCCACAGCTTTTCTAATACCCATATTGCATAGAATTGAATAGTAAAAGGGATGAGTGGCTTTCTGGAAGGTGACAGAACAGTAAGGTGGAGGAATCGAGCAGAGAGGCAACTGCAAATGCTGTCAACCAAGTGGGCTGCTTGGGACAGTGGTCAGGAATGTGAGGAGAAGAGTGTCACTCAAATATGCAATAGCAAAACTGTTTTTAAACAGTTGTAGCTAAGAGTGGAAAAAGGTTCTGGTTTGGAAGAATGGTGTGGTTAGTGTTTCAGGATTGTCAGCTGTCACACAAGTGCTTGTATTATGTTACTACATTTCTGTCAAGAACTGGAAAGGTTGTTGTCAAACATATTCATCAAGGTATGTGTGGGCTCTACGACATCACACATGGAATGGAGTATGTACAGGTATGAAATCACGAGCTGGTTGTTTTATGCTCTTGGGAAGGATGGAGAGGATGACATTGGTGCTGATGTCATAAGCTCTTAATAGTGCAAGCCTGTAATTCAAAATTCAGTTCTTGAAGATGATATCTGCTCATTTCAGTGGGAAACTTGCAGTGCTGTACTAACACATGGCATTTGTGGAAGTTGGAAGCACCAAAGCCCACTGGAAAAAAAATATTATGCATTGAGTCACTGGTTACAAACAAGTTTCTGTCACCCTTCTAAAATGTGACAGAAATAATCAAATCTATCTGTGGCCTGGGGACAGTGACCTTAATTTAATATCAATCAAAAACCCCTCTGTCAATGGCAGCTGATCACCCCACTCACATCTCAGACTGATGTTCTCCCAGGCCTGCTGTTGTCATTGCTGCTACACAAGTGGGTAAGTGTTATGTCACCTTCTTTTCTCTGCTCTTTCTCCATGAAGTTGAGATAGCGTGGCCTCAAACACTTCTCTGTGTTTCTAACAGAGGAATTTTTTCTGTGCATTAGTTTATAAAGCTGTACAGGTATGCCTCAGCATGGCTGCTTTATCCATGCAGCTTCTCCAGAATTTACCAGTTCAAGAATTTGTATCTTGGTACAATGCCAGGAGAAAAACTTGCCAGGAGAAAAACTTGCTGTGCTGAAGCAGGTTGGCACGTGGGAGGAAGACTACAGCAAGAATGAAAACAAGGGAGATCAAACTATATATGTGAGTGACCTTAGTCCAGTGATTCATGGACATGCTCCTTTATGGGACTGATCCCATATACTGTTTTCACAGTATTTATGCAGGAAAACCTATTCAGGCAGATCAGGGTAGTCACTCTTTTCCTGCCAGATTGCTCCACCTCCACCTGAATCTCAACAACGAATTCAGGCATGTGGCACCTCTGAACTCCCATGTAAGCTTTGTTCTAAAGTCCAAGAGCGTAAGCCTCTTTGTTCTAAGGTAACTATATAGAGAGGATTTGCATGAACTTTATGTATTGCCTGTGCTGATAAGCACACCAATGGGCCGTTACTCTTTTCCTTTTGAGAAGCATGTAAAACAGTCGGCAGTATCATTCATCTTGCCCTATTACTTGATCTTGTAGAAACACTTTGATCCTGTGACCACACTGTACAGTCACAAAATTAATGCTTCCAGGTGTGATTATTAACATAGCAATCCAGGGTGCATTGCAAGCTTTAAGTTGGAATCACAAATTCTATATAAGCACCCCCGCTACGAATTCTGGGTGGGGAGAACTGACAGACGGGTGCGCACACACTCTGTCTGTTGTGAATTTTCGGAGCACAGCAAGGGTTGCTCATCACACCTATAACAGGGGTTCTCAGCAAATGCAAGGTTCATAGTGACAGAAGTAATTTTCATTTTTTCCTCTAATAATATATAGGCAGTAGGAAGCCCGTGGCAAGTCTGAATTGAGTACTAAGCAGCTTTAAAATTGTTTAAGGCATTATCTATTATAAGGAAGTTTATAAAGCTCCATCTCCATTATTTGAGTTTTCACGAGGTCATAATCCACTTGACCCTTGTGGTTTATTTCATCACTATTGTCCCTCAGAGGAATTATAACCTTTGCCATTACCACTTGCTAAATATATCGAGGTTTTAGTGATATTATCATAAATCACCAAGCTCAGCTTTGTTGCTTGTAATGCAACCATAGTACCTATGGATTTTTGATGCAGTTATTGTCAGTTTGATCTAGTTGTATTTTAAAAATTATTTTATAATAAGAGCACACAGTAAAGATATGAATGTATTTTGGCTTTTCTTTCGCATTTAACAATTGTCTTTTTCTGAGGCCATCTGAACTTCAAGTGCTTGCTTTTCGGGCAATGTTTCTGGGATCAAACATGAAAAATATAAACTCAAGGATATTGAAATCAAACATAGTGACTTCAGGTAACACCATTCTCACAGTTGTTTCTCTTTTCGATTAACTGTTTGTGCATTCATTAGAAATCGTACAATAATTTGATTATCCTGAAAACAATTATTGAGAAGAACAAAGATACCACAGGTAAGCCAGGTACATTACTATGTGTTTTTTTAAAAAGCTAAGTCATAGGGAAGCTAATGACAAGTGAGTCAGCATTTTGGATAACAATAATGCGTATAATTATGACACTTTTTACAGTTCAATCTGTTTTCCAGCAGAAAGTGAGTCCCATGTCAGTCCCTCAAGAGATCTTAAAGAGAATTTACCATAGAAAAGATGTGCTACTGAAGCCAGTTTGCAGTCGCACTTGAAGATTAGCTAGGATCAGAAGTTGGCCTCAGAACCATTTTGACAAGACATGCCTTGTAATATCATAACTGGGATCCAGTCAAGCTGCTTCTGGCTCCACAAAGGCTTCACTAGGGCTGTAAATCTGACTTGCTTGCTGGAATTGTTAGGATTCAAAACTGCGTGAGATTCTTCTTTGTAGCAGCACCTGCAAAAGAAATTTATCTGTCTGACACAATATTGTGGGGCAGGTCTAGGCACACAATACCATTTCAGCTGATGTAAGGCAAAACACCTTGAACTAGAAATATCTCATCTGATGAAAACCTGGGAATCTGTCTTTTGAGAAGAGGAGGAGGAGGAGTTATCTGTCTTTATTCTACAGACCTTTCCACTGTGGCAGATGGTCATATAGGGGTGCACTTCAGCATCCCCCACCTCCCTACCAGCCTACAGGCTTGCACGTCTACGGTGTATTAATTTACATCTGAGCTAGTCACTCTTCAACCTTTATGCTCAGCGGAGAGAAATAGGCACTTTTAGGATGCAATTCATTTGACCTTTCTTAGACATCTACTTTAGGAAGAGATAAATCACTTCCCCAAGTGTCTATGTTTTTCCATTGACCACAAAAAGGCCAGAGGGTGGTTAGTTCAGAGGCAGGTGCCTATATTGCAGGCTGTCTACATGCAATTAGGCGAATCCCAAACCGATTTTTCTACAATACTATCTCAATACATCTCACGATGACTGTTGAAGTGCTTTACAAAGATTTTTTTATTTCCGTATCATGAATATAGGAAGTAACATGTTTTTCTTCTTCTTTTACTGTCTTTATTTTTGAAAGCATTGCATTAGCAGGGCCTGCATGTGTCGGTATGGATCATGTTAGTGCTCTATTCAGAACTGTTTTCAGCTGCCTACTGAGAAAGTGGCAAATTTTGCACTATTTCACCCTGTGACTTTCACCTAATGCTTGTTTGATTTAATGTAAAGGTGGAAGAAGGGCATATTTTACACCAAGGGAATGAATACTGCATCAGAAGCATCTCTCATCACTGTATATTGACTAGAAAGCAAAGTTGAATACACAAACATTTTTGTTTTCATTTGATCATAGGGCAAGTTTTTAAATACTATTAGTAACGAAAAATCTATTGCAGTGAGAGTCACTGTACTGCCATAAGCCCACTGAACCCATGTACATCTCAGAAAAGGCCCTAGGCTGAGATGTCTATCTCTATGTTCTTGTATTCCCAACAAGCAGTGAATAATGCATTAGTTTTGCTTCAAGCCTCCTATTTTGAATATGCTTTAGCCGGAATTACAGTGTATATTGTTAACGGAGGTCATGCTCTGTGCCCATCTAGCACTCTCTCCAGAAGTGCCCTGATACAGCACGCAGAAAGATTTCACTAGAAATTCTCCTTGATGATTGTCACCACGGGTGCCACAAAATTTCCATATTGCAGGGCAAGATCCAGCTGCACCGTGTAGAAAAGTCCCTGCAAACACCATGAGTCTTTGGCTCAGGCCCAAAATATTTAGCAAAGCAGGTGCAGGGAACCTTTTATATTATGCTGACTTGGGAGGACTCCTACTTTCTATCCTCATACTGCTCTGTGGAGACCAGCCCTGAGACTGTCCATCTCTTTGCCCAGGCATCCTGATGAATGAATGTTGAGCTGCGTTGAGAATGTCTGAAGCCTCACAATACTGAGTAACCCCTGGAGCTGTCCTGCACATGGCCAAGATGAGGGTAGGCTGAAGAGAACCTTTCTTAAACTCTTAGGTCTTGATGAGGGCCACCAGCTCCCCAGTATCGATGATGGCCCTAGTCATCTGCCGAGTGGGAGGTTGTTTCAGAAAGGAGTTGCACAGCTGAGCATGCTCTTGGTTGCTGTAAAGCTGTCCCGCTCCCTCATTTAGCAGCCGTGGTGGTCTACAAAGAGAATTAGCTTGCAAAGAGTTACAAAGAAAGCATCATTTAAGACAAAGGGTATCATTTGCAAAGCGTAGGCATTTACACACGCACACATGTGCGCACACACACGTGCATGCACATGTCCCTTGTTTTAGTTTCCACAGCTACCCTTGGTGTAACGCAGCCAGCTGTTAAATCCGAAATAGCAATGAGTGCACATCATACGCCCTCTGTATTACCATTTGAAAGGGACAGTTCCTTGGGAGGATGGGAATTTGACAGGATATGAATATGTCTGAGACTCTATTAGGCACTAATTCACCAGGACTGACTGAATGAGATGAAGAAGCAATGAGGAGGAGAGAATCTCTTCAAATTTGAGCTGATTGGTAATTTTGATGAAAGCCCTTTAGTCTCATTCAGTGACTGTTAATTACCTCTGGAAATTAACATTTATTTTTCTCTTCAGGAAATGTTGTTCGCCTGCCAATATGGAAAGATTAATTAAATTCTTCCATGGATGAAGGTGAAAGTAGGGTCCTTGTGGTCAGTGCACATTTTGGCTGTGGATACAGGCGTATCGTGACAAATACCCTTCTGAAAAGAACAGTCTAGCTCTTTCCTCTTGTGTTTTCACAGGAAAATAAGTGTGTCCTTTTCCTTCTGGGATGAGATTGGCCTGTCAGGTGCCTTCAGCTGGGAAGTCTGGGTGTGGGAGAGCTGTGAAAGAAAGGAGGGAAAGGACAGTGATGACTAAAGTTAAACAGCTTGGAAGTAAACTAAGGGAAGCCGCTTGCTCCACTTAAGAAGACATAATTAATAATTTGGGACAAAGGTACCTCTGCTTAAATCAAAGGGAAATCCTTAGCTTAGACCCATCTATGCAGAGTACCGCAAAAGTTAACTGATTCAAAAAAAGTGATAAGTTGAACCTCACATTCATAAGCTGTTCATAAATACAACAGCTTCTCCTACCAGTTCTCATTTATTTGATCTTGGCTCAGCCTCAAAAGCTGCTTTTGTCAGCGCTAATGATGGGCCTTCCACTGCTCAAGAGTTTATTTCCAATATCCACTATTATGCTGTTTCCTCCTGCTGTGCAGAAAAAAAAAAAAAAAAAAAGAAAAGAAAGAGAGAGCAATGTCTGAGGGAAACTCCTGTATGAGGTTGGTATCGGCATTTGATTGAGTTCCTGAATTATAGAATCATAGAATTGTTGGAAAAGACCGCTAAGATCACCACATTCAATCATCAATCAATAAAAAAGTTAAAATTATAGCTGTAAAACAGATATCTGGGTATAGTTGCTAAAAATCAGGCAACATCATAAAAGGAAAGGAATGCTGTTTCTCAATTTTTTTTTCTGAAAGGAAGTTCTTGCATTAAGTTTCAATGATAGACTAAATAGATTGAAAGTCACTTGGAAGCCCAACGGGCAGAGAGATTTCAGGCTGCCTCTGTTAGGCTAGCAGGGAGGAAATGAGGCTGCTGAGAAGAAGCTCAGCATCAGGAAGGAGGCAGACAGGTCAAACGGACAGGCTTTCCAGAAGCAACCTAGCTGAGAGCAAACAAGCAGCTGCAGTCAATCAAAACCAGCCAGGCAGCCAGCTCCAGAGCTTGCTCCCGGTTTGCAGCACAAGCCAAACCGCCCCACGGGGAGCTGTTCTTGTGCTCCCATCTTCCATGCAGCACCGGAGAGGCAAGCTGGCACCACCAAGCTATCTTGCCAGCAATGTGCAGCTGGACTGGGAGAAAGATGCCACTCTGCACAGCAGCCTTCCCGTCTGCAGAAGCTGCCTCCACACACACATCCAGCTCCCCTCCAAGGCTCATCTGGGTGCTGGACTGGGGATCTCAGAAAGGGAATGTCCCAGAAAACCATGAACTTGGAGTCTGATCCCGGTCTCAGCCTGGAATATTTCTCACACATTATCAGGATCAGGACCAGGCCAATGCAGCAATGAAAAATGAAACCCCACTGACTTGACTTGCTTTCATCAGAGGGAATTCTGCCTGACAGAGGCATGGGATACTCTCCTGTAGGTTTAGCCAGGAGCAGCATTGAAGGGATGAAGGGTTACAGTTTGAAGGCTCTGTTATGGATGAGACACTAGTCCATTTTGGCTCTTCACTGTTGCCTATACGTACTGAAGATTAAACAATACTTTAGCCCATTGGCAAGTTTCATACAGGTTACAGATTTTATCTCTGGTCTACTTTGATGTATGTTTTGAGATCAATATGGGAAAGCACAGCAAGCCACCAGTGTTTGCTATATTTTGCATAAGCTATAATATAAGAGTTTGTTGCCAGCCAATGACGGCATCTTTTGCTTGCAATAAATTTGGAGATTGTAATTGAGAATCCATTCATCTGAATCCGTGCTGGGGAGAAGCATTGGAAAGTACAGACAGGCAGCAAGAAGCAAGCAAAAGTGATAACAGAGAAGCTGGGATCGAAAAGGATAAGAAACTCATAGAGGACACATCTGTTCAGTGGCCGGTCTGGAAAACCAAAGAAAGAACCTTTTCTACAGGGTCTAACCAACCTAGACCCCTTTTTGTAGCTTTTAAATAATACCACACATGGAACAAATATATAATTTTCAAAGAAAAACATGGAAAATCTCCGTTATGTTCTTACAAATGTTTTCTATTTCTTTCCCAGCTAAATCTGTTTACCAAGTTGGACTCGATTCTGCAAGTTGCTTCTTCAAAACTACATTTTTTGATGAATTCGCTATTTGCCAAAAACATTCTCCTAGCTTTAATAAAAAAAACCCACCCAAATTCAATGGACTGGATAGAGTCCAGTAGGCTTTGATTCAGGCCTTGTAAAGCAGTGAATAAACATTTTCTGCATGCTTTGGGAGAGCATATGACTTCTTGGTCCTCCACAGTCTCTGCATAGGAGTGAGCTAAACACAAGGAGAAATACCTAGTTAGATTTATTTCATCTTCAGTTAACAAGGCAAGCTAGATCTTCTTCAGCCTCTGGCACTGACGTTAGGATCTCAGCCTTATAGTCACAAAACCTTTTTGTCTCATATATGGTACACAACTCCAAGTGTCCTAAAGTGTATTATAAGGTGAGTAAATTACTCCATGAACAAAAGAAATGGATGCGCATAAGTGGAATAGAGAATACTGAGGCTACATGAAATAATTCTGCCTTATTTGAACTTGCTTTTAGCTTTTCTGCCTTCAACTAATCATCTTATAACAAGTAGGAACATAGAGGTGCTATGATAACAGCTCTCATGGTGAATGTGATTTTCAGGCTGATGAAGCTAAAATGCAGTGTTTGAAGTTTAATGGCAAGCGAGAGAGAAAAATCCTATATAGACATCTTAGATGTCCAGTGTATCCAGTTCCTAAAAAATATTGGCTTGAATACTGTCTTCCGAGACAGAAAGAAAGTTATATAGATGTACACATATGTATATATGTATGTCAGTACTAACACTGAAGAAATGGTTCAGAACTGTGTCAGAGATGAACGTGTTTTTATATGTACTTCTTACTGTAACTCCATTTTCGCTGTCCAAAAGAGTTCATCGTATTATTTGCCCACTACCTACTCTTAAAATAGCTGCCATACTGTCTTCCTACAGAGCTCAGAGAGCGTTGTCTATCTCCAGCTGCTGGGATTTTGTGACAGCTTCTCCAGGAGCAGCCAGTGCATAAGTAATATTTGGAGCCTGGCATCCTGTGTCATTATGATTCCACAAGACATTGTTTTATGATGCAAATACACTCTGACCTCCATAGCATGCAATATATCAAACGTGTAATGTATGCAAAAACGATCCCAATAAGGGAGGAGGTAAATAAATTTGTTATGATTTTAATGATATGCATTTTAAATGTCACTTTTGCTGAGCAATTAGGGTCTGAAGAGAGTGACCTTTGCACAGTGCCCAAATTGTCCTGAGGCCGTAGTACTTCTGCATGCATTTATTACTGCCTTATGTGATAAAGTGTAGATGATACGACGTAAGCCCACCATTCGTGGTAGGGACCTTTCTGGCCGAAACGCACAATAAAAGCAAGACGATGAAAATGTTTTGCCACAGGAACGCTGTATGATAAGCGAGGGATATTATTTATTGAAACGCACTGGTCCAGTTGAGCAGAGGCAAATATGTTGCCACCCAACAACTACTTGTAGTTAGAAACACCTCGCTTGTAAGCATGGTGCTGCCCACTGCACTCCCTGTTGGAGGAAGTGCAGTTGCCACTGGGAGCAATCTGTTCTGCAGCAGCTCCTGCCCACTTTACTTGGCAGGTTGCAAAGGGCTGGGCCTGGAATCCTAGCATTCACATGGGTCCTCCCAAACACTCTCAGACATGGACTGGGGGTTTCTTCCTGGACAGCAAAGGACAAAGGGGGACAAATCCTCAGGGCACAGCGTGGCATACTGCTCTTCCCTTTGCTTCCCAGGTGAGCAGCGTGGTATCTAGCCAAGCCAGGGCAGATAGGCCATGTCATCTACCTGGACTTGGGAACAGCATCCACTACTTACCCATGCCTGCTGCTGGATTCTGCTACAGGCCCGACAGCTTTTAGAGAGAGCACCATTGATTCTCAAGTGTACCACTCTCTGAATTAGGTTGAAGAAATGCAGTGCTGCATTAATGGTTGGATTTGATGATCTTAAAAGTCTTTTCCAACCAAAAAAATTCTCTGATTCTATGATTCTATCTGCTTAGTCAACCCAAGAAGAGATGTTTTAACTAGTGAAATGTGGCCCCTGCTAGTCTCTCATTACCGCTAGCAGTTTCAAAGGCAGTCTGTTAGGCAGAGAAGTGACCCACAAGGTAAGACAATCCCTCTGCTGTAGCTGCAGCAGCAAAGGGGAAGCAAATCCATAGACAGCTGCCTTCACCTCCTGTGTATCTGCTGGTGGTGCTGACAGTGTGGGAACTACATACACCTCAGGTCTACAGCTATAAAGTATTGTATTTACAGCTGAGATGTTTTAGTGTGTGGTAAAATGCAATTGCAAGTAGGAAATACTAAAAAAACCAGGACTTTTGGCAAGGAAGAACATTGTGATAATGTAGTAATGGGCAAGGTCTACCTTCCAAGTGCCCCTTTGTAAGTGCTATCATAACTAGTGGACATTGCGTGGCATCTGTTAGTTCATAAACAGTGTTCTGCATCACCAAAAAGAGCAATGGCTTATGCAGGGCCTTTTTTCCCCCCCTCTTCAATATTTTTCCTTCAATCAATATTTGTTACAAGTTGGTGATCATAAAAGCTGTCTCTGGTGGAGACTGCCAGAGTTGCCTGCTGGTGTGACAGCAGCTCAGGGTGGCAAGAAGACTGACAGCTCCACTTGGTCAAGGAAGACCATCTCCAAGCTGGAAGGCCACCTCCAGCAAGAGATATTCAGACAACCTCCATATCTAATCCAGTCTTGGTTTTATTACTAGCAAGGCTGTCAAGCATTGGGCAGATGGCTAATATTTTCTTTTGCTATCAACCTTTGTTGGATTCAGACCAATGATGTAAATATAAACAGCTCTGGCTCTCGGTCACCAAAGCCTCCTGCTATCACCCCTCCTAGAGAGGTGTTATTTAAATGAACTAGGAAAGTGGGCATCAGTGAATAAAACAAATGAATTTGCCACACAAACAGGAGAATGGATTTCCTGAATTGAGCACTCGATTTTCCATCGCTAGCTCACATCCAAGGGGATTCAGTTCTCTGTTTACTACGTGCCTGGCATTCGGTGGCTTTGCAGGGCGGGAGAGGTGTTGGAGTATTTAGGACAGTGTGTGTTTTAGGCCATCTGGCATGTATGAGTCACATATGGAGCTCCTGCAACACTGAAATGTTGAATGATTGAAGCCCAAACCTGGTGGACTGCCCAAGTCTAGCTGTATTTCCATGATGTGAATCCATCTCTGGGGCTGATTCCAGTGAATCCGGGGAAAATTCAAAGACTCGATTGACATCTTAATAGTGCTTTGTGCCACGTCTTTCCAGTGTGCCCATATGTGTGATTTACTGCCACCAGTTCTGCGTTATCCTGCATTCCCAGGCTCTGATGTGTTTAGCACACTGTCACGTGGTCCATCAGTCTGGTACAGCCCAGGTAAGGGGATGAAGATGCCTAACACTGCTTTCCCATGAGGAAGAGTCACTCAGGTGACACTATCATTCATGTCCTCCTTACCTGACCTGCCCATAAGGTGTTAGGAGGAGAGGGACCAGTCTTATCATTGATGCAAACACATCATGGAGCAGCACTCATGACTCCACACTAGCTGAGGAGCTGGTGGTACTAGGGGGACATCAGCTCCTGCCATTGTCCCACTCTGGGCACAGTGTATTTTCTGTACATCATCCTCCATCCTGATACCTCACCTCCCTCATCGCATGCTCCTCCATGTCCTTGCAGTTGATCCTTCCTGAGCAGCAGCATCACCAGTATCAAGCTTGACCCTCTGCAATCTGCTTTTGCTATGTACCCTTGAGGTACATGAGACATTGGGTGTCTACATCAAGAACCCCACTGGGTTGTTTTTTTCATTCACAGAGTAGAAAAGTGGAATATAACAGCGTAGATGAGGAATGTTTTAAGTCCAAAAATGGTGCTTTCCAGGCTTAACTGTTTAAAACCTCACCTTCTGGAAAACCTTCTGTTTCGGAGTAGAGACATCCCCTGGCATCTTTATTCTCAGCTTAAAATGCCAGACCTTAAATCAGAGAATTGTATAGCATTCAGAGGAGGAATAGCTCCTCTAATCTCCAGCAGCATGTTTCATCTCAGGAACATTTACAGATAAGCAGCAATCCTACACATCATTGGGGAGGTATTTAAATTCCATGTCTTTTAAAAGCATTTTTGCATGTTTGTTTACAATGTCACATGTCTCAAGACTTTCCTTTTGTGTTGGTTGGTTTGCTGTATCAAATGGTAGTGCATAGGGATAGAATGATGCTGATATTATTCTGGCTCTTACTGCGTCTGAAGCAAATATGCACCTGTTGTAGAGCAATGACTTCAGACAGGGTGATAGAAAAAAAAAAAGGAAATCATCTACAGGTTTCTGGATCATGCATTAAAAACAATTCTGAAATACTATCATGGATTAAGTCAATGCTGCCACAGGCAGACTGTGTTTCAAAGATCACTGGAAAGAGAAAGGAATAGTTCATAGGGCGTAAACAAACAGAAAGACTGCTAAAAAAAAAAGCATGCAAATTATAGGGATATTCAATACTCTCATTTAAAATCCTGAGTCTAGAAA
The DNA here is from genome assembly GCA_013396935.1 of Baryphthengus martii. Lineage (NCBI taxonomy): Eukaryota > Metazoa > Chordata > Aves > Coraciiformes > Momotidae > Baryphthengus > Baryphthengus martii. The sequence continues at coordinate 116,491 of VWZK01003471.1, read as the reverse complement.
GGGAGTCTAGTCTGTATGGGGTGGCATGTTCTCATGCAATTCTACAAGGATATCCATGTTTTACATCTATAGTGTTCAGAGGGAATATCTGGGATTCAGCTTATGCTGTCTTTCAGAGGTAAAATAAATAGAGGCAAAATAAATAGAGTGAATACAATTAAACAAGGTTAACTTGTATCTAGACTTCTGAGAGCCTGGCATTTTCTTCATTTTTTTTTCATCAGAAATTTCTAAAAGCGTAGGCTTTTTTTAAAAAACCCAGACAGAGAATCCTTCTTCCCCCCTCTGGTGATTTTTCTCAACCATTTGTGCTTTCGCTCTGCTGCTGGAGTAGCTGGGAGACAATTGGAAGTTATTTTTAGACTGGCTCACTCTGTGAAGCTGACATTTATAGGTTAGGCGTACCAGTTGCCGACTGCTTCTTCTTCTGCATCTTCCTTAAATATTTCTCTTCTAAACAAACGGACATTTGCCTCCTCCTTCCCCAGTCTTTCCCCATAAGTATCAAAGTATTAAATTCACGTTGTGTCTGTCAACATTTTCAGTTGATCTGAGTTAAAAGCATCATTTAAGAGGCAGAATCAGCTCATGTCTCCTCTCACACAGCTGGAAAAATCCAACACGACACAGTGCTTCTGCACCTCAGATCTGCTCCTAACGGTGCACAACACACTCAGAATCTCTTTCAAGCACACAGGAGAACCAGCCCACAGGCTGGGTTGCTGGGCCAGATTCACAGACTGAGGGTCCCCATGAGGTCCACACCAGCAGATCTCCTCCTTTACTTACCATCTTCTCTGAGAAAATGGGCACTGAGAGGAATTTGGCTGCCCACAGCCCATGTGCCCCCAGAGAAGCAGATGCCCAGGACCACCATGCAATGTAGCTTGCATTTCTAGGGCTAGCCTTTTGACATTCTTGCTGCTGAAGATGGAGAAAATGAGCTATGTTTAAAAGTAAAGCAACTGATGTGTCCTGCCTCTGGGGAGTTACTTGAGCGTGGGCGTGCGGACACTCCTGGTGAGCTCCATTGCAAAAGAGGCAGGGATGTATGGCACCCCATGAGCAGGAGCCTGCAGGGACTAGGGTGCAAATCCCTGGGATGGATTTTGTGCTCTGGGGAGCTGGAGGAGTCTTGGTGTATAACAGACTCCACACTGCAGTTATTCACTGCTCTTAAGCCTTAGCACTTACCAGCATGGCGAATTTAAATCACCGAGCTTTCAACTCTGAACTCTCTCAATCTGCTGGAGTTTATGGAAACACAAAGACCTTCTAAGCCCAAGCAGGAAAGATGGTTGCTAAAGTCAGAATTCGACAGCAGATTAGATTATGAAACTGCCATTAACCTACTCTATATTATAATCTCAAATCCTTCTAATATATTTGGCATGCAGCAGTACAAACATTATTTTCCGCTTTAAATTAAGGCTGAACATAAATCCTTTTTCCAGTCAACTTCTTTCTTTTCCTGGTGCTTTTGGGGGACTAATTTTAAAATGAATATCTTCATGCAAATTGCAACCTAAATAAATCCAGGCACATAATCTTTTAGGGCAAAATCCATTTTTTCCAGTAGAGAACACACGTGGGCCCCGTGCCAGGTAAAATCTAGTGTGCAGTCTAGTGAAATCCATTCTCATCCACCCCATGAAGACAGAGCTCTGCTGTACTACTGTTCAGTGCAATGCTTCTTCTGGAGTTTATGAGCACAGTGGTGACCGTGGACCTCTACACCACTAATGCTGAGTTATCAGGACTCTTTTCTGCCGTGATAATGCGTGTTCTCACCACGGTCCATTTAGGACAACCCCAAAATCTCCTTCCAAAGAACTGAGTGAAGGGATACAAAACGTATTGCTGCTGGACCCACACCTCCTTCCATGTAGCCTAACTGCATAAGGTGGCTGGGAAACACTTGACTGGTCCTTTATACCAGCATCACCCACACCTAACACAGAACCGGACTGCTTTACCAGGAACAGGTCCTATTCTCATCCCACCAAAGAGGGAATTTGGAATGTGATGGAAGCCAGGGTAGCTGGAGGTAGGGATGCTGGGAGACCAGAACAGCTCAGGCAAGAACATGGTTGCGATTTAAGTAATATTTGGAGAAAGGCGTTGCTGAGTGGGGTGACCAAAGAGAGGAACAGACAACAACCTAAAGCAAAAAACCAAAACAACCCACTAGGTTCTTCTTTTCTTAGCTCTGTATCTTTTTCTGGAATTAGGTCAAATGAAAATGTAATTAGACTCTATTTTAATGTGATTTCAAAAGTCCCAGCAGTGTAAAGCTCTTGGTTGATATAGGAGAGCACACTATGAAGGAAGCAGTGCATCACCCAGGTCAGTTGGACCTAGATGCTGCTCATAGAAGCCCAAGTTGTAGCTTTGCCATTTTTGAAATATTCTGGCTTGGGAAGCAGTGCTGTGCCAAAGTCTAGGAGCATCTCCTGCTCTTGTGTGTGCCAGAGGGGAAACCTGAGCCCAGTGGTGGGAGGCATGCTGTCTCTTTTCATTTCTCCAGCAGTAAGCAGGACTGTGCCTGTGTTTAATAAAGGTACACCTCTTATTTTAATTCCCAGAAGTGTTCACCATGGTGCTAGAGACCCCATGATGGCACAAAAGCATCCTCTCCCTATAACAGCAAAATAATTTTACAAAGGCCATGTTGGTAGGCCCTCTCTTACCCACCACTACCTCCAGTTGCGCAGAAGCCAGACTCCCAAAAATTCGGATCCTAAAAGCAGCTAAATGAAAAGCAAAAGCAGAAATTAAGAAAGAGAAAAATGTGTTAACCAGTTAATTAACTGATTGATGTTACTTTGTTGGTTCTCGCCCCACCATCAGCATTAGTTTGGTGAAATGTGCTTTCGAGAGAAATGATGCTAATTAAATACTTGACAGAGTAGTCCAGGTAATAATTAGCAAGGGATGAAGTGACCATTTATTGGGAATTTTTTTGTCAGGCCTGCATCTCATTAATATTTTTGTTTGTCTCCCCAAACCTTGGGCTACCTAAAACATCTTCACTAAAAGTAACATGTAGATCCCCCTGGTTAAAAAGCAGCAGAAATCTGAGATACAACCAGCATTCATTTTGTATTATGCAAATATAACTTCACAGTATGACACATCTGTAAGGCTTCATTTGGTTTCCCCCTGGCGCAGTAAGCATCTGCAGCTTTAATGCCTTTGATATACTGTTTTTGATTAGATTGAAGATGATATTTATAGTAATTTCAGTAATGTCATTAGCTGTCACTGGAGTATCCTCCAATATTTTGTTTCCTCCATATGTTTTGCAGAAGGGATAATGAAATTTGACTGTCCTGCAGCTTGAGTATAATAGCTTTGTTTGGGAGCAGGGTTACATTGGGTCGGTTGCTACTTGTCTAGTGAAAATGGCGATGATCTGGTGGACTCTGTAAGCTGTGCATGACAAGCCTGCCCTCTGCGTGGCTACCGTGTTCTTTCTTCTCCAGCCCTTCAGAGAGAAGTTCATCTTCCCTGTAGGTTGGCTGAAAATGCATTACTTATGTGTGGGGTCAGGTCAGGAAGGACAAACGGAAGGAGACACAGACAGGAGCGTAAGACTTATGAAGAGCGACTGCAGATCGTCGACATCTTTAGCAGAGAGGAAAATCCTGGGAAATATGATGACAAGCAATAAATACCTTCAGTTTAAGAGTTTAAACAAAGGTGGGGAATTATTTATGGTAGGGCAGCCAGTGTTGGCCAAAGGTCAAGGGAAGAAAAACTTAGTTTAGACTTTTGAGGGGAGTAAGTATGTATGTAGAACAGTTGCCAAGTCCAGAGGCTGAAGCACATCTCTATGACCATGCAAGATAAGAAGGACCCTGGGCTAGGGTAATGTAGTGACAGCCCTGTGAGTGGGAGAGGGAAGCTGGGCATGCTACCAAGAGATTTGCTCTTGTCTTTCTGATCCTGAGCCTCATCCTGCAGAGCACAGACACTTGCAGCTCTCTGAAGGCTCTCCCCCCTGGCTCTGTGTAGTTACTTGTGGGATTGGACACTTCGCTCTCTTAAAGTCCTTCGCTCTCTTAAAGTCCTAAACACACCATATTACTTGGAAGAGTAAGTGTAGCACTCTCATTTCTGGTGGACAGTGGGCACACTGGAGTTAAATTATTATTGCAGAATTCAATGTATAAATATTTGCTCCCTGAGAGGTGGGGAGTGAAAGTATACATGCGAGTGACTTTGTTTAAGTAAAAGAAGGTTGCTTGACTTTGCATTAATCTTTCACATTCGTTTTGCAGAAAAAAAAAATAATTAAAGAATTCCATAAATATCACCCAAAAGCATTCAGAGACACACACAAAAAAAAAAAAGGAACATGAAAAAATGTGTAGATAATTTGGAGTATTGCTCTTAATGCATTCCCCGGTTGTGTGTGCTGAAGATCTGACCCACTGTAACATGGCTGTAAGCAGAGCGAGGATCCCATCCTGATGGGGAAGGCTGGGGGAAAGCAAGGGAGAGAGGTCCTACCAGCCTCCAGAGCGTCCCTGTGCCAGGTGCTGGGAGCAGCCGTGGAACACGTGTCCCAGAGACCATTTCTGGTAGGGGCCAGAAATGATGGAGATGTCAGACTGATAGTGGGTGCAAGCAATCTGGGCAGGGCCGCTCACGCCTTCCTAGCACAGTGACATCTTGACCAGTTTAGCACTAAAAAAAAGTCATTATTGTTAAGAACTTGCTGTGTCCCACACTTTATGGTGAATTTTGCCCCTAACAAGAACTGATGAAATCACTGCTGGTTTAAATGGGTATGGCATGAGCACATCACAAGGCTGTATCTACCACATCTGTGGATCTGGCTCTTGAATTCAGCTAGGGTGCTGCTTTGAGCTAAGAGCAACACTCTGGTCATTACAACTGTTTTGATCCTTTTTACTCAAGAAAGAGAAGATTGCCAGGTGACTGTTACACAGGTCCTTCAATCCAGTTGGCTTTCTTTGGCTGCATACTAGCTTAAACTGAGAGCAAATCATCGTCTGATCAATCTAATCACGGCTAGTGGGTCCTTTCAAGCAGCAGTTCCCTTGGGAACAGCATATATTTTGCAATCAAACTGTATTCCACCACTAGATCTTTATACAAAGGTAAATAGTGCAACCAGCCCCCCTCTTCTCCTTTTTTGTCTTCCAAATGCATTTTGCATTTATGGAAATGAAAATGTTATTTGAAAATACAAAATTAAACTCTTGCTTAGAACTGTCAAATACAGTTGTTTACTTTTCTGAAAATTACTCTTTCCTTCCAAATTCTGGTTCAAAAGATATGCAAACCATGCTTATATATTTTCATATATAGTTATATACATATGAAATATATTAATATCCATATATTTCAAGATATACTCAGATTTTGTGTATAGCTATTATATTAACTTTGTGAATGCTTTCATTTATCATCAAAGTTAATTTGTAGAAACTATGGTAATCCATCTATTTATCTAAGCTGTGAGTGTACATCCACAGCTCTGTCTCCTTTGCTGCTGGCTTCCTCCTTGCATTTATTCTTTTAAACATTCCAGGCAATTTTTACTCCTTATTTTGCTCCTTTTTACCACTGAAATACCCATTGCAGTCTCCTTCAGATCTGATTTGCCCTTGTTCAGAAGTTAATTTCACTGGTTCCCACATTCCCATCGCAAGCAAGCCCCTTCCTTTGCCTGGCTCCAGTTGGGTGCTGCAGGGCTCTCAGCTCAGGGCCTGCTTAACACACCTCTGAAGATGTGTCCACCAGTGATCAGCCCATCGCTACTCCAGATCCTCCTGCATTCACACTGCACAGAGATACCATCAGCTCCTCACACTGAATATTAGGGGTTTGAAAGGAGAGATGTTGATTGTTTTCAGACCCTTCAGTTCTCTGTCCTGATTAACATCTCATATGGAAGAAGTTTATGTAAAGCTGATGTTCACAGGCTCTGCAATATGCAATATCATTCTCCACCAAACAATTCTTGTCAACACCTATAGTCTGTTTCTTTGTTGGACTCTTGGTGAAAATTGTTGGAGCTCATGTTTTAATGTTCCCTCTTACATTGTTTATAATATACTGAGTTATAAGTGACAACTAACCAAAACATAGATACAGGTCTCAGTTGATCTTTTAATTTTCTGTATACTTTGAGCATGAAGTTTGCTCTTTTTAAAGCACAGGATGCTTAGCCTAACAATCTCAAAGTGTAATTAAAACATAATATAGGAAAATTTTATAGCTGTCCTCCAGATGTCCTGAAAATTTCCTTTAAGGAAAAAAGATGCGATCTGCTTCCAAGGTCCTCACGGACTTCTGCAAAGTTCACCCTTTCTAGCTGCCAGGGTTTTCTGCCTACTGAAGGTACATATTGTTGGAGACAATATGGAGATGATGTTTTTAACCTTGTCTGTTACGGCCGACAGAGGCTACAAGCCATTTTCCTGGCCACACGAGATGTTCCCACCCGCATCAGCTTTGTCTGCTATCAGCCAACCTCAGCTTCTCACCCCTCATCATGTTTCTCATTAGCTCATGTCAAGGGCTGATTTATGACCATCCCCTTCAGCAAGGATACCCCATGTCTCTGCCCCATTGGGTAGCCTGCAGTGCATGAGGAATACCCAGCCCGATGCCTCGGTGAGAGTCCTGACACCTGTCATCAATTCGAATCTCTGTTTGAGTTTGCCCTGTGCCTCCTTATCAGCTCTTTGAGCGGTGGGGAAGTGCTGGCCTCTTGCCCCTGGCCTTCTCAGCAAACTTACCGGAGGGCTACAGTTTCAGGGTCACCCTTTATTCCCCCACAACAATAACACTGAGCCCTTTAGGCAGAATCAGTTGCTCACCCCAGCGTGGGGCCTGACGCTTCCACCCTAGCCTGCTCGCGGCAGAAGAAGCTGAAGGCTGCAGCTCCGCTCCCACAGAGCAACAGAGGACTTTTATAGACTGTGAGTCATAACGAGAAAACTAGCCACAACCAACCTCAACCCCGGCTTGTGCATGCTCCCATGATCTCATACGTTATCTCCACCAGAGCTGCTCAGGAACCAAGATTTTGCTGTTCAGGAATTTGCAGCGCAGGGGGAGGGAGCAGCACTGAGCCTTAGCAGGGAACACTGTGGTTTGCAGAGCCCCAGAAAATCCATCTCTCCTCCAAAATAAATTGCAGAGCTGCCAAGGCATCGTGTTTTGGTGTGTTTAATTTCCTTTTTGTTTTCACTCACACACCAAAGGATATTTGTGTATGAAAACGGCAACACAAAAAAATATCAAAATGACCCAAGCTGGAATTGAGTCGAGATGGAAGGTTAAAGTATTTTCTCATCTGCCAACACTGGTATCAACATTACCCCACAAAACATTTAGTTGAAACTGCATTCTGCCAGAGAACTGTTTAGTCTAAAGAGCGTTTTGTAGGTTTTTTCTTCTAGTTGTTAGTTTGGTTTTGCTTTTTCCAAGTCCCAAAGAGCATGTATGTGTTTGGGATTATAATAATTTCAGGATGAGCTTCTCGTCTGCATGCCACGCTGGGCAACAGCTGGCAGATAAGCAACTTAGTTTGCACCTTGTGGTCTACAGACGATGCCAGTGCCTCTGGCTTAGAGCGTGCCGACTGAACCTGCAGCCTCTGTGCTCCGATTTGGAATGCCGCGTCCAAATCCCCCACCCTGCAAGAGTTCAGGGGACCTACAGGCTTCCCTAGTAATCTTTCGGTCATCCAAAATCACACTTCTGGGCAGGGTGGAGGGTTGTGTGTGTGCTGCAGCAAGCCACTTGTGCTTGCACAGGCTCTGGCTAATTCTGGAGTTAACTCCTGGCTTGGGCATCCTCATCTGCAAATTGAGGAATAACGCCACACTTCAGAGGGGTAGTAGGGGAAGGATTAACTGCAATGCCACTTTGAAGAGCTATATACATGCCAAATATTCTAATCATCCTAAATGTGAGGCAGGGATAATCCATGTATTTTTGCAGCCCCAGAATCCTATTTGATTTCATCTGTTTTAATTAACAAATTTAATTTCACATTATTAGGGAAAACAAGGACAAAAAAAATGGAGCCTATGTGTGCTTTATTACAAATTACAGTTATCAGGTGCCCTGCAGGACTCCAGTCGGCACTAAATATGAACAATGGTTAGATTACAGGGTTCAGGGAATGAGCACAATCAAAATGCAAACACTTTTCTTCTACATGAGACAGGTAGGGGAAAAAAAGAAGAGGAAGGATCCTTGGAACCTCCTTGGAGCCACTAGGACTGCAAAGAAGCATACCAAGTAAACTGTAAAACTGATTACTGGGCTCAAAAAGGCTAACATGCAATTTGTGTTCTTTTTATGTAGATTAAATGCATTCACTGCAGCTCATAGAGCTTAGATACTCAGCAGGGATTCAGAGGGCTGGGTATCAGTCAACCACAGCCAGCCACTAAACCACAGGGCAAAATCTGCTATTGTACATTAGAATAGTCACTTAATCTATCTTAATGGGTGAAAACCCACGGGACAAATGTATATTAAAATCAGAAAGTTAGTTGTAATGTTTGAAGAAAGCTGTAAATATTTTTTTGAGATAACACTGTAAAACATTATTAATGAGTCTGAAATCCTCTTGAACATCTTTAGCTCTTGAAAATGCAGCTGCCTGGCAGCCCAGGTTTATTGATTGGGAGGAAAACCAAAGGCATGAGACACTCACCATAAGGCTGCACCCAGAGTAAACCGAGGAGGAATCAAGCAGGATTTCCGCTGGCCAGCCAAAGGAAATGCTGTCTGATGGGTTTCTGTTCAGCACATGAAATGTGCTGAACACAAAAAGCTGTGGATGCGCCTGCAGGAATACTGGTGCTGGTGACAATGGTAGAGTTGTCTTTCAGAAATTACCCTGATAAATGTAATTTATTAATTTTTTATTTGGCAGGGGCTACTGTGAGCCCATTCTCCATCTGTGACAGAGCAGAGAAAGCCCAACCTTCTGCCTGCCTTCTTTCTAGGACTCAGGGTTATTGGAAACTGAGAAGCAATAACACAACCTAATCCTCTGCTTGAAAAGATTCCTATTTATTTTGCTTGCGTCTGGGCTCTCCTCAGCCCCTTCTAGCTTAGATTCCCCTGACAGAAGGTTTTCTCCCCCCTGCTACTTATATCCTATTTAGAGCTAATTGGGACTGCCTGCCATCATAGCTTAGAAATAATTACTTTGCCATAATTAGTCTTAAATCGGGATTTTTACACCTGTGCTGAGGATGGCTGACGAAAACAACAGCATTCCCGCATGTGGACCCCAAAATGGCACCCTAGGCAAGGACTCCAATCTCTGCATGTAGCAGATGTGGGTACAGATAGAGAGGGGAGACGCTCTGTCAGTCACCCATAAATATTATTTTGGAAAATAACTTGGTAAAAAACAAGCCCACCAGAAGTTGTTTCAACCTCAACTGGACATAGGGTGAGGTCTTTATTGTCTGTCTCTGCTGCCCACTCACTGGCTTCACATTGATGCTGCTGTAGGAGAGCTCTCTCTCTAAACCTTGGCATTGTTAGGGGCAGAAAATTGCCTTTTGGGTAAACCTATGCTCCAGAAGCACAATCTGAGTTGATTGCTCTGTGGGCTAGAAGTGATACTGTGGGGCTGGGGAGTCACATTGAGAACTGGTGTTATTTCCTGACACCCACTGTTAATCAAACATCAGCAGTAGTCTGCAAAAAATGTATTCCCATTGGCAAGAATGAGCACCCCAGTCAAGGTGCAGCGCTTGACCATGTAGGAAAACTGGGTGAACGTGAAAGGCAGAGTAGTACAAAGAAAATGAAATTCAGTAGTACTGAATGCCAGGCCTTGCTTTCAGGGACTGAACAAGCACTGCTGACATAAGCTGGAGGTTCCCGTGTCAGAAGTTACACATAGGGCAGAAAAGCCAGGGAAGGTTCATCAGGCACAGGATGGCCACGTGTCACCAGTACAAAATGCTGATGCTATTCCAAGAGGAGGGAGGAAAGGTGTTTCCAGCGGAGCTGCGGAAATAGCAATGTTGCCCTCCTGTGTGTAGGTGAAACATCATCCAGGTGATGCTGTATAGTTCTGTCTACTCCTACCTAAGGCAAATTTTTATTTTATCTCTGGGCCAGCTTCTGCATGATTTCTCCTGTGAAATCCTTATGCCTCTGACAGGAGTATGCAGTACAAAAATCTATTCTCTTCCTGCAATGCGGAGCTATGCCACAGGCGCGCACACACACACACACGCTCGCTCTCTCTCTTCAAGGTATCTCTAGGTGGGACTGAAGCATCCCGGGCCATGCACACTGTATTGACAAAGGGTATCCTCACGTGGATTTTCAAACTTCTCTGTGGTTCAGGTACCCAACATCAGCAAGCTAATGCACAGATCAGCCTGCTGGGGAACATAGGGCCAGCCAGGACGGGTCAAGAGTGAGGGCAGATACCGGCACAGGACAAATCAGGACATATATAGTCCTACTGCAAGCAGAGAGGCTGGCTTCTGATAGCAAAGACAAGCAATACCTGCAACACTGACACCTAACCAGATGGGATGGTGGGAAGGAAACGGGGTCTGGCCTGCTGTCTCAGGAGGCGTGGAGGACTGAGTCCCCTTCATGCTCTGCAGCCAAGCAAACGCTGCATTCCTGCCACTTCACTGTGATTTGCATGGAAGGTTGGAGGGACAAATTCAGCCCTGAATGATTTATGTACTCACACATCATGAAGTGTATTTCATAAGGTAAACTGTTTTTTGTGCTTCAGCAATCACCCTTGTGGGTCTTCCCAAATGCAGGATACCAGGGTATGTCCTGGGTCCTACTGATTGGCCTTGCCTTCACTCACCATGCCTCTGCATCTCTGGTCATCATCTAGGACACACAGACATGGCTGAGATGGTCAGTCCCTGGGATAATTTTTCTTGTCTCTAAGAGAGGGTTAATTTGCCGTGCACTTTTCTGCTAAGGCTGACTGACTTCTGTGGTTTTTTTAGGTGGAATACAAGTGCAGAGCTGCTGTATTCCTTGCTTTCTGTGATGGTCTGTTGCTTACATGTGAAAAGCAGGTTTCCGTTTTGATAATTACAGGTTACCCACAAATTGCATGGTAGAGGCTACACATTTCTTTCATTCAGACTACTCTATTTTCAATATAAACTCCCAACCTCTTTCACCTGTTGGTCTTAACCTTCCACAACCAATGAACAGACTGCAAACAGTTGTGAAGTCTGATTTCCTCCCTGCTTCTATGAGGTCACCGAATCACGTATATCATGTATCGACTGCATGTGCTCTGCCATTTGACTTTTTTCAATAACTATATCACACATGGAGGTAAAGTATGAACATCCGCTTCAGCAAAAGAGCTTGAAGACCAGTCAAAGCCATTGTTATAATTTAACCTCGGAAGCTTGTAAAGTCTGCATCCTCCATTCTACTGGGAAACAGACATTACTGTAGTCTACATTTAATAACACGCTGCTTAACCCATTGCTGCACACCAATGCTTCATGAAAAATATACTGGGATTCTCAGACTACAATAACTTTCTTCCCCATGATGTTGAAGAAAGGAAAGATCTGAAACTTGTAAAAGCTTAGGTGGTTTTCAAAACCTCTGCCATTTTGTAGGAGGTACTGAGTTTTTAGATCCATTTTTTGGAAAAATAACAAAACTGGCCTTTCTATTACCCCATTCAAATATTAAATATATTTAAAGTGAGGGATTTTCTTCCTCATGTGAAATTTATCTTCCAGATATCACTTCTTTTGGTATTGTAACTGGAAGATGAAATGATAAAAGACCCTTAATTACACAGTCTGAGATATTCTGGCTAAAGTCCCTATTTTAAAAGCCAGTATACACAGTGGTATTTACAACTCTTGCCTGGAGAATGGCTTATCATCATTTTATTAAAGACGTTTGAAGTAAATCTCACCCCTTCTCCAAGATCACAGAAGTCCCTAGCGCTAAGGAAATCACATGGCTCCAGTCCTTCTTGGTGTGTTCCAGGGAGGACAACTCCAAATATCCATCCTGGTGCCAGCCCAATCTCTGTGACTTCAGGTCACAGCCATTGTCATGCTGCCACAGGCTTCCCAGGGCTCAGCAGACTCTGAGCAGCTCATCAACCTCTCTACTGAGTTATGGTCCATCCCTTGTCTGTGATGGTGAAATGCTCTTTTGGACTATGTTTATGTGCAGGGTGGGTAGAAATAAATGACAACAGCTTGCGTGCACAGTCACTTACAAGGAATGATGTAAGCCACAACAGGTTCATGCAACACATGATTCTCATTACAGTTCACTTCTGGTTCTTGGGATTAATAGTGGTACACACTTACATGCTGTGATAGTTATATATATTGCTACAAATTCACTGCTACCCAATTCTTTGTGGTCATCATGGCCTCTGAGAGTTTCTGATCCTGAGAGCAGTGGGCTCTAATGCAAGAGGTAAAAGAGAATTAGCTCTTAGCAAGAGAATCAAAAGTACAAAATTGAATCAATTTGACTTTGTCCAAGTAAATTGTGCTACGTTAATGTAAATAAAATGTGTATATACCAGATGATGGTGATGCTGCATAGATCAAGCATGTTAGGGGAAAATGAGCAATGTGGCTTTGGAAACTTAAAAATAGTGTGACAGCTTCTGTGTCCTTTGCTGGTAAAGGATAGAAAAGGACTTGTCACAAATCCATGCCCACAGAAAACCTTAAACCCCTCTGAAACAAGCCAAAATTGTGTTTTCAAAAACAAAGTTCTGTCTTACTTAAAGTCCTTTCTGGGAGCTCTTCCAGATCTAAATAGAGTATCACTAGGAAACAGGAAAGCTCTCTTTCCCAGTGCCACGTCCCTTTCATTTCTCTCCCTAAAAGATTGAATTTGAACACTGCATGGTCTGATTCTCCGCCTTCCCATCTTGTGTCACACTTGTGGTGAAAGGCTGCCACGTCCAAACAGCAGGATTTTGCTTCCCTTTTGCATTGCTCTGTATGACTGCAGGATAAAAGCCTCAGGGTCCTGGTGATGTTATGCATAAACTGCTGACTAGTCCAGGACTACATCTTGTGCGTCTTATCCGTTGGCCAGGTTGAGTTCTGTGGAAATTCTTGTGTGGAAGAATGATAAAAAAAACTCTAGCAGCTGGCTGGGTTGAATTTTTTTGGTGACGATGGGCTTTCTGGGTTAGGTTTCTGTTCTTAAATGGTGGCTGTTCAGAGGAATGTTAGAGTAAATCCTGAGAGATGGGATGAAAGTCAGAGGGCAGGGGAAGCTGTTGGGGGTGCAATATAAATTCATTTAGCACATTGCTCTGCAATTTATCACAGAGGTCTCACCTCCACATATGTGGTGTGTGCTGCGTATTTAAGGACATGGATGAAGCAGTGGGAAAATTACTCCCTGTTCCTTGTACTGATGATCCAGTTTTGTAAATTCAAATGTATTTACTGGCACACAGTATTTTGATACCTAAAGTGTTTTGATCTGTAGATTTTCATTGAAACAGGGATAGGCAGCCATAGCTGTGCCTACATCAGTATGATATCTGAAATGAGCTGCCCCATGGCGGCCCGCTTGGGCTTACTTCAGTGCTCAAATTTCGGCTTTTCCATGAAACACCTAGTGTGCAAGTAACGATCAAAGCGTAAAGCAGTGTTTGTGAGCAGCATAACAGAAACTGAACTTTGCAAAAAGCTAGATATTTAATTGCTTGATTGCTGAGAGCTTGCCTGCAGAAGCTGAAGGTGCACAGCATGCTGGCACTGGCAGCTCTGGTTCCATAGCGGGAGCAATAGAGGAATATGCTGTAAAAATTCCCAGCTGGCTCTTTCTCAGTGCCTCCAGCCAGGGGACCTGATGGGTAAGGTTCTGTGCTGGGCATCTTGCAGGTGCATTGCTAGAAGGAGAGTCCCTTCTCCATGAGATCTGCACATTAGCAGGTCGCAAGGGGTGGGAAAATCGGCTGAGAGCTGGGTTGAGAAAGAAGGGGAGCAATAAAAGTAAGAGGGTCTGCAGAAAACCAGAAGTCACAGCTGATAATTCCCTAATCAGGCCCAGATGGGACACATTTGTAGGTATGGTGCCTATGGAAAGTTTTCAAGTTAAATTTTAAGAAAAGGGAAACATAGGTGCTTTGTGAAATCTGAAGAATTTTCCTATACATGGGGGGATATGTGGAAGTGGCTGAGAGGGAAATGGGCAAGCCAGGAGAAAAAGGCAGACCAAGTACAGAAGGAAGAAGCTTCAAAAGCTGCAGGATGTTGAAGACAAATGTCCATGCTTTCACACGATGAATAGCCAGACAGCCTGCTATGAGCCGTACTGGGCTGCAGCATTGAGAAGCAGTGATGGCCAGCTCATAGGTGGTCATTGGCACAGTACTATCACCTTCTTCCCTCCATCTTTCTTAAATCCCTCCTCTTAATAGAAAACAAACAAAGGAACAAAAGCTTCCCGTTCTCTCATCTGTAAAGCTTTATTAAGATGCTTGCTCAGAATCAGAGTCTTTTGCAGAGCAAAACTTTGTCCCACTGAACTCCATTTCATTTTCATTTCAATGGGAAACGTTATCAATTCCTTCACTGAAAATTAAGAATGAAGTGCCTTTAGAATATGGCCCATTTTCTGGATTACTGAATATCCTTTTGTTTGTGATATTGTGCTTAAACCTGTTTGTGGCTATAATTATTACAATTCCTTTTTTCTCAACTTGCTTGAACTCTGAAAGGGGGAAGGTCAACTGAAGCAACATCATAAAATCCCAGTGCAAATGTAGAGACTGTCAGGAAATTTCATACAGTTAGGATTTCTGGCATTTCAAAAAGAAATATTGATTGTCCTTTTCCTATTTGCCTGCAGTAGGTGAATGAAGAAACTTCTGAAGCAATAATTTATTGTGTCTTTACCGATTCACTGAAGCATTTATGAATATAGCCCAAAGTCTCTTGACATTAGCTGCTTGATATGTTATCACACTATTTCATACAGAAACTCGAAGAGCAAACTTGGCTTTCTGTTCAAAGTCATAAACACTGGACAGCCCAGTGCACAGTGAAACAGGCTACCAGGTGGTGCATCCAGGAAGGCTTTAAGCTCTTCTGTAACCCCTCTCTGACCCATGCCACTCCAATCTGTTGCATTCGTGGACATACATTGGCACCTGCCCTTAATTGCAGGATGCTCCGCTCCACAGCAATCAATGTACATAAGTAAGCAAGAAGATGGAGACAGGCTGGGCACACCTTCTGCATGACCTGAGAAGGACGAGGGTGGCAGCGCTCACTGGAGGCTGGAGGCGTACCCCCAGTTTCGCTCTGAAGACGTGTTAATCATCGATCAAATGAAAGCTGCAAATTGGTATCTGCAGCCAACAAGGCCAAGGAGAAAATTCCTTTAATTACACTGAGGAGAGCATGATTAAAGGAGGTGAGAAGGGTAGGGGTGCAGAGTGAGGGACAGAGGGAGACTGATTTCTGTCACGTCTGTGAGCAATCCTACCGTGACACAGTAGCAGCGTGCCTGTCTATCAGGATTGCTCCCATGTGGCTTTAATTAAATGTGACAGTTAAGTAATTGTGGTATTAAAGTTTTCAAATTTTGGGGAAGGTGTTTCTGGGACTTTGAGGTTTTAGAGTGTTGGATATCTACTGCAATGAAAATCCACGAGAATCACAGTGCAGGATCAACCCTTTTGTGTGCTAAGGTCAAGCATATGTTGGATGAGATTCTGCCATCTTCTTCCTTGCAGTTACATTCACTTTTGACCATGGGGTGGAGATGGGAATGAAAATACACACAGCCATTTCTCAATAATGAAATGATTTAACTTATTCATACTACAGAGCAGTCTATGAAATTTGGCACTTAGCAGTAGCAGAAAACTTCAGAACTTGCATCCTAAAATCCAGAGCCTCCCTATGATGTTAGTGATGCCCATTTCAAACCAAATCACTTCAGTCAGAGCACAGTCAGGTTCGAGATGGCAGGACTGAGAATGCGGGGATGTATGTCGGGCTGATTCAGTAATGTGTGTATGCTCATCTTGAACTGGTGCAAACCACCAGGAAAACTATAAAGCAAAGGCTGCACTGGCCCACTGGATGGAAAAGTTTTGTGCATATTCACACCAGGAAAGTATTGGAAGAGCCCAGAATGAAATCTAGATCTGTGTCTGAACTTCTTCAGAGAGATCTTGCCTTCCCTCTTTATAGCATATATGGGTCTGAAATCCTACTCTGTGGTTATTCATAATCTGTAACTATTTGAAAACTGTAGACCTAAGTAGTTTTCACCCAAGAGCAACATAAGAACCAACAGAGAAGTCCTCTGAACTAAATCTTTAAGCCCTGGGAAAATCCCCCCAAGATGTGAGTGGGAGCAGGGAATAAAAAGCAAATGAGAAGAAGACTAGGAGGGCCCCAAAAGCAAGTGCCGGGCCAATATTCTAGGAAGCCAAGGGAATGATGCAGGAGACACTGAACCAGTCATCTTGGCATTGGTTCCAGGCATAGTCAAGGGAAAAGCTGATAGGGGACTCAATCCATAAACAATGGAAAGATGAGAGCCTAAGTAATGCCAATCAACATCGGTTTATGGAAAACAGGTTGTGTCAAATACACTTGATAGCATGTTTTTAAAAAAATCACAAGTCTTTAGGTTACAAAAGATGATATTGCCATAAAGTACCTACATTTTTTTATTTGGGGAAGAAAAGAGCACTAAACAAAACGAATGCAGCTCTCATTCAAAGAATGATAAACTAGTGAACTGAGAGACTGAAAAAAATTGAGAGAAGGGTAATCCCATACAGAGTGGTTGTAGTGAAGTCCGATGGGAGCCTATTCTTGATCTAATGCTATTTAATATAGGGTTTATAACCTAGACCGAAAGATCTGCATCTCTTGTGACGATGGCTGATGTAAACCACATGCACTTTCACATAGGCGTAGGTGCAGTTATGAATTAAGTAAGAAATAAATGGAGCAGATCAGGAGTATAAGATTGGGGGATTGTATTCTGGAAACCAATGACCCTAAAACAGGCCTGGAAGTAATTTGTGATGTATTATTGTATATGTTGCTTCCAGTATCACAATTTAGCCAGAGGAACAAACAGGTTTCAGGAGCATCCAAACAAGTAAAAATGGAGAAATGATATCATCCCACCACACAATGAAATTATCTTTCTGTGACAGCATTACTGTGACACTGCATCCACTTCTAGTGTCCAGACCTAAGCAGGAAGAGTTGGAAAGGTCCAGCAATGAGCCACATGCTTTCCCGGTGCAGGCTGCAGCAGTACAAACTCATTAGTGTACATGCGAGAAGTTTAAGCTAAGACTGGATAGAAGAACCTTTGCATCCTGTTTAAGGGCTTTCTCATGGCAGTGAGATCCTTAAGATGTCAGCAAAGCACATGGAGCTCCAGTGCTTCATCTGTATTAGAGAATTGGATAGGCCTGAAAACAGTGAGAGGAAAGTAAGGTGGGTAAATGGTTTTCTCTCTGCAGCCAGCTTAAGATGTATATGCAAGCATTTGCGTGAACTCCAGGTAACGCTGAAACAGACATTTCCCATGATGGAGCCAGAAGGCTTAGAAATGATCAAAAGAAGTTTGTTCTGCCCCTCCACCACTCCAGCCACCTACACATACACATTCAAAGTAAAAGCCACTCTGTAAAATAGTGTTCAAGAGCAATGTCCATATCTCCATGACTCTGGGTATGTAAGCTGCACTACCTTGAAAGAAATTCATCACAAAGTGTGGTGCCTTTGCTACACAAAATATTTTTACTCAGTTTGTAATGTGCTGATGTAATATCAATACACCTGGGGATGTACAACACATGCTCTGGACATGAAGAAATGTGCTCCAAAACTTCTCATTACACAGCCCAGCAAAACATTGCTAGTGTGGCCCTAATGGGATCCATACCAGAAGGGCTCATTCATACCATCAGTGGTTTGCAGAGCTGCTTGTTGAATGACTAGTTAGTTGCTTTTTACAAAATAAAAATTCTTGGTTCTACAAGTTATTGTCTTATGCAATAGAAGAATGGGCAGGAAATGTACTGCAGAAAGTAACAGCAAACAGACGTGGTGCCACGTGAGACACGGAGCTCATTTTAGACTCCCTGGTCTTAAAGTGCATTGGTTGTTTTTAATGATAATTTTGGTGTACAAAGGATGAACCTACAGAGCTTTGTTTTATCTGGAAACAAAAAATCCCCTCAAAACTCTTGCTGACAGCCCAGGCTCCTCATTCAGCAGTCATGGCCATGGGAAGGGACACACCAGACTCACTATAGTGAAGCAACCAAGGTCCTGACCCCAGTAGACAGCAGCAGCCCTCAAGTCCTGCAAGGGGCTAACTGATGAGTTACACTGAACATCCAGGATTTCCCCTTTTCTGCTAAGAATAAAAATGGTGAAATGGTGATTCCTCTGGGCTAGTATCTGGGTGATTTGAAAGGTGTAGAAACACATAACACTGGACGGAGAGGAGAACAGACATGGTTGCAACCAAAGACCGTCTCCACACAATCAATCCCCGCTAAACTGGAGCTTCTGTATTTTAAAAACAATCTGTTTTTTTCTGCATATGTATTGCATCATACGATAAAAAAATATAGGTGTAAACAAGCCTGCATTGTCTTATTGTTCATAAATAAATACTCAATAAGTTCAAAGTAGGTCTGGATTCATAAAGCAACACTGCTAATCTGTATTCGGGTCTCAAGTGTATTATCTGTAATTTACAACCAATTTAAATGGCATTAACAGTCTTCCCCTTATGGGAATTTAAATTTGCATCCTACCATTGAATTAAACACTGATTGCATATTTTCTATAGGGGACGTAATGCTCTTTGAAGCTTGTTTTGAATAATAAAGCATCTATTCATGCACATGGTGCAATGTGTTTCTTTGTCCTGAATGTAATTGAAGTAAAATGTAAGTTAAAGGGATTTTTCCTTTAGCCACAGGTTTGTTGATTACCATCTATTTTCATCTATTCAAGGTTTTAAAAAAGATAAAAAAAATACAGTAATCTCTTCCTGCATTTGGAACCTCATTTACCACTCAGAGCTTTCCTGAGAGTGTCTGGGATGAACAATCAGGAAGTCAAGTTTCAGCCCATCTTTGGAGGAGGAGAAGAGGAGAAAGGAACAAAACAGTCCCCTACCATTCTGAAAAAAACCAAACCAAACCAAACCAAAAAAACCCCACAAACAAAAACCAGAGGGAAGCAGATAACACCACATCTTACCTCTGAGAGAAAGATCTTGGCTACGCGTCAGGTAGGTGTTCTACACACTGCCAATCACTGCAGGCCAGGAAAGCCATGGCAAGGAGAACTTCAACGTTACGGAAGCAAATAGGGTGAAATAACATTGTTGACCTTTTTTATTTGATTTGTAAGAGAGGAATAACTGAAATAAATAAAAACCATGATTTACTTCTTCCTGGATGTGAAAAGCAAGCACAACAGCAGCCTGAAGAGAAGAATGCTGGCTCGTGGCTACACGATCGGCAGGCAGCAGGGCTGGTTCCTCTGGCCACAGCAACTCTAATGGGGAAAAGAAACCTGGGAGGACTCTACCAGCGTTGGTGACCTAGTGCTAAGGCTGGGTGACCAGCTGCAATGGGAGTGGTGGAAATGTACCCCAGCATGGCCATCCCTGCCGCCTTCTCCTGTCCCACCCCATGCAGTGCCTGTGCAGCCCCACGAGTTCCAGGGCAGCTGGGAGGGCTGCAAACCTCTGCTCGCTGATGGTGCTCTGTACGCTCAGCAAATCATCTAGAGAAATCAAGTTCTCCACTAATTCTCCTGTAGCAGGACACAGCTACAACTGAGACAGGGAAAAATCTCACCAGCAGATTTTAAGGTTGTTTTTTTTTTTTTAAGATACTATTTTCCCCTAAAAGTGATGTTCATTTTCAGATGCAAGCAGGCCTGCATCTAACAAAGTTGTATCGGCCTTAATAGCTCTGATATTCATGATCCTGGCTTTTATCCAGGAATGACAGAGAAAACAAAACATAGTTGATATATTTGGCATTTGTGCAGTGATATAAGTAATGGCTTAGAGTGATGGTTTTTATTTTTCAGCATTGTCTGGTTTCTACGTTCTTAAAAAAGCAGGGAGAGGTTTCAGCTTCTGCTGAAACTCTAGTTTTCCTTCGATTTTCAGGATTTTTAGAACGCTTTAAAAAATATAGAAACTACTGGGGAAGATTTGTTTCTTTCCCTTTCTTAAAAGGTGATTTTATGGGTCCCTGAGGAACAAATGTTGCTTAAAAACTGCCAAATAAGTTTTAAGAAGAGGCAGGGAGGATTGTGGACCATGGCCTTGATCCCATTAGGACGAAATGTCAGACAGCAACGGTAACTGTATCTCTAGACTGAAGCAGTTGCACAAGATTTCTTTACAGGCTATCTTAAATTACTGTAGTTAATATTGTATTGGTGCTATAAAAGCAAGTGCCGCCAATGCTGCTGTTCCATGCGTAGCAAATATCAAAGACCTCCGTAGCTGTACTGCCTGGAGATAGCGAGAAGGCACCGAGATAGCAAGGGATGTAAATACTCTCTCTTTTTTTTCTTTTTTTTTTTTTTTCCTACTTTCCAAAGCAGTTTCATCATATCATGTGCACGCAAGAGACAGTGGATGGTCCCTGGGCACCTTGAGGGTAATTGCCGTGTTGTTCAATTTGCCTCAAATGAACGACTCAGGCATGATAAACGTTCTTTCATAATCAACTCGATACCGCTGGTACATAGTATGGGTAGGATACACTAGATCCTGACCTTCTGCCAAAAAAGTCATCCTCCCCCCGTATATTTGCAGAGGCAAGGAATCACAGTGGGGAATGAGGTCTATTAGAGGCAGGCACATACCCATCTGCGGGCTGCAGCCCCAAGGGCACCTTGCATTAGAGCCATGCCCTCACTGCTGTCTGCTCTGATAGCACAATGTGGAGAGTTGGAGCAAGAAATTATGCTGACAGGAAGGTCCTGCAGTTGGGGAGCCTACACAGTTCGGAAGCAAACACTGACAGTTCCTGGCACAAAACAAAGCTTAAAGTGAATTAGAGTTTCATGGCTTCTAACTACAGCTGAGGGAGAGTATGGGCTAGTTGCAGCCCACAGCTGTCCTGGAGCTGCATGGCTGAAGGCTAGTATAGCCACCCAGCCCAAAACCTGCTGCTGAAGTCCCCCTCCTCCTGCTTGCAAGGGGAACTGGAGTCTGTCCTTTCCTTGAAATTGGACTGGTTTATCATTTTTCAGAGCTCAGGCTCCCATAGTTTTTGGAAAGTCTGTAGTGGATGCACTCTATTGCTTCATTAAAGGCCAAGCTCTGGTTTTCTTCCCTCACCACACATGCTGCTCTGGCCCCAGAGGAGGGAGGTGCGTGTGCCAGGCACTCAGGGAAGCTGAGCAGTCCAGATGACCTCTACCATTTCTCCTTGCTTTCCTCTAGAAATCAATCAAGAGGTCTGATTTGCTTCACACATATGGTTAGTCCAAGTCATAGAATCATAGAATTGTCAGGGTTGGAAGGGACCTTAAAGATCATGTAGTTCCAACTCCCCTACCACAGGCAGGGACACCTCCCACTAAATCAGGTTGCTCAGAGCCCCATCTAATCTGGCCTTAAAAACTTCCAGGGATGGGGCTTCCACCACCTCTCTGGGAAACCTGTTCCAGGGTCTCACCACCCTCATGGTGAAGAACTTCTTCCTAACGTCCAATCTAAATCTACCCTTCTCCAGTTTGGATCCATTCTCCCTTGTCTTATCACTACCCGGCATCCTAAAAAGTCCCTCACCAGTTTTCTTTTAGGCCCCCTTCAGATACCGGAAGGCCACAATAAGGTCTCCTTGCAGCCTTCTCTTCTCCAAACTGNGTCCATGTCGCCGACAAAGATGTTAAACAAAACCCGTCCCAGTACTGAACCTTGAGGGACTCCACTTGTCACTGGCCTCCACTTGGACATGGACTCATTGACAGCCACTCTTTGGGTGCGTCTGCCAAGCCGTCAAGTTCTTTATCCACTGAGTGGTCCATCCATCAAACCCATGTTTTACCAGCTTGGAGGCCAGAATGTCTTGTGGGACAGTGTCAAAGGCTTTGCTCAGGTCCAGGTAAATGACATCAGTTGCTCTTCCCTTGTCCATTGATGTTGTGATCTTTTCATAGGAGGCCACCAAGTTTGTCAGGCACGATTTGCCCTTGGCGAAGCTGTGTTGATTGTACCCAGTCACCTCTCCGTTATTCTTCTGGCTCAACAGTGCCTCCAGTCCAAGCTGGGAATGATGGAGGAAGAGTTGTCCATCCAATGGCAGTCAAGGTCAGTGTGCAGTAACTCCAGAGTTTCACATTTTAAAATAGCCTAAACTCAGGAATCCTAGCAGAGCTGTCTGAGGATCCTGTTCCTCATTTCCTGTTTGATATGCTTAGCCATACTGGGAAAATGCTGGCACAGAGTGACAAGGTGGGGAAAGAAAACAGATATATCCTCAGATACAGAAGTTGCTGTTGGAGATTCTTAGAGATCCACGCACAGCCGTTCCCCAGCATCTTTGTTAGTGATGTGGAAATAAATATGAAATCACTGCTGATAAAATACCCGAAGAAAGGTGGGAGGGTAAATAAAGCTGAAAGGCTGGCTGAATCACACAGCTAGCTGCACCCAGACAAGCAAAATGTGTTTTACTGCGGGCAAATGGGAAGGAAAAGCACACTCCTGAGGGCGATACCTGGGAACAAGAAAGCATGGCAGGAAATGCAACAACCTTGAAAATGCACTGGAGATCATGTTGGAGCTGAAAAAAAATCGGTATGCTTTTTCTAAAACGTGAAGAATTTCTAAAACTTTGGATGAAATTGCACAGGAAAATGATGAACTGATAGTTATGAGTATCTTCTAATTAAGGTGGGATGCCTTGTGGTGTTTCCCATCCAGGATGTCTGGTCTGCCATACAGGGACAGCTCGGTGACATTTATATGGGAGGTTGGCTTCAGCAGATCCAAAGAGGTCTTCTGGCTTTCAACTTCATTCCTCTATGAAATTGCCACACTGCTTTCTAATCTATTATAAATAAATAAATAAACAAGAGCTGGGGCTGAGCTCCCGTAACAAACCCTCTGCCTGATTTTCAGGCCTCTGCAGAATGAATTTGTGTTTAAGAAAAAAAATAGCAGGACAAAGGTGACAAAGCAGACTCAAAAATCACCATTACCATAGCAACAGTGGCATTAGCCTGACACAGCAGCAGAAACCAAAATATACCCTTGCACAGAATATCATGCAAGTTAGGAAATTGCTAGCCCTGTATGGCACACAACGTAAACCACCGAAATATAAAGGGTCATAGATTGCTCAATAAAATAACTAAATGCTATTTAAAAATAGGTTTTCTGAAAATAAGTAAGTTCTTAATAATCTGTAAAATCAATTTCCCTTGACACTAACAGAAAGCAGCAGAAAAACCAACTGCGTACCATTTGTATGGAATAACATCTTTGCCTGGAATCTGAAACTATTAAGGCAGCAATATCGTAGGGGTTCTCCGACTGCCCTTTTGCCATGGCTCCTGCCAGAGGTGCATTCAGTGATGTGACTAACATCTGTCACATGTGGTTTGGTCTTTCTCTCATCTGCTCTCTGGGGAAGAACTACGTGTGCAGGGTTTTTTTTTCTTTTCTTCTTTTAATGTACATGCTGGGCTGTGTTTAAATGAGGGAAGTTCAGGCCAAAGAAATACGCTGTATGCATGAAGAAAAAAGATTTCTTAGTGCCCTGCGGGATTTGGTACTGCAGTCTCAGAAACAAAAGGGCTGAGGAAAAAGCCTCTCTCTTGCCTCGATTAGTTTAGAAGGGACGGCTTGCTCAGCTCTGTGGAGTCCGTCATGTTTGACAGCTGTCCTTATCTTGGTGCTTTATGGGTCGGTTGAGAGGATGGGTGACAGGAGTGCCTCCCAGCTGCTTGGCCAGTGTGGCAAAGGATGTGCAAAGGCCAAGTCCCAGCATTTGCACTGCATTGCAGCGACTTCTCCAGTCAGGAAGATCAGAGGACCAGCACCACTGAGTGCCGTTCCCACATAGATGTGGTGATGTTTTGCGTATGCTGGGCCAGGCACTAGAGATTAGTATGGAGACCTTGAGGCTGATTGTTTTGTCTTTAGGATGCCAGGACAGAGGGCAGAGCAAAGAGTCTGATGGCCTTGCCACAGGCTGTTTTCTGAGGTGATGCTGAGCTGCAGCCCCCTCTACCTGGAGAGCTTCCTGCAACCCATTGCCATGTCCAATTGAAAGCTGCATGCACAGGATGAGCCCTCAGAGACAAAAAAGAAGAAAAACTTCAACCCAGTGTAAACCGGTAGGAAATAATGTTACTTCCCACAAATTCTTCTGCAGACTGGATGCAGACACTGGAGGTTGCTGAAGAAGCCTGAAGGATGTGATCCTATCGTCCCAGTGGACAAGTCAAGGACATTGCTATCACTTGGTGTTGGCAGAGCAACCCAGAAAGCAGCTCCTACAAGCCCATGGTGCCACCTGGCCTCCTGCCTGCGCTTCCTCCCTGAGCCCAGGAGCTGCCCACATAGGTACAACCCAATGGCTTCTCCTGGTGGAGGCCAGGCACACATGCACTGGTTGCCATGAGCAGAGCACCAGGGCACTCCCAGGGGGATGTGGTGAGTGTACTGAGAAGACAGATGGATCCCATCTCTCTCTACCACCTAGTAAGCCCAGAGGTGGAGCCAGCAGCCTCCTCATCAACAAAACAAAAGAAAAAGTGGCAGTAAAGGTGGATTTTTTTTCCATTTCAAATCATAAAGTTGTCAGCCATCTCAAGGTGCTATTAATCACATAGTGGACACCTGAGACGCTTTCAGATATGGCAGAATAGTGGCAACTTGGTGCGCAGCACAGCCAGCCACCCAGTCAGAACTCCCTTGGGGAAGAGGGCTCTCCTAATGGCTTCAGAGATATGAAAAATTATTGTGTTGGTCCTGAGTGGCTGCAAACCAGACCCTGCCAGTGAGGCACAGGGTGGGCAACTCCATCACCTTCACTAGGATGCAGACAGTAGTGGGATAAATCCAGATGGGAAGAGGAGATATTATCCAGCAGTATCTGGTTGTTATACATCATCTTTCACAGGATCCCATGTTATGCATGTATGTATTTAAGTTGGTTACAAAACAACAAATGCTCTTTTGTTTTAAGTTCAGCTTCATAACCAGAGATCATTTCACTTCATGTGTCTGACAGAGGCGGATCAAACAGGATTCAGCCCACACAGACAGGGATTTATGCTGCCAGAAAACGATGTTTTCTCAGGAACAAGCCTGGCAATGTTTGATGGAGGCAACACACACAACTTCTGCAAAAGGACAATAAATTCATAACATATAAATCCCAAAGACATTTTTCTGAGATAGCTATAGCTTCCATATACAGATAGGATTTTTTTTTCTTAAAAGTGTTAGCCTGACATGTATTTTTATTGTAATGAGATTGCTATATATCACTTTTACTTGCAGCTACATCCCAACATTGCTGTTAGAAGCCAGAGACAAAATGGAAAAAAAGCAGGTCACAAAAGCTGACTTGTAATATTTGCAGTAAGCTCCCATT
Source organism: Baryphthengus martii (assembly GCA_013396935.1). Classification (NCBI taxonomy): domain Eukaryota; kingdom Metazoa; phylum Chordata; class Aves; order Coraciiformes; family Momotidae; genus Baryphthengus; species Baryphthengus martii. The sequence continues at coordinate 90,825 of VWZK01003471.1, read as the reverse complement.
GGTCACCAAACCAGTATCTTCAATACTTTAAACAATTTTCATAATCAATTAATTCTGTGAAATGGCTTCTTTAAAAAAGCAGATAAACCATAGGGATTGTTCCTCAGGGAATATAAATTCTTTCAAGGACTCAGCTCTGCTCAGGGGCTTATTGCAGAGTGCTGCCTGCCCAGGGAGACAAATACCATGTCCTCTTCAAAGTTACATGAAGATAATTTCAGCTCTCGGTTGAGGAATTAGGAATCAGTCCATCATAGATATTTAAGCTGCTTCCATCTCCTTTAAGAAACATCTGTTTCTCAAGTAGATTACCACAGCTGGTGGAAATGCTGCTTTATTTTAATCATCTAAAATAAAAAAGGAACATGGGCTGCTAGGAAAGGGAGGACAGCTGCTCTTCCCCTCTTCTGTGTGGAGCACAGAAATGCCTGGAAGGGCCAGTCAGGAAAAGGCAGCCAGCTCTTCCTAGAGGAGCGAGGCCTGCTCCACAGGGATGGAGCTGCAGCATAAAATTCTCTGTCAGCCAGGGCTGGTCAGAGCCACTTGGAAGCAGAAAGACTTTCGAATAGAAAGTTATTGAAACCTCTTACAATTGCCTTTTTTCTCCTCTATCATGTCAGAAGTTGCCCACTTGTGCTCATCTGAAATGCTCTTTAATGGCCACACAGAGTCCCACAGTTGGTGCTGCAGGCAGGTAGAGGGGGAAGGAGCCAGAATAATGTCTGACTGGAGAAGGAGATGATTTCCACCAGCAGCTGGTTAATGCCAAGCATGATTCCCACAAGCCAAGGTCACTTTTATTCCAGTTGGCAATACAGCCATGGCTGTAGGAGTTTCTGCTTTGCCTTTGCAATTACCAAGCCAGAAAAGTGACCCTAACCCAAGGTTCTATTGTCTTCCCTTTTTGTCAATCAGAGGGTTGGGCCTGTCTAACACAGCTGATGTTATCATGGTAGTTTTGGGGCTGCAGCTTTGATTCCTCCAGGCTGTGAGTTTGGAGCTATACATGAGGAGGGGGAACAAGAGAAACATCACATTTTGGTATTGCTGTGGCTGAACAACCGAACCTGTGAAAACTACAGCCCCCATCAAGGTGCTTCAGTCAGGGTGGTGAAGGGGAACAGTGGCAGGAGCATATCTCAGCCCTGTGCGCTGAGATGGCTTCAGGGATGCTGGACATCACTGGGGTAGAAGAAAGATGCTTGCTTCCCATTCAAGCCTTGGAAAACCCTTTGCCCAGAGGTTTAAAATTTAAAACAAACCAGCACCTCACTTAAAAACTGGGAGCACAAAGAAATCTGGGCTTGCCACTCTCCATCGTCACACTTATAGTAGAGGAGTTCATCATCCCCCTGATGTGAGTTTAGATTAGGATGCAGAAATCCACATGAAACACTTTCTTCTGGCATTGTGTTGTGCTCCCTACCCTAGGAATAGTTCATTCAGTAGTAAAATCAGCTTTTTAACTCATACAGGGAAAAAAAGTTATTCCTTGGTCTCTAGTCAGCAAAATGTGCTGGTTTGACATGCTAGATATACAGCAATGGTGTAGTTCTGCAAAGAAATAGATGGAGAATTTTTTAATATTCCCAGTTCTTCATTCCTCTGCTGGAGATGATAAAGAAGGACGCAGATACATAATTTATCCTTTATATATCTTTCCTTGGGATTTCCCTTTTTTTAATATTGTTGAATATTTTTACATTAATGTGCTCAGAATGTGGGGGGAATTTGTTAGAGTTTATTTTCCAATTATTTATCTCTGATTTTGCAGTTTTGCACAGCTTTTCAACTGAATAAACACATTGAAAGGGTACATAGCCTTGTCATAGCCTTGTGGCTGAGCAAGGAGCGAACAAGAGGACATTCCCTGTTACTACAGAGTGAAACACCTTTCCTTTCCACTCTGCTCCTTTATAGAGATGAAAGACGGGGGAGTATTATCTCCTTTCCCCCTCATAACCCTCCTTGAGGAAGTTCTTTTTCAGTGGCATGACAGCAAAGAAGCTGACAGGGCTCAGCCATCCCCAGCACCACAGTGGCTCCTTACCCTAGCCAAGCAGGACTGCTAGCCCTCCTACAAGCATCATGTAGTGCACAGTAACACACCGTTATCTCCTCATCCCCAGCTTGGGATATGTGGAGCCAGGAACCAAACTGATGCTGAGAGGCAAGTGGCACCTGGTCCCTCACTGCCCTTACCACCCTGAAAGAGTAAGTGGCCTTCGGACTGCCCGGATTCCAGTTAAACCAAGTGTTTAATTTATTATAGGGCTGTGGGATAGTTATTCAGTCTGGTAGAGGCCTCTTGAGGTCTCTACCCCAAAGCTAGACCAGCTCTGGCGTCACACCAACCTGTGCAGTGCATGGCCTTCATAACCTCCAAGGGCAGAGTCAGCACAATCTCACGAGGAACCCTTCTTCACTGCCTGGCTGTCCTCATGGGTGAAAGGCTTTTCTTTAAACACAAGCCTGACCCTCCTGTTTCAACTTTTGCCCTCTTACCGTGTGCCACCACAGGGATCCAGGCTCCATCCTGATGACTTTTCTGTAGTCCCTGGAAAGCTGTTGGGTCCTCTCAAAGTCATCTGAACTGATGGGCTGAACAAGCCCTTCTCCCTCACACTTCACTTAAAACAATGCAGGGCTGCAAAATACCAGCAAAAATAAAATCCAACTTATCTACAGAAACCAAACAGTTATCCCCTGGCATTTCCATCAGTGTTTTTCTAAACTATCACAGTCACAGGTAGAGTTAAACAAGCAATTTTCGGCTGCCCTAGGCCTGAAATCCTGTGTTACACATTTGGACCTGTACCCACTACCTCCAACTTTCCCATCCAGTTAAGAACCACCTGTCTTCAAGGCTGTACAGCAAAGGGAGTACACTCATGACTCTATCGCCTGTCAGACCCACATTAAGAACTGCAGAAGATCATATAATGCAACACGTTAACAATTTTACATTTTACATTGAGCAAAGCATCTCAAAACTCGATTTTAGTCTGGAAATTACAAAGGCAGGCTTAAATGGCTGGCTTTTTGAACACGTGAAATGACAGTCAATCTGTTCTCAACCCAGTCATTATAATCTCATAGAGATAAGGAGGATAACACATGCAAGGAGGGTAAAGAAAGTATTTTGGAAATAATCTTTAATTAAAAAAATAACAAACAACAACTGAAGTCATGTCAAGTGAACCTTCGCAAATGTATGCAAAAAGATGAAAGAAGGAAAATGAGACATAGCTCTGGTAAGTCTTTAAATGGCTTAATAATAGGAACACGTTGGGAAGCAGTGAGGTTAATACAGAAATGACATAAAGCAGTGGGGGGTCTTGGACTAGATTTATTGTGCATACTAATTGGAGGACACTGAACATCAGATAATAGCTGAAGGATGGGGCTGCGGCTCTGTCAACATCCTCTTGTTCACAAAGGATGATCTGGCAGAATTTAATAGCTTCACAATATCGCCGAGAGTGACACTTTAATAGGTAACAAAATGCTGCATTTCAGCACCGTGCAGGGGGAAACCACAAGAAAGAGAGAGTGGAAGGGGATGTCACCAGTGGCCTAGCTGACAGCCTCCAGATCTGAAAGCAGAACAATTTCCCCAGGCTTTCTTGGCCAAAAAAAAAGCACCCAAGCATTTATCTGACATGATACTAAAGCAAGCTTTAAAATAACAGCACCAACAACTGAGACCACAAATGTCTTGTAAGTCTTTTAATCCTCATAACCTTGCGCTTACTGAGCTCAAGCACTAGCTCATTAAAACCTGAAAGTTAATTGCAACAGGAAAAGCAAGCAGCCCCTACCAGTCTTTACTGCCCAAGTTGAGGTAAGAGCAGAAATCACCCAGACAGCAAATAGATCTGCTTTTTTTTCTGTGCTATTGCTTTATTAACAATTCACACAAAAAATCTTGTTGCAATCATCAATGTAAGAGAAGTTACGGTGTGTGAGCATGAGCCTCAGATTTGCAATACTTTAACTCTGAGTTACAAGGCAGACTGCTGAGTAAGGAAACCACTTGCTAAGGAAGGCACTTAATGAATATATTTTCATGTAGCTTATGATACGCTAGCATAGGAATACTGTTTACAGAGGTCAGGTGGCAGCCTCTGAACAGCAGCTTAAAAGTTTTATGAAATCTCATTCCCTAAAATCAGAGTGTTGGGGCTGAGGCAACGCTTGCATGACCATTGTCAGGCAGCAGAGGTGGGAGGCAGGGTGTGCAGAGGAGCGGTTGCCCCACTGGCACCACTGGGGATGCTTGGTGGGCTCTGCTGGGCTGGTAGCTATGCCACAGTGTCTGGGGAGAGAAGAGCCACAAGGACTTTGGGGGACATCCTGCTGCAGCTCTGACCATTCCAGGTGCCTGCAGACAGGCAACAGACCACCACTGACCCCAGAGGCTTATGCAGAAACACCTAGATTTTATCAGCTGAATACATCGCTGTTCTCCATGGTGGTATTCACTAGATGTACACTGACTGTCATGGGAGCTTAACTCCAGTCTCATCCGTAGCCACCCACACTGTGAGCAATTTCTGGGCATCTAGGTCAGAAACCAAATCCCATCTTACTCTCCTCTCCTTGACACCTTTGTTACACTGGCACTGAAACAATGCAATCGATACTCTTGCTGCCACAGCTCCCACTTCAGTGCCAAAGAACAAGGTATAGTGTTCTCTGGAGGGTGTTTATTTTTTTAAGACACAGTGCAGTAAGGCATGAGAGCATGTGTGCCTGTTGGTCTGACCTCAACAGGGCTCAGAGATGTGCGGGGCGAGGTGTTGTGCAAGTCACCATAAATAAAGAGAAGGCACCAGCCAGCACCTGTCTTAAGAGGCGAAAGCACTTACATCTCTCCCCACCCACCTAAGAGGGAAAATCATCTTTGAAGTGATTTTTCCAGGTGATCACACACAGTGGGTCAGAGGGAGAAAGGCAACTCAGGTGGATCAGCACCATGAGCCCCTGGCTCCTCGCTCATCTTGTTGCTTCTGCACAATATCATCCTTGAATCTCTGTTACCTGGTGATTTTTAGGCATTCCTTGTTCAACACATGCACAGTGTTTTACTCTTGGGGAGAACTGGTGAACTGAATGCACTCACGGCAGCAAACAGGAACATTAATAAAAAGTAAATTTACTGGCGAAGGATGTGTCAGGATCATGTAAAACATCCTTGGTAAGGTACTTTGCTATGCAACTAGAAACCATCCAGCTAAAGAAGATCAGATATTTATCTGCCAAGGCACATTACTAGGATAAGCTGAGCATGTAATCTAAGCAGATGACCCCACATGGTACTTGGTTAACTGGCTCCATTTGTGCGAAAGCGCTGCGGTCAGATAATAAAAGAAATGTTTCCTTTCAGCTGGGATACAATTCCTTTGACATTCACAGCACACCACCAAAACTATTTTTCCTCTTGGGTTTCTGACTGAGCATCGACTTTGCTTAGGTGACTGCAGCTGTGCCCAGACCTGTAAGCACAAGCAAAGAGGACACAACGGGCTGGTGAGGAATTTTTTTTAGGACATGGGAGGAATAAAACAAAGAATAGAGGAGCAAACTAAATGAAATCTATGCCCTGAGCTGTACCCTGCAGTCTGAGGCAGGGAGCATCACTGTGGGTGTGTAGCACCCAGGCAGCCCCAGACCCTCAGGGGACTTGAGGCAAGTATGTGTTGGGTGCCCTCGGCCAGTGACACAGGTTTTGTTCCTCAGGTCTGAGGTCTGTGGCCTGACCAGGATCTTCGAGTTGGATGTAAATTTTTGGGGTGCAGCAGCTGACAACCTCCAGGAAGCCAGACTGGGTGACTTAACAGTTTCTTCAAGCCTTACACCCCATAAGACTGGAAAACATCTCAAAGTCCTTATCACAGGCTTGTTGTGAGCTGGTACATTTATTGCTTATTATGGAAATGGCAGTGCTGATAAAATGTGCTAGCTTTGGCATCTGAAGCAGTCTTTTATCCATGGCAAGATCTCATTTGTAGTTTCTGTAGCTGGGATCCATCCCAAGGACTAAGCCCTGGGAGCCAAGAGCAATACAGGGAGGGAACAGGGCCCAATTTGGCTTTTCTTCCCCAGTCCAACACACTGACACTCTGTGCCCCTTGCAAGGTGCCTGACCTTCTCGTGTCTTGGTTAGTCCAGCTGCCAAGCTGTATAATAGCAAGATCTCACTGAAAGCCATATGTTGCTGCTGGGCTGTTAGGAGGAAAATGAAATTAAAACAATCCAGAGTTGTTTTAGTGCCATTTCTTGTTTGCTTGAAATCTTGGTCGCCAATTACCACGATGTAATGGGAAGGTACAAGCCTATGTTTTCCAGTAAATTGAGAGACATGCTGGACACTCAGGAATCACTGTTGATGGGCAGCATGAAGACTCCCAGCCTTGAGAGAGCTCTGGAGAGGGGAACTGGAGCAAGATGGAAAAAATAAGGAAGAACAGAGGCTTTACTTGCTTCAAAATTCAGCTAAAAGCAGAAATCACAATGCACTACATTATTGTAAACCCTCTCTTTCTCCATAAAATAATCTTCAACATGGTGGTTAACTTCATTCCACAGATTTTTTTCCTCTCTCTTCCTCTCCCCCTCCCTCCCTCCTGCTCCCAGCCTTTCTCTGTGTGTGCAGTTATCACAATGAGGGGATGTTCAGGCTACAAGAATGTCTCGCCCTCAGAAACCCTAATACGCAGGTTATCACTGCTGCAGGACATGGAGAGCTGTCAGATTAGGGATCAAATTGAAAACACAGACCAAAATTCCCATGGAGGAACTGGTTTCTCTTCATAATGTGAAAGGAGGCAAAGCTCTGGGGTGTTTGTCAGTCTGAGCAGTAGTGCGGACGAGGTGCCCAAAATGCCCTATGCAGCCTCCAGCAGCCTAGACTCCCTGGATCTTGTGCTTGGCACAGGTGAGAGGCACTGGCATGCTGAGAGTTAAAGGCTTGTGTGCAACATACCAAAATACATTTAAGGCAAAAGGAGAAAAACACATGCTTGTTTGTTTTACGGAGGCTGTGAGAACTAGACTTTCGCTTTCTGATAAAAATGGGGAATTCTGAGACAACAAAGCTCTTTCCAGGCTGGATAAGAGAACTTCACTTTAAAAACAAACTCCAGCATGACAGTGGTGCCTCACACACACATTTTCCTCCCATGTTTTTACACTGAATAATCAAGAGAAACAAGGGGAAGAACCCTACGGCACACATAGAAGCAGCTTATATATCCAGAGCAATGCTTGCTCTCTAACGCTGTTTTATGTACAACATCAGCCGTTTGTTTGCAGCCATTAGTGTTAAGATCTCATTTGTTCGACACTGTTTTATCTCCTCCCTTTTATTAGCACCAAAGCTGGATTTCTAAGTGAAAGCCCTCCCCTCGTTATTCTTGCAAGGCTCAGTAATAATCATGATTTATGCAATGGTGGAGGCATGGGGTTCCAGTAGTGGTGGTGCAGGTTCGGTGCAGAGCAGAGCAGAGCTGATGATGTTCCAGACAACACAGCATCTGCTCCAGAAGCAACCTAAATCTGCTCAGGTGGGTGTGCTTATTTGCAGACACTCATCTGGAGCCATCCTGGGTTGCAGGCACAGGACTGGCCTACAAACTGTAGCCTTGAACTCCCTGTCCGGGACAGGGAAGTGCACTGGGGGATGATGAGCATGTCTCCAGCAGGTCTTGGGGATGCCAGTGGGGCTTGCATGGTTCCTTGTTTCTCTTCCACCAGGCTGCAGGCTGGGAGTGCCAGGGCTCAAAGGGAGCCCCTACACACCCCTTTCAGGTTGCTCCCAGGTGAAGAGATGGTGCTTTCGCTTGGATCATGTCTTTTTAGTATCTAGGAAGGTTATAAAGGTGATTATTTTACTTTTTTTCCCCCTTTTTTCTCCCCCACGATTTCATCCCCCACTAGAAGCTTGAGGCCAGGGAGGAGACACCTCTGCACGTCTAGTTCAGAGGCCCTTCACCTCAGAGCTGTTTTCTCAACAGTGCTCTGTCAAGGGCAGCCTTTGTCTGGGCTGGGATAAAGGCACTTCCCTAATTAAGTTAGCTTAACCACCACTCGGGAAATACAATGTTCGCTAAACTCATCCACAGCCAGGCAGTGACGAGGATCGCCTCTATTCTGTGGGAATGGAGCACACGTCAATTATCCCCAGAATTTCAAAGCTGCGAAACCCAATAGTTTCCTTGGCAAAATCTGCCAGGCATGACATGACTGCTACTCACGCTCTGCACATTTCCTAACGCAAAGGATTGGACAACCTCAAATACCGTTTCCAAGAATAGCAAGGGCAAATGAACTGCAAATTACTAAATTCCTTTTATTGCTGGGAGCTACAAAGTAATTTAAATTAGTTTCAGTCTAAAGTGAACTATGGGGCAAGCTGGGAAAATAAAATAAGTGGTGACATTTTAGGAACACCTTTTACGATCATTTAAAGAAAATATTTCATCTCAAACCAAGGTATTTAGTAGTCTTAGGAAAGATACGTTAATAAAAGATCACTGTTTTGTGTACATGCATACACATAGCACATTTAAATGCACACATATACACATATGTATAAATTTAAACATATAATGTAAACTGAGTTTTTGTCATTCTCTTAGCACCTAGCCTTTGTGGGGAAAGGAAAAGCAACTGAACACGAGTGAGCATATGCTTTTACAGAAAACCGTTATTAACATTAGGGTTTGATTGCATAATGCTCTTTTCCTCTTTCCTAAGTCCTTGTCAGTAGGTGGGTTTATTGAGCACAAAGGTAAAATAATGATCGTGTGCACTCTTCAAACAGTTTCCTGCTCCAGGAACTACTTTTGGATCCCTGCTGTGGTTTCGATTAGTGTCCTACCTGTGACTTCTGCAGATCTGAGTTGGTTTGCTTCTGCAGGCAAAGGAAAGAGAGGGGAATAAGCTACAGCACCCGCCACCGTATCATTGTGGCTGGAGCGGAAAAGTCGTAAAGTGCTCTGCCTTTTAATGAAATAGGACAAAGCGACTAGACGCTTTCCCCTCTTGCAGCATCACTGTGGAAATAACTCAGTCACGCTGAGTGGTGTTAGCTGCACAAGCTTTGCATGTCTCAGCTAGAGCAGACAGATAACAACAACAGTAAGGGTAGTAATACTAATGAAAAAAAAAACCAGCCCAAGAGAATGGTTGGAAATCTTTCATACTATCACGTTTCCTTTTGGTGAAGGGAGGTTAAATCTTCAGCCAGCCGAAAAGCAAAGGATGGGATTTGTCCCCTTTACAAATAATGGATCAGTGGCTGCAAATTCGGGATGTAATATGCAGTTTCAGAAAGCTTTCACTCAAGTGGAGATAACTTCTTCATGGTACAAAGAATTTTCTGTGACCTCAATGTCCTAAATGTAAAGCAATACAGTGCTAGTGTCATAGAAATCAGACTGCTGTGGGGTGAACGGGTGAAGGGAGTGAGGGTGTAATTTCAAAGGGGAATGTTTGGAGTGATGGAGGTGGCAGGGATCAGCCCATGCTTTGTTGGTAGGTTCTGAGTGTGTGTGTGTGTGTTCATTTATTTCACTGTTCCTAGAGTTTTAAACTGTGCTGTTTCTCTGCTGCTTCTCCCAGTGTAACTCATATGTTCCCTCTGTTTGGTACCAAGACTGCAGACTGGTAAAGATGGCAATGGATGGGGGAGGTAGACCAGTGCCTCAAAGGGACTCCTCCAGAGAGGGGAACTGGCACAATATCCTGCTCTGGAAGCAGATTTGAAACAAGTAGACATAATAACAAGAGGGAAATATTAACATCTGTGTAAGCTGCAAGATGGCCTCCATCGCTGTCTGGGAGGCAATGGTGGTCGTGTGAGGCAGGTTGCCTTAGGCCATCTCTTCTGAGCGGTTAGAGGGAACTCTGGATCGTGACATTAGGGTACATTCTAGCAGAAAAGCTCACAGCTTTGGCCTCTGTCACAGGACCCGAGGCTGCTGAACATCTAGAGGAACTATGAACAGGGAGCTTCCTTCCAGTTAGTCCTTAAAGCCCAAGAGGACCAAAGAAAGCCCTGCAGATCTTAATGGCCTAGAATGAGGATTTGGAGCTCTGAAAAACCATCTTCCTACTGCAGGTACATTCCTGACAGCCAGAGGAGCAAAGGGAGAACAGCAGCACATGCAACAACCTGATCATATCCCCTTCACCTGACTTCCCATACAGAACGCTACATTGGGTGTTCTCCCCATGGAGGCACACTCCCCAACACAGCATTGAGTCTCCTACTCTGCCTCCTCTCTGCTAGTGTCAATTGGTTGGAAGATTATTTCTGGATCTGTATGCCTGAAGAAGCCTTGCTATTAGCCTGAGAGCACATCAGCAGTGCTTCAGATGGGCAGATCATGGGTGGAAAATGGAGTCAGCTTCAAATATATACCTGGAGAGCACAGAGGCATAGCATTCCCTGTCCAACTGAGGAGCATGCTGTGAGTATTAAGGGGGCACAATGACCCTTCAGGCGGGGTGTTTTTCCTCCAACACCTCCAGGTGTGACTGACCCCACAAACACAGCAGCCATTGATGGCTATAGAGAGACCATGAGGGAGAGCTCCTATGTTTCCTCTGCTTTCCTTGGCTAGTGCCTGGTGACAGGCCAGGTGTTGTCAAGATGGGACATTTCAGGAAAAGGTAAAACTAGAAGAACGCAGGCTGTGTAGCAACTTTCTGGCCAAGCGGGAGAGACTTTGCTTTCCTGTGATGATATATGGTGCATGGGGCAGCCTGGACATTTTCAGCTGTGAGGTAGAAGCCCTGCTCTGCACAACTCCTCTTGCCTCCCTCCTATTTTTGTGCATGAGGAAGGCACAGGAGCCAACCTCATGGCTGACTCCAGCAGATGTCTCACTGACAAAGTTCGGCCAAAAGCTTAATAAGTTGTGAGAAGCAACAAAACCAGAAGCTTTCTGAGTTCAGATCAAACAAAGGAAGACAGCAGAGGGCAATATGCTCTCAACCCATTATCAGGAGGCAGAAGGGGAACTGGCTCACAGTATAATAATAATAATAATAATAATAGTAATAATAATAATAATAGTAATAAACGATACACAGAGGTTCAGAGCCACCATTTTTGCCCAGGCATGTGCCTTGAGTGAGAAGTTCATGAGGAAGCTCAGCCCAAGAGATGAAAGTGCTATGGGACAGCTGAATGGGGAGACTGGGAGAAAGGTATGAGGAACCAGAAAGTCCATATAAAGAGGGAGAGTCACTGAAATTAATTTTAGGAAAAGGAACTTGATTTTATTTTGGATGGAAAGGAAAATAGGGGATAATTGGACAGGAGTACAATTTTTTTCAAGTATACATCAGTCTTGTGCACCACCTGTTATAGAGGTGGGGTGAGAGGGATAGAACAATATGAAAGTCTTTTTCCTTATCTCTGAAAGGGCCTGATGCACATGCAGAACATAGAATCACAGAATCATTTAGGTTGGAAAAGTCCTTTAAGATCATCAAGTCCAGCTGTAAACCTAACACTGACAAGTCCACCACTAAAACATCATCTGAGCTACCTGTACCATAGCGGGTAACGGTAACCCAGCTGAGATACAGGAATGTTCAAAATACAGAAGACAGATGCTGAGATAAGAGATAAACCAGGAAAGCTGAAGAGAAATGTATTGGGATGTCGTCAGTGCACAGCACATGTCCTAAACCTCCACTCTGACCCCGGTCACCATGCCTGATGCTTTACTTGGCAGGTGATACTTGCAGGTTTGCAAAGCAGCAGCTTTATTTTGCTCATTTAAAGCTGACAAGGAGACAAGAAGGAGAGAAAAAGATTATGTGTATTTTGTTTAAAAAAATATTACTGATAGATAGATTATGTAGATCAAAGTCCTTCTGATTTCTTACCAGATGAGTGGAAATACAAAATTCTTTATGTTTTTCTGCCAGCCCTGGCCAGAAACACAGAGCCTTTGAACTCTCCCAGAACTGACTGCCCAGACAATCTTGACTCTAAAGGAGTCAGATTGCACCTTACTAAAGCTTGGACTGAGCTCAGTAACCTATAAAAAATTGGGCTGATAGGAGAGAGCTATTTCATAGAGCAGCCAATTTTTGCTAACTGCAAATCGAATTTGGGGTAGCAACAGCAGAGCTGGAAAATGCCATATTACAGCTTCAATGTCCAGATCCATCTCTGCTGCACATTGTATTATTTGAATATAGGTTGTCGTTCCTTTTGTAAAACCTGAGGATACAGGTTTGCTTTGGGAGTATCTGTATATGATACCCTTAATTTAAGTTCTAGTACCAAAAGTCAGTCAAGAGATATAATGGAATGATGGTGTGTTTAGTGCTGAAGAAAATTATTCTACAGTGGGTAAATCCAGCTATATGTTGGGAAAGGATGCAGTCAGAGAAAGCCACTTTCAGCCAAAGCAGACCCTTTGGAGCTGAGAAGAGTGGATAGATGGCAATGAACAATTTGTCTGATAGACCAAGTCTCCTGTTACTACCTGTGGATAGTGGAAGAATAGGCTGCAGGTCCTTCAAATATACTTGATTATCTGAATGACATTGCAAATCATAAATTCAGAGCCTTGATTGATTTCAAACACAGTACTGCAGGTGTTCAATATTTGAAAGCTGCAAGCTGATCATCATTAGGCAGAGATCGTAGGACACCATTTCTGATCCCCTGATTCCTGACACGTTGATATTTCAGCAGCAATTATCATTCTTGCAAATGTAAGAGTCATTTTTCACTTAGACCTCAGGCACATTTCTGAAATTCGGTTTCCATGAATGTCCATGCCAAAAAAGCCCTGCTGTATGAATATGCGAGAGGGCAAACACAAGAGAAACCGTGACTTATGTGATTCTGTTTGAAGCATTCATTGTGTTACTCCTAGAAATTCTTTTTGTAGTACGTGCGACATTTCACATTCAAACAATTTATGTTTTTGTACTGTTACGCTGTTTTACTGCTGCGTAGTAATGCTTATGCACTGAAGACAGGTAATTTTGGAAAGTAAGGAAAAGCCAAACAACATGGAAAGAGTTAATGCTCTTAATTAGTGTTCTTTTTTTTTGCTGTAATGCTTGATAGAAATGCTGTTTGCTTGCTTCTCGTAACCATTATGGTGCACTTGTACCTCTGTGTGTTACAGCACCTGCAGACCAGGTAGAGGCAGAAATTTGTAGTGCAGCTCGGCAATACAAATCAGTTGTCCAGACTGATTTGGGAGGCTGAGCCTTCTACCAGCTGCCTCTTTTGAGGATATGTCCTTCTTCCTATTCAAGATTTTATTGTCATACTCACACTGCCCCTGTGGAGGATGGAGATCAGCACAGGGGAGCCTTCATGATGGTTCTCATGGCCAGGAGAGGTGGTGGGGAGGGGATACTCAGCCAGCCAGGCTGGATCGGGATGCCCAGCATGTGGGCAAAACCATGGTCTGGTCCATCTCTCACATGTGTCTTGGTGGGATTAGTTCATACTAGACAAAACCAGGAGGTAGCAGTGAAAGGGCAGGCTTGAAAGGTTGCAAATGAAGGCCTCTGAGTTAATGCTTTTCTTCTGAGCTCCTGTGCTCTGCTTCTGAATTTGAATGTCATAATAAGATAAAAGCAAAAGCAGGCTTATATTAGGCTGAGCAAACAAAAAGAGAGCGGGACTTTTCCATTTAAAATCCCAGCCAATGCAAAGTGTCTGATTTCCCCTACCCTTTCCAGGCTGCAGCACAAACCAAGATATCTCAGCACAGTTGTTGACACCTACTGAAATAAAAATGCATGAAGAAATCTTTGTGAAGGTCACAATGACCTCAGTGCTTAGCACAAAATTCTCACTTAAGCTGGGGTTTCTGGCACATCCTTATTTGTAGCTAGGGAACCAGGCATTTTGCTCGATAGAGACATGATCTTCCGTTAGCTTTGCTCATTCTCAGCCTGACTTGGCTGCACCAGAAGTACAGTTGGGCTGAAAAATGGCTGCTGATCAGACAAAGTGAATTCAAGGACAGGGCTCAACAGGAACACTGAGAAACTGCTGCATCACTTTCAAATGAGGGGAACCAACTCACACTTTCCTCTTTGCCAAATTAAATAAGGAGCAGTTGCAAAGAAATTAATGAAATGCATTTTTGCTAGAGTGAAGAAAGTGGGGCAGCCAATAAAGGGTGATTTCTAAAGGAGTCTGGAGATTTTGAATCGCAGTGAGACTCCGGGAATCTAACCTCACTGCAGGTCGTTTCAAAAACTTTGTTGTAATATGTTCCTCCAACTGTGGTAGAAGTGGGAACAGCTACAGCATTTGACATCTCAAAACTTGGCTTCAGCATGGATTTTCCTTTAAAAATAAAGATTCATTTTAAGTGGAGTGCAATAACTCTAATATTAGCATTACCAGTACACTTAGGGCTAGTCTGAAATATAAAGTACTACGTGATGAGGATGGAAGTGGGTCTCTCCAGTGACATGTTTTTCCACTCTTCTCAATATTGTGTTGCCACTAATACTAAGACCCAATACTACCAAAAAAAGCTCCAAACTCACTCTGCAGCACTGCAAAAAGGCAGTGTTTTAGGGCAACAGGGAAGGGGGTCCATGCTCATGTGTGTGTTGAGAAACCGCCTTTTGCTGCCTCCCACCCACATGCCTGCCCTCAGCTGCCGAAGTGCAGGGTGCTCAGGGTAGAGGGCTGAAGGGTGGTGAAAGATGTATCAGCCTTTCCTACATTCCAAACAGAAGCTGAGAGGCAAAGAAGAGTTTTTTCTGTTGGACTTTAACCCTTTGAGAATAGATGAAGTATTACGGAAATTGCATGCAACGACTTCTTCAAACTAGTTAGTTTTGGTTTGTCGTAATTACTATTCTAAAGATACTATGTGGAAATCAGAAACAAATACCCCTTAAAAATCTCTCGATATATGCTCTGAATAATGAGCCCTGGGTCGTGTCTGCAGCTCTTCACCTTGGAAGGGAAGAGTCGCATACAAAACATAAGCTTTTGTGCGGTGTTACTGATTGTGATAAAATCCCATTAGGCCAAGATAATGTAACAGCAGGGTGTACAGTTATTTAACACAACCAAATAACACCAAGGCAAAAGCAAAACAGACTCACAAAAGGGAGCATGGCACAAACAGACACAAACAAAAATGCAGTGATAAAAGCCACACATGGACATCTGTGAAAAAGCATCTCTTGCCCAGGTGCAGCGTAGAGTGGAGGAGGCAGAAATGCTGTGCTGCAGCAGCGTCTCAAGGACTACCTCCTGGAGACCCTGAGGCAGAGCCAGTCTGCGATACATTGTGTCTACCAGGGCCCTGGGTCAAGGCAGGAGGGCCACGTCTGGGGACCTGGCCAAAATACTGATTCTGCTACTCAAAATGTTATTTTCCAAATCAGCAGTGTCAGCGCAGAGAGGTCTGCAGCCCATGGGTGCGAATACCACCTGACAACACCTTGGGATCATCTTCATCAGGATGAAACAAATACTTTTTCAGATCAGGCAAGGTTTCTTCATGGAGTTTGATGAGCTAGTCAAGATGTGAACAACCAGGAAAAAAACATGCCATGTAGACTAATTACAACGAGTGGCTAAAAAATAAAACCCCAGTCATTTTCAGAATACATCACCTAGTGCTGAAGTGCTCAAAAGACCTGACTTTTTTTCAGTGTGTGAATTATTTCATCAAACTGATATGGTTAATGCAATTCATTGGTCAAAGCCATAGCTTCTGGTGAATGTAGAGCCATACCAGTGAGGTAAACTAAACTGTTAAGACGACACCATTTTCACAGAAAAAGGAGGCTTTCCACAGTTACAGCCAAAACCTATATTGGAAGGGAGCTGAGGCACCTTGTCAGCAAAATTCTTCCTTTTTTGGTTAAAAAAAAATAACCTTACCAGCTACACTAATTAACATGCAATGAAGCTCGAAAGGCTGCCAAAGCATCTACAGTAGCACAGTGAACAGTCAGAAAACTCAGACAAGAACTTAGTGTTCCTGCCTCGTCATGCTTCTTTCCTCCACGTAGGTGGACAGGCTGAAATGGGCTGTGTGACCTCCTTCTGTCAGAAACTATTATTCATGTTATGCCACTACTGCCCCTGGCTAGCTTGTCTGCCAAATCTTACATTAAAAAAAAAAAAAAGTCACTGGGTCCTTTTCATTTCTCAGGACTGGCCACTGCTTCTAGCCCTGCGATAAACCCCACGTTCAGTGACGGGCCAGCAGGGCCAGCCCTGAGGTCCTACTGGGGCTTACAGTGGGAATTGCAAAGGGAATCACAGTGGGAATCATAGTGGAAATTGCACTGGCAATTTCAAAAAGAATTGCAATAGGGATTGCACTGGGAATCACAAAGTTAATTACACTGGGAATTGCACTGGAAATTTCAAAGTGTATTGCACTGAGAATCAGAGTGGGAATTGCATGGGGAATTGCAGTGGGAATCACAGTGGAAATCACACTTGGAATTGCAGTGGGAATTGCACTGGATACGGAGGGGAGAACCACACCAGGAATTGCAATGTGAATCACAGTGGAAATTGCCCAGCTGCAGCAGGGGTGTGGGGGTCCCACCAAGACAGCAGCTGTAGGTGCTGGTCAGTTGTGGCACAAGGGTGGGCAGGCAGATATACACCTCTGCATCCCTTCTGGACACCTCCTCACTACCCCTTGCCAGTGTGTTTCCTTCCTTGACTATCTCTCACTCTCTTGCACTACCAGTGCAGTGCTGTCTCTTCTAGAGTACCTACAATAAGTCAGTGCCATGGGTCAGGGAGGCATTTTGGCTGGAGGGCGAGCTGAGGGGCTTATGTGATTTAATCCTTCTTCAGGAACCTCCAAGGAGCCCTTAAAATTCTATAGCATGGCTCTGAGCCTTTGCCTCCTCAGGGAAGGGCATATGACTCATTGCAGCATCTTTGGTCCTGAGTTGGTGAAATCAGAGGGCAGCAGGCACCGTGATGAGCACCAAGGCTGGCAAGGCAGTGAGATGGCTTTGTACAGAACCAGGGAAGCCCTATGAGCGGGGACCCTGCAGGAGCCAGAGATGCTGCTGACCCATGGCTGGGCATCCCAGGGACGTGGGGACGTGGGGGACCCCCTAGGACTGGGGCTGGCAGCCCTTGTCAGACCGAGGCTCAAATCCAGCCCTGCATGCACGACCCTACTTTAGCTATTGTCTGATTACTGCATAAGCAATAATAAATCATTTTAAATTCAGGCTGGATACAGTTAAGCCTCCCATTAAGCACTGTATGGGTGGGAAGCGGGGTCATGGTGGCCTTTTAAAAGGTGGTTGGGCTGGTTATGCTACGCTTTGGTGAAGGTACATATTTTGAGTAGGAGTTAAAAGTAGACTGCTCAACAGTGAGGAAGTTTATGGTCTGCTATAGCTTTTTGTGAAATGAAATAGAGGCCTACATGCAGGGAAGAGATAACTTCAGGTGTTACAGCCATCTAGGCCAGCAGAGGACTTCCATCTTGAGAAGTTAGCTTGCTCCCAGTGTTCCCAGTAAGGACACGTTTATCTTGTTTTCGTCTGGGCTCTGAGTCAGGAAGGTAATAAAAAAAAATAACTCTTCTGAGTGTTCTTGCACTTTGTGTGTGTTTTCACAGGAATTTACAGACACCTGAAAAGGATATTTGCAAAATGACCTATGATCCTTAACCTGTGGTACACACAATAAATCTGCCACCCTAACCATTGCCAGCCTTTTTGAATGAATGGCTGCATTATAACAGCACATGTGTATGGCTATGGGGCTGTATATCTTATTGGACCTCATACTCCAATCAACATTTAAAAATAAAAGAAAATCTATATACAACTATCTACACATAAATTCTCTCACAGTCATTTGGCTCTCCCTTTTCCCTCACCCCTTTCCACCCTAACTGATGGCTTTATTATACAAGGGACAGTAATAAACATCCTAGCTAAGCCAATGAACTCCTTCTCTTACATGTAAATATCTCCTTAGAGGATACTAGGTATGACCAACAGAAGAATAATGACTTTTTTCCCCAGTTATTCTGTGATAATGAAATAACTGGTCATCAAAATGTAGACTTGGATGTGATGGATTCCCAGTTTGTATCTGGACAACAAAACAGACTTTCAGTGAGAGAAGAAGCCAGTTAGCATCCTTAATGGCAAGGATGTTGCAAACACTTTGGGCTCAGGGAAGTGCTATGGGACTAACTGCCTTTTGGTTCATCAGACGACCTGGAGAAGAATCTAAACATAGGACCAGATCAACCAAAAATAATTTTTACTTGTTTTCCATCACCAAAGTAAAACCAAGAAAAGGTAATTTTCAAGTTCAATCAAACAGCTTGAAATATAACATGCTGATTTTTGTTCATATCATGAAAGCCAAGGGAATGAAGGCTGGATTCACAAAACTGCCTGCAAAATTTCCTTCTACTCAGTCCAGCTCAGGGAGCAGCCAATATATACTAGAAACTCAGCCTCACACCCACCTTCTGCCTGAGAGGATTCAACGCAGCTCTTAGAACCGCAATCCAGCCGTGGGGCCCCAGGGTGCTCCAGGATGAGCTAGACCTTTTCTGCTGAAGTTGTTTTTCATTAGTGGCATAAATAATCATTATTTCAGAAAATGGAGAACTTCTTAACTCATTAGTTAGGCCCCTCTGAGAAGGAGAAGACTTTAGTACGTTGACCAGGAAGCAAGCCTTCCATTAATAATAATCCTTTTGCTGATGGGACTGTTAGACTTTCACTGTCTTACTCAATACATTTATTTCTTCCAACTATTCAACAAAACAAGCAATACAGTGTGCCTGTGTTTCTCTTGTCTGAGCTGAAGTCCTTTTTATAAACTTTCATTTCCTAAATTTGGCCATGTATCTGATGAGATAATGTACACACACAACTATGTCCCTACTCTTCTCACACGTACGCAGTGATAACACTGGATTCCTTGAAATCAAGTGCTATAAAACTACAGTGAAGAACAAAAAATAGGCAGAGAAGCCTCACACCATCTGATTTGTTTGACCTCAGTGGGCTGTTACGCTCACATTTTTTGTTCAAGCACAATTTTTGACATAACATTTTGGTTTTAAAAACTAATAAAGAGATGAATGTTGTAAACAACCTATAGAATTTTTTGAAACATTCAAATCATTTTCCTGGGAGACCAATGATGATTGTATTTTGACTATCTACATATTTTGCATATTTTAGTAGTGAAAATAATCACCTTGTAGGAGGTGACTTTAGCACGGTGAAAGGATGGACAATTGACCACAAACAATCCCAGTTTTTCAAAACACAATGTCTCAACATTTTCCTGTCAAAAAACTTGGTGGCAATAATCAGTGTTTCCTATGAAACAGCCTGCTTTAGACAAAATCTGCATGTTGTGCCAAGAAACCATGCATCCAAATTTTTCAGCCAGCTGTCAAGGTCAGGCAAACTATTTCCCAGCAAAGTATGTGAAAGAAGAATTTTTAATTTTTTTTAAAAAAAGCATACAAATAAATGCTGCCCATGCTGAGCTGTGCCTTCACAAGGTTTGGCCATAAGACTGAAGAGACATCCTTATGTTCTGTCTGTGCTTCTGGTGCTGCAAAGGTCTCACTGGCCCACTGGTATATGCTGAAAAAAATTCAGGGGGTTACTGGTAATTTGTGCCATCATATGGAGGCAAAATCTGGCAGCCATGCTGCCTAGCTTCAGGGTGCTGCCTCTGTCTGGTCCCTGTGCAGAGGAGCTCCCAGGGGAACGATGCACCCATCTCTCCTCCCACCTTTGCCACCCAGTGCATCGCTCATGCTCCAGCATTTGCTACAGTGCACAAGTGCATAAAAGGGTGGATGCAGTGCAAAACCCGGGTCCTCAGTCTTGAATTTGAGATACGCACCTCATGATGGGGCAGCTTTCATGCCAGCCCTCCATTCACACAGGGTTGCGAGGAGATCTCTTTTTCAGCACAGAAATTCAGCTCTATTTTTAAGACATTCTCTTTGAACTTTAGGGGAGTGAGAAAGGGAAAACAAAGGAGGGGACAAGTGGTCCTGCAGCGCTTGCTGGGGACATGCTGTGTGGGAGCTGGGCTGAGCACAGGGGTGCTTCCAGCCTTCCACAGCACCTGACTGGCTTTCCTGCTTAGTTAAGAGAGAGGAAGCGGATGAAGAAATGTTTGCTGGAAAGTAAGACTGAGGAAGAGATTTCCAGTGTCCTCCCAGCTTCACTGCAGAGTGCGACAGAACACAGGGCCAGCGAGGCCAGCAGCGTGTGGGGGGCTGCATGTGTGCGGCCCTTGGGGAGAGAGTGCTTCTGGGCTGGGTTTCCCAGCATGCGCTGCCCAGATGTGCTGCATTGGGCGCGTCTGGATGGAGCTGATTTACTGCATCTGTACAGGCCATCTGTAGGGTAAGAGAGTGCCTGTGTGATAAACATCCCGGCCACGCTGGGCTCGCTGCACGTGCACCGCAGAGATGATTTATATTTGCAGGCAGTGGTCCTTTGTCCAGCATTTCTGGCTGTCCAGCAGAGATATAATGCCAGTTGGGCTGCTGGAAAAATATCCCAAATCCTCAATCCTATCTATACAACGTTTCCAGGCAGAAAAATAGCCGTGTGCATGGAAAGCCACTGCAGTATTGCTGTCACCTTCGTGCTGAGGGTGTATTGCTGGGGCCTGCTCAGGCAGCTCCTGCTTGCATAAATAGCTTGCCGAAACCATTGAAGAACCTCACTGGAGTCCTTGACTGCCGGATTTACATCCCATGTGTTTTTCCTTTCCCGGCTCAAGGCATGCATAACTCACTAGCGAACATGGTTTGACAACGGCAGACAGAAGAAACAGCTGGTTTTCGGCAGGGCCTCTGCTTCCCTCCCTAACTGGGATGAGGCAGCACCCCAAGATAACGAAGCAATCCCAGGGAACTGTAGCAGGCAGTAGCGGCCATAGAGATCTTTCATCCCTCTCACAGCACTGAAAGGCTTTTTAAAGTGAGTGTTTTAAAATGCTTTGTGTCCCGGTTCGGAGTGGCCGAGGATGTATTGCAATTTATAATCATTGGGCGGATGATTCACGGCTTCACACTTACACCATTAAAGGTAGCATTAGCACCAGGACCCTTTGTGCAGCAACATTAGCAAAGGCTGAAAAATACTCGTCTGAAAGGGCTTTGTCATCTTCTCTTGATGGTGAAATGGTCTCTTACGCCAGCCCCCCGTACATTTCAATTACCATACACCCGCATTTCTACCTCTTTCCCCAACTCATAAAAATCACAGCCAATAAACACAAATCACCACCTGAAGGAGTCAGTGCTTTCCTCCCACTTTAATATACTTGCTCATACTTCAAAGAAACCTGGAGAGATTCTCATATCGGCAGTGCCCAGGCTGCCTAGTTTTAGGCAAGGATTAGCCATGTGCACCCTTGGAACAATCTGCTCTTAGTTTGCTTTAACATGGTTTTTATCCCTTTAAATCATGATCAACCATTTGACCTGACAGCAGGCTAATACCTGACCTGTTTCAGGGGCAGAAGGTGGGGAAGGGCGGGAGATTTTGTTTTTTTCTTGTTCCAGACAGAAAACTGTGCTTGTATCTTTCTGGGTGAGCTCTTTTTTTTTTTTTTTTTCCCAGGGAAATTTTGCATGTATTTGCTCCTTTCTTTCCCAATGGTAGCTATATTTTAAGTTGCCAAGATAATGGCAAAGACTTTAAGGCTCCATAACGAGAAGCTTAAGTGGGGACAATCAGGAGAGAGAGAGACTCTGCTGAAAGCACAATGTAACCCAGCAAAACAGAGGGAAAGTAACTGGCAGGCACCAGTAACAGAAGAAGGAATGTAAATATCTTCAGCTTGCCCTTGTTTTTTGTCAGATTCTGGCAGGGCTTCCTAGGGCATTGATGCAGCATTGATTTCACCTGCCTGCTGTGCTAGCAGGTGGGGAGAGCCAGCAGGCAGGAGGCAGGGGCTCCTGGCAGCAGCTCTGGCTCCCCGGCTGGGTTTTTCCCGCCCCATTCTGGCACGTTCCCACTGGAGGGCTGGGATTTGGACAATGCCAGTGCTGTGGAGCAGGAAAACAAAAGTAGCTTTTTATTCCGAGCTCTTGCGCAAAGTAGTGGCACTTTAAAACTTTCCAAGTGGTGCATGGGAGTTTAGCATGTGACTCCCATTAAAGTCAATATGAGTCATGTGGCAAACAACCCTCTGAACACTTTGAAGATACACTGCAATTTATGTTTTCTGATTCCCATTAAAATAAAAAAAAAACTCAAACCAACAACAAAAAAACCCACAACCAAAACCGAAAGCTATTGTAAACTGGGACTTCAAGGACAGCTTTTTTTGTTTGCTCCTAGACATAAATCACAGTGGGAGGGAGTGCAATCAGTTAGGCTGTTAGTTGGTGATGCCATAGCAATGACTGGACAAGGGAGGGGAGGAGGGAAAGGCGTGAAAAATAAGTGTTGCTGAAAACTATATGCTGTTTACTTAAACCTTGTGCACAAGTACCGCTCTCAAAGAAACCTGGGTAGATATCTGTACAGTGTAAAAGCATTTTGTGGAAAAGCTCAAGAGTTTAACAGCAACTGGGAAGAAACCACGTTCCTGGGTCTGCATCAGTGTCAAACCTCCCTGGGGAGACAGATGATCATGGGAGCTGATGGTATATGAGTCTTGCTGCCCCCTTCCCTGGTGATCTGATCTAGCAGGGCCACTTAGTTTTAGCTTTGCGTTTGGGACCAGTGGTACCTTCTGTGCGCGCATGCCCCCAGTGAGGATGAAACCCAGCCTGGCTGGTGTGGCTGACGGCTCCTCTTTCCAGAAGTCCAGGCTTGAAATCAGCGGGTATTTTTTTTTCCTCTTTCAAGGAAGAGCCCAAATGTCATTGTCCTCCCCAGACTTGTGCGCAAAGCATACCAGCGAGGAGAGCAACTAAAGACGAAGCCTCCTGAAGCAGGGGTTTAGTCCCCAGCTGCTTTTTCCAGGGATCCAGATTTTTAAGTGACCGGCTGTATTGTTTACCAAGATGGAGATTTCTCCTTTACAGGAAATGTCAGTGTTCTGGTACAGACCATATTTCTTAAAATATTCTGCAATGGAAAGAACTTGACAAAAAAATCCCCTTTATTTCAGCAACAGGGGCATTCAACTGCTTATAGGAAACCATCGCAGCACCAGGCAGACTAAGGCAGTAGAAGCTCTGTGATTCTTGGCCCAGCATTCTCAGCCGCTTATGTGAAAATGGGGTCCAGGATCTTTCACAGCCCCACTATTGGATTGTGTAGGGCCCTTGAAACCTTTCCCAAAGAATACAGTCCAAACTCAGTCATTTCCTTGAAAAGAAAAATAAAACAACATCTTCCAGCAGGAATAAAACATGATCAGAAATTGTTCTGTTTTTTTTTAGATACGGTCACTGAAACAGTCCTACAAACTTTCACTCTGGCAGTGGAAAACCCTCTAAGGATGAGCTCTTCATCACAAACTCTCTGTCTCTGTTTTCCCATGTTTCCACACTCCTGACAGCCACTGAGAGGCACATTTTTGTGCAGAAAACATAGTGTACAGCCATGCCATAGCAAACAGGATACTAGACCTGACCATCCTTGCAAATCAAGCCTACTCATATCCACACACCAGATCTGCAGACACTCAAACCAGGATCACCTGCACCCCTGCTCCTGTGGCTGTCACTCAAGGTCTCCTCTCACTGTTCCTACTGGATCCCTGCTGTCACCAGCAGGCTGAGGGACAGTGACTCAGTCCTAAGAGTACCCTGGAAATCACCTCCACATGTCCCATGCTGCAAAACCCTCCTCAGTGCCATAAATCCTGCCTCCCAGCCCTGCCATTATGGGATGCCAGGAGAGGCCAGCAGCCGATGGGGCCGGTCCCTGCAGTGATGCTGTGCCAAGGTCACTGCTACTGACCAGCACTCCCAGGTGAACATTACCAAAGTGACCTCAGCCTCCACATCTTGGCACCCCTCAAGAATTTTGCCTCATAGTGATCCTCAAAGAAAAATGTTTTTGCATCTTGCTAGCCCCTAAGGAGCCGCCATAAAAGGGGATGAAAGATTTATCACTGCAGTGGCAGAACGGCAGCACAGTGAGTATTAAATAACTACAATAGAAGCAGACAGGATTTGTTTTGATGAATAATAAGTAGAATAAATGAAAAATTCAGTTTCCAGTGAGAACTATGCACTGACTGGAGTTAAATTAAATGGATAAATGGAGAAAAATGGACTGAGAAGTTTCTTGATATTTCCTTGATATTTTGTTTTGACAGTTCCAGAATAAATTGTTTCAGCATATTTTCAGAGGATGTTTTTATTCTAAAATTCACCTGAATTGAGAAATACTGAAACAACACATCATATGTCATCCTGGACCTAACTGATTTTTTAATTTTTTTTTTTTAATTTAGTTACTGAATTATTGAAAATATAATCCATTCAGGTAAGACTGAACAAAATCGACACTGATAAGAGGCCTGATAATGTGATTGCCTTCCATGCCTGTCCCTGCCTGGCCTAAATAAAATGTTTTCAGGAAATTAAAAACCTCCATAATAGTCTAAGTGGAATACGCTTCTCTGCGCTCACCTTCTCTAACATTTATTCTTCATCTCTGCTTGTCCTTATCTCACTTTTCATCTTGTGTGGGATTTTTTATAAAAGATATTTTATTCCCAGGACGGAAAGCGTAAGACTTTAATGATCAGCAGGTGAGAGATGACATCCAAGAGAAAATGCAGTGCTACACTATAGCAGATGCACAAGGATGCCTGAAATTAGGTTGGATGTGGTTTTCCTGGCTAGTGAAATGCATCTGTCTGGAAAACAAACGTGTTTCTCTTAGGTTTCGGTGTAGCCTCTATCTTTATCCTACATTAGAAAATTCCAAGAGGCAAAATCAAGAGGAACACACTTGTATTTTCCTGTCCCAGTTGTGTACCTTTCCACATTGAACTTCCCAACTATTTCCATGACAACAGATTATAGACTGACACTTTTTTTCCTCCATTGGCATTGAATTTATAAACCAGGGATTTATGAAGTACCATTGTTAAGACATGCATCAGGATCAGGCCGACATGCCATGCATTGCTGAAATAACTCACTCCTGTCTGTCAAGAGGGTTGGGGTGCTTTGTGGAACACTGTGCTTAACATTCACATTGCTACCGCATCACTAAATATTGCCCGCTCGCACTGGAGCCCCCGTGAGTGGCGAGCAGATATAAATCACTCGCTGTATCCTCGCTTCTATGCTTTTCTAGTTTTATTGCTTTACTTTAGCCGCTAGCTGTTGTAACTGAATCAATTAAAACTGTACTTACCACGTGTTACTGTGGGGTGGGGAGCACATGGGTACTCCCCTCCCTTCCCAGTGCTGGGACATGGGGTCAGCTGTGGGGATCATCTACTGGCCCCATCCCGGCAGTGGGGCCAACAGCATCCTCACCCGTGGCTCTCCCACCAAGGTGCTGGGCTGGCACGTGATGTCCTTGGGACTACTCTGAGCCCCAAATACAACCTGGAGCCCCTTTCTAGCTCCTACCACCTTGCCAGAGCAAACAGGAGGCAAAGCACAGCAAGCAAATAAGGAGCAGCAGACAGAAATGAGCCCCAAAGATCCACAGTGAGCAGAGTCATGGCCCTGATAGCAAAGCCCCATGGTGGCACAAGGGAGCCCCAGGATATGAGGACCCCAAGGATGGAGGAACTAAAGTGCTGTTAGGCTGGAGCTTCTCCACAAGTCACCTTGGTCCCAGCTGCGCTGCACAGATGAACTGTTGAAAGCACGAAGAGAGGGTACAGCAGATGTCAGGAGAAGGGCCTCCTTTAAAAGCCCTGGTTTGATTTGTAGTTTAGCAAGTTCACAAGAATGATTGCTCAAAGCGGAAGGAAAGGTTAACGTGCAAACGCTTCACCCCTGAAAACCTGGGTACCGCTCCTGATTATGTCACAAGTAAAAAATTAGATTTTTTCCAATAGAGAGAAAAATTACTAAGACCTTTAATGAGTGCATAAAAACATTAGGATAGCTGTAGACACTTTCTTTTTAGGAACTATTAGGCTTGTACATTTTCCTAATGGAAGTACAGAGTAAGAAAAGTGCTTCCTTATGAAGAAAAACGAGGAAATGTCTGTTAAAAGTGGGATAGTCAAGGATGCGGAAATGTTTCTGGCTCCTCCATCTGCGTGAAGAAATGGGAGAGAGAGTCAGGGGAGAGTGAACTGCTAGGTGAAGGAGACTTGGAGTGAGGGCATAGCTGAGACACGTACAGGACACTTTGCAGGGAATTACTGGCTGTTTCTGTATTAGAATTTTTCCTTTGAAAAACTAACTAATATAAGGAAAAACTATTTTTGCAGGCTTTTCTCTTACTTGCCAAGGCATGCTTATTGCCTTTGCTAGGTTTATTTCTGTCTGGCTATGTTTACATTAGTAATGTAGATTCTCACTTAAGAACGAATTGAAAAAAAGGAGGTAATGATCTTAGGACTAAAATCAGAGGGTTTTTTTGATACCGGCAACAGTCTCCCCTGGAAAGAGTGCCTGAAGTCCATAAATATCACACTAAGACAGATCCTTTAAACTGATTTCTGTATCTTGTTTTTTTTCTCCTACCTTTATATTAATTTTAAAATACTTTTAACAATGCTGACTAGTTAGTAAGTTAGGATGCAATTCCTAGGGTTGGCAGAGCACTCGTCTATACTGATGTTGATTCTTAATTGCTTACCACCCTCTGCCTCCTGCCTTCCTTGCTATCTGCTAACTTGTTAAACAGCTAGTCTTTCAGAATTATGGAATCATAGAATCAATCACAGAATCATTAAGGTTGGAAACGACCTTCAAGATCATCAAGTCCAACGGTCCACTGAACATTATCATAACCTTTAAACCATGTCTTGAAGTGCCACATCTATGTGTTTTTTGAACACCTCCAGGGATGGTAATTCCACCACCTCCCAGAGCAGTCTGTTCCAAGAAGCATTTCCAGCCCTGTCATGGGCAGCTCAAGTCCACCCTGAGGCTTATCTGCTCTTCAGTGGAGCTGCCCTTACACCTTGCTCCATGTGCAAAGAGGGGTACTGGCAAGCAAGGGCTGGCTGCCACTGAAGTCAGGGGCAGAGCACTGCACTGCTGGGAGAGTTCAAGGGGCAGCAGGGGGTACCTAGGCTGTCCAGCTTCCCTGGATGTCTGGCTGGGAGGCCTATAGAAGGAGTGACATGACCTAAAGACAAATCACCAACTTCAATAGCAGTTCAGGAGGAGGAAACATCATCAAGTCTCTTCCTTCCTTGTGCCTTTGGAAAGGCACTAACAGCATTTCATAGAGCTTTGGGGAC
This sequence comes from Baryphthengus martii, assembly GCA_013396935.1. Classification (NCBI taxonomy): domain Eukaryota; kingdom Metazoa; phylum Chordata; class Aves; order Coraciiformes; family Momotidae; genus Baryphthengus; species Baryphthengus martii. Next base: position 63,449 of record VWZK01003471.1, on the reverse strand, counting down.
TTGGTGACATTTCCAGATCCACTATTCAATGGTAATCTGATCCCCTAGGTGCTCTCTGGAGACATTTCCATAGGGTGCCTCTGGAGGCATTTCCATGGGATTCCAGATGCTTTTGCTGGGCATCACAGTCATATCTGAACTACACATCCACAGCAGAGGTGTTGGCCACTTTCCAGGGCGTTTTCCCAGTGCAAAGCTTCTTGGTGGCTCAGTCAAACAAGGGTACCTGCAGAGTGCCCAGGAAGCATAGCCCAGCCTGTGACAGCTATGCTGGGGATATAGTCGACATGATCTGCTGGAGGGCTGTTAATGGGAGATGAGGAGGAATTAAAGACTCTTAGGAAAGCATGAAAAAAAAAGAGAGACGGAAGTAGTCAATGCCACCCAGACAGGACAGAAACAGGCAAAGACCTGAATGGTCCGTGCTGCCCCTCCAGCCCAGCTGCCCTCAGCCAAAGGTCTCAGAACCCTTTGTCTGTCAGAGGGGCAGAAGTGAGGTTGGCTGGGACCCCAGGGATATATTACAGGAGAGAAGTGACTATGGCCAAGGCCAAAAAAGGGAGTCACTTTTAGGGAATGAGGTAAAATGGCTATCCTGAGCATACAGGCAATTTCTGGTGTCGGTCACACCAGGCACACATTCATATGCTGGTGTGTCCTGCAGTGTCAGACAGTAATCATGGCAGCTGGCTCACTAGCCCCGGGTGCAGGAACCAGTGACACCCAGCAAGGACACCTCACATGCCCGTAGAATTCTCAACACATGTGCACATCTCCTAGAGAAAATTGCAGCCTTACTGGCAGGCTGACCAACCTCTCCCTACACAATTTTCACTGTTTCCATCCGTTACAGGAGTTATTCAATCAGCAGGAGCCCTGGTGCAGAAATTCAGTCCCCTACAACACCCCAGCAGATCCTGCGGTCCTACATGTCGCCCAGGATACTATGGAAGCCAAGATTTTGTATCAGATCTCATTTTCTCCACATATCCGGGAATCAGGGATACGATATCCTTGCATGCATTTACAGGATGGTAATGATTCCTCACACCTAGTCTCTGGGTGTTACCAGTGTAGGCTGCCTAAAAAGCAGGGTACAACAGTTCACTTGCTTTAGCCTGTGACTCTAGAAGTGTGTCCAGACCCTGCTTCATCACGTGCCACCCTTTCTGACAGAAGTGGATGAAAGGGTGATGAGCAAGGTCCATCAGCAAACACCCGGCTCCACTGTCACTTTACATGGGTCCTGCTTCACAGAGACGGCAAAGCCTGGTATTGGGCACTGCCACTGGCACTCAGTTTGGATTTGTCACTTGCTATATGCACCAAAGCCATTCTTGCTTCCTCACATTTGCCTTGCATTGGTCATGTTAGCCCATGATGCCTTACCATGCTGAAGACCCCAGACATCAGAGCCTGCCTCCCCATGCAGTAACCTTTACCCGCTCAAGACAAGAAGCCCATTGACCCGTGCCGAGGACAAGAGGCTGTGAGGCACTCAGGCCTTGCAAAGTGCAGCACTTGAAAATCTTTTGAACTTTGGCCCCAGGTCCTTGCACTCCTGCAGAGAGGTGGGATAAGCTCAGCATGTCGCAAACAATTACAGGGAGGTGGAGGGGAGACAAGCACCGCTCGGCTCTGTAGTAGTCAGCAAGCAGATGGCTCGCTCAGCTTGCTTCGAAACTGAGCTCTGAGGCGCGGGAGAAGGCCAAAACCCATCCACATTCCTGAGGGCTGGGCTTTATGCTCTATTGTAGTATAAATCTTAGACCTACTCACTTTCCCGCTTCCAGGCCAGGACCCCTGAGCAGAGCTGAGGCAGCCCTCTGCACCCCTCGGGTAAGCAGAGTCCAGCTAACATGTCCCATCTGCCACAATGAATCAGCAAAATCCATCAGTATTTCCTGGCAGGATTTTGGCACCTGCTTACAGAGTGAGTCGACAGTCGAACCTGTTATTCCCCGCCGCAAGAATAATAAGCTTGCATTTTCACAATGCTGAAAAAGTTTCCCAAAGCATTTCACAAACAGCGCGAAGGGTAGAAAAAGGGGCTATTCCTGCCAAAACCTGAAGTGCAGCCATTCTGTTCTGGAAAACAGCAACTGCTAAATAATGAAGAGAAACAACACAGAGCTTTTTACGAAGGAAAAACAAATGGCTGGAGGAGTGTGGAAAGACATCCTGGAAACTTAGCTAGAATTAATTTGAAAAAAAAAGCTGTGGATATGTAACTGTCTTGACTTTAATTTTAATTTCAAAAGACTTTCGTTTGTTATTTGTGCTCCAGTCATAACCAGGCTCCTGCTTCTTTGGAAGACAATCAGCAAAGCAATTTGCCTTTATTGAAAAAAAACAATGCTGAAGACATTTAGATCACTTCAATGTCCTCCAGTCAGCAGAGACCCAGGGGCTGACGAGTGCTGTTCGAGGTATAGAAGGTGTAGTTGTGGGGTAATCGTGGAAGCAAGAACATTTACCTTTGAGCGTTCAGGCAGGAGCAGGAAAATTTCAAAAGCACATCTGGAATTGAGGGCCAGATTAAGGTCTCTGACAGTAGGTGTCCAAGTCAGAGCTAGGTGCCTAAATTTCCATTTTCATCAGTGGAGATTCAGTCCATGGATGGTGGGGATCAATGTGTCTCATCCCAAAGCAGACACTATGGGCGGCTCAGCTGAATTCCTCTCCAGATTATATACTGGCATCTAAACTTGGATACTTTGTGCAAGTTGGGACTCCATGGGGTGTCCAGAATGTTCAGATGGGGCTGACACACGAAACGCGGCCAAGGGTAGCTTTCTGGAGTGGCAGCTTGACCTCAGGCAACTCAGGGGGTATGGAACAACCATGTTTGCCAAACTCCCTCCAACCTTGGATCCCTCTCATCTGCAATGAGAGTGTCGAAACCTCATGTCCATGCAGACACCGAGGTGTACACACCTACAGTTCACTGCCTTTGGCTCAAAGTGCCTTCTGTCCCTCAACACTGTTAAAGCTAGAAACAGAAGGATCTCAGAGGACTGTAAATGAAAGGTCTTACCAGAAGGAAAGGGCAAGGTATATCTGAACTTCAAATGCTCACATGTGCTTGATGGCTTAAGCTCCAAGTGGGCAGTCGCAATGGTCTGACGCACACTTGATGCCTACAGAATAGAGGTACCAATAAGACATAATGGAACAGTGACTACTGCAAATATTGCTGGGTTTGCAAGTGGTATCTTTAATTCCAGTAGAAAGTATTCAATCATTTTATCATTATATATTTTCCAGTGCATTTAATTTCAATAACATCTCATTGCACCTTGTCGGAATTGTGGATATTTTGTTTTGTTTTTTTTTTTATTTTAGGAAGAATGCTGCATCTGGATCTGTAACGCTGCAGGAACAGCCACGTGAGAACACATATTGAATGCATTTTTGCATTTGCTAGAGATTATCAGATTATGGTTATCAAATCATGGGTTATGATTTAATTACCTTTCATTATCTGAGCTGCAGAAACCCACTCCTTCAAAGACTAAACAAAAATAAAATATTAAAATAAAGTATCCTCTGGAAGTATTTCTATAAGCCTTTCTGGAAAAATCCCCTGCATGCTCCCAGGGCTACAAAAGAAATAAATTTTATTGTTCAATAAAAAACCAAAATCTTTCTGAAATAAAATTTTAAGTTCCATTCTGAGGCAGAAGCTTTATCCTGAAATGCAGAAGTGGGTTTCCGTATCTCTGTTTAATTTTTTCTTATTTCAACAAGACCTCACCTTTAATACTGCAGCAGATAAAGTACCTGGGAAAAGCTGTTTAATAACTGACAAAATGTCAAAGTACGTTTTGCAAAACAAAGAGATTTATAACGAAATATGTGTTCTAGCTTTTATTTCAAATTCTTTATTAACATGTTCAAATATTTAAACTAAACCCAGGGAAGAAGGGGAACAGAGATTAGATGCCAAATTAATTGATTGGCTTAAAACAAAGACTACGCTAAAAAAAAAATCCCCATCACGTGCCATTTTGTATGTCTGCTTAACTTTTGTAAATAATTGCAGGTGCAACTATTTGGCCTAAACTGTTACCAACCAATAGTAACAGTGGAATAGCAGGATTCCTCAGAGGTACTGATTTGAGATGACATCTCTTTTGCAAACTGCCTGGTTTTGATTTTGTAGAACCATACAAATGTAGACTTAGTTTAAACCTCAGGAGATCAGCTAATTTTAATCCATCCTCCTGTCCTCAGGCAGGAGTGAACATCCATTACTGAGAGATGTGTATCTTATATAGCCCTAAACCACTCCACAGTCAGTCTCAGTAGCCCATGCCAATTCTAACAATCACTATGCTTAACCTAAATCTCTCATGTTGCAATTTAAGCTGATAATTTCTTGTCTTGCCTTCGGTCACGATGAAGAAATGAGCAACATCCTACTTGTAGCAAGATTATACACACTTTAAGACACTCTTGAGATCCCTATCTTTCCTTCAGTATTCCCTTTCAGGAAACAAACAACTCATTCCTTCCTTCCTGTCCTCCCTCCCTCCTTTCCACCCACCCATGCTGAATTTCAAGTATCACCTGCTAATGCACAGATCACTCATCAATAATTTAATTTGTTCTCATTTGATACAGAAACTGCATGTTTCTCCTGCAGGTGTGATATTTTTCATTGTTTAGGTTCAGTGCTATCTATTGATTTAAAGAAAGTTTGCTAGCCAGGTATGTATCCCCTTCTCAAGGGCACCATTTAGCTCATGTCTTCCTAGTATTCTTGAGTGTAGCATGTAGAAATAAAGGAAAAACTGTAAAATCCACACCTACTACAGCTATAGTGCATCTGCTTTGCCAGTAGCTCTGCCAAAGAAAGCCACTAGGTGATTTTTCATGTTTCATTTTGAAGAGGGGTATAATAGCTTACCATTCATCCCCTAGTATCCTCTATTCAAGCATCATGAAGTTCTCCAGGGAAAAACTAGCTGTGTGTTGGCTTTAAGAGCACTCATGAACAATGATGAAGAGCTGGGTTTATTAAGCCTTTGCTTTTGATCAGCCAGATTGAGGATTTTAATACTGTTTTCCTATACCCAAGTTAGATGCTCCCACATTGATGCTCTTTGCTATTTTGGAGGGGAGACTGACTGCTGTTTTCCTTCAGAGGCAAATGTTCTGGTCCAGTGTGAACACCTAACTCCACACTAACAGAAAAGTTAGGACTGAGCAAGGCACAGTGAGGTCAGCCACCTTCACTGTGTGCCGGCCGGAAGAAACATGTAGCTCCATTTTTTTCCTTTGTGTTCAGTTCATGTCTGGCTGCTCCCTAGAAACACTCCATAACTCTAAAGTGTTTCTCTTTATGATCCTTTGCTCGCCATTACTCTTGCAGGAAGAGCCTGGTACCTGGTTTATGGCTGAAGAATGCCATTAAGTACCCACTGGTTAGTATTTAGATGCCCAAGGTACTTCATAATACTATAGGACTTTACAAAACACAAACACTTGTTTGACAGTCTTGTCAGACCCACTTCAAATGCTTTGAAGAAATTAATGCTGGAAATAGAAAAATAGGAAAAAAAATATCCAGAAACATGGGAATAGGAGGATGTTTTGGCAAAGAATCACACAAGCACAGCTGAAGAAAGCAAAATCCTAGGCAAGATCAATATTTGTGCATTGTGTACCTACTGTCATTTCTAATGGTTTATAATATTCTGATTCAGGTGGATTTTTGCTGAAGAGAGAGATTTAAAAAGCGATTCCTGAGGAGAACCTGTTATCTAGGTCTGTTTCTGCTAAGTCAGGAAGCTTTGGGCCTTATGAGCATAGCAAAAGTTGAGTGTATGTGGATCTGAGATGGGAGCTACAGTGAATATCAGGAAGTCAGATCTTTAGTGAACTTTTGGGAAGCGCAGAAGTGACAAAATGAGTCTTTAGCACAAGTGTCAAAGGAAAAGTTAACTCCTTTATCGCCTTCTTAAGGTCAGCATAGTCCTGGATTGCTCAGCTTTATTCATTAAATTTCAAATCAATCATTCTTTGGTTTGGATTTTAAAATCCACTTTCTTAGGAAGAAGGCACTCACCAAGTACTCAAAAAACAGAGGCAAGCTCTGAAGTACAGTTTTGTATTGCAGTCTTGTAGGACTCAAATCTGTCTCCTATTAAAGTCAAGCGAGAATTGAATCCTGATTGTACAAAATAAGGATTGTGAAGTGTGGGCTGTTCAGTGTTGCCAAGCAGTTTGGCTTTAGCAGGCTCAAGGGCAGCCTTTGCTTGCCCTGCAGTAGTAAGGCATTAGATGGAAAAGCCATGGGCTTGCTGGTATATCAGGGCAGGGAATTAGCCTACCCAGCCCATTAAGTGTGAGATCTCTGTTTCAAATGAAGTTTCCCATTACCTGCCTTCTTCACCTCCCCTGAAATAGATAGCCATTTAAGCATTAAAAAATAGTATAAAATGGAGAGAGAAATATTACGATTTAAGCCCTGGAGGTGCTTATCTTCCCATATGGTATAAAGTGCTTTGACAGTCACTTACACTAGACACCCACTAAAATCAGGCGACATGAATCCTATCCCTGGTGTTTTCTTTTGCATTTTCAATTAAAAACCCAGTGGAATTTCACAGCATGTTAAATTAAAATAAATCCTTTCCACTGACTTGAGAGGCTCAAGACAGACTGACCCACCCCATAGAGATGACACACAACACCTTGGGCTGGAGCCACCAGACAGCTGTTCACTGTGGAAGTGGCCAGTGAGCTTTAGGATTGTACCTTCTGAGTGCTAGAGGTGACTTCCCTCTTCAAAGAGCCTGTGGAAGCAAACATGTGAGAGTGTGGGTAGTGCCAGGGATAAGGGAGCTCAAAGTTCAGGGCCTCGCTTCACTTGATTCAAACAAGAAGTTTGAAACAAAGAACTCATCCATGCTGTGTTGTAAAAAGCAGGGCAGAAAGAGCCAGCCCAATAAGATCTACTTCCTTGCCAGAATGGGCAGGTTTTACAGCTGTGTCAACAGAAAGCTGCACCCAAACTGCTGGCCCCAATGAGAGGTGGGGCTTGCCAAGATAGGCACATCAGACTGGCTTGTGTTTGAGAGGAAGGTGTGCCCGTGGCAGTGTTTCAGACCGAGATGGTCTAACCAGGCATCCTCGTCAAAGTGTCTAAAATGCAGCAAAAGGCTCCACTCTTATCCAAACAATAGTGTCTATTATCAGCTGAGACACCATAGGGACAGCAGGACCCCAGCTGGTACTCCAGAAGAGCATGAGTCACCCACAGATGTGTTGCCACATCTACCAGTCTAATCTGGATGTCTCAGACAACCTACAATATTGCGAATAGCTTTAGATATCCATGATTAGGAAACTGTACCAAGCCCTGATTCACCACTGATTGCAAATGTGAGCTTAAATATCCATCTCTCATAGATCTATGTGATCGTTTCAAACCAAATCACCCCTACTGTCTTTACAGGTATGGTGAATTAGCCCCTTTAGGCTGGCTTTGGTACAATCTGTAGCTCACTCCGTCATACCAGGTAGAAATTACCAGTCTCACAAGCCATTGTCCTGACCTTTGGATATTCTGGAGCCCCTCTACTGCTGGGGCAGAGATTCCATCTCAGAAGTGGGAGATTTCACCTCTAAGTCTTTTGTTTTAGCAAAGCAACATTTTCTAACAGAAACTCATGTTGGAAAACAATCATCTGAATTTCCTTGGGGATGCTTGAGAACAGCACAGATCCTTTAATGCAAGCATTATGTTAGCTGTGGCCTTTCTAATTTGGGGGATAGAGGCTTGGTTTTTAACAGCTTTTAGAGGCTACGATCATCAGGACAGGTTCTCCATCCCTCAGTTGCTCCCTTCACCATGTTGTTTCAGAGGGACATAAGACCTGACCACAGAATGAGTCTAATCTCTCCAACAGCCCTCTCAGCATCATCCCTGGGGGTAGAAGTCAAAGAGAAGAAGCAGAGGCACTAGCTGCTTCAGTGGGCAGAGGCCTCCTGGAGGACTAAGGGGGTGGCTTGGGCAGAGGACACAGCCAAGGGACTTGTTTGAACAAGAGCTGCTCAGAAGGGATGACGCGCATACTGCCATTCTTATGGAAGCACCCAAGAAGTTTGCTTTTTCCTTTCAGCTGTTACCTTGGTGTTAACGCTGTTGTCTGCTAATGAACTGTATCTTCATTTTTTTTTCATTTTGCAGATGTCCGGAGATGTAAAGCTGCTCCTTAAGCTGCTCCCGGATGAATAGGTTGGTAAGTGGTTACTTCCTTAGCGCTTTACATTCCTCGGAAACCAATTATTTTTATTTCAGAAGCTGTGGATCCTAGAAAGCCTGTTCCTAGCTCAGAAATGTAGCTGAAAGCATCAGTGGTCTAAATTAGGAGCATGATCTAATTGATTAGTTTCACAAAAATAGTAGTTCCAAATTGAAGCAAGGTGGAAGTTTTCATTGCCTTAACAGCTTTAAGGGATGAATGTTTCCTTTTAAACATTGCTTATCAATAAATATTAGTTTTAATGAATTCCAGTGATGCCTTGCGCGTTGCTGTAATTTTATCAGACTACACTGAGACATTTTTGGTTTTGATCTTTCAGAAGGGTGATTTGGGAGGCCATCTGATCTAATGGGCTGGGCACTAGACTGGGACGGTAAAGATCCAGGTGCTAATCTTTATTCTGTGACCTTGGGCAAATCATTTCATCTTCCTGCCTTTCTCTCCTACCTTTTATCTTTCTTTAACACTCATAATTAAGCCAGAGTGCTACAGATAATATGGATAATAACCAATTCTTCCCTTTCATGAATTAGACATACTCCTCTTAAAATGCCACAGAGGTTGGACTGTGGTGAATGTGTGCAATTACTTTTAGTAAAGACAGTGGTTGTTGCACACAACCTCCCTGGATTCATATGAGCATCTGGATTAATTATACCCTGTCTTCAGCAATCCTCTGGAGAATGAAAATAATGAAGGGTAAATACCTTTTATTAATACAATTATGGAGTGTAATATGAAAAAAGCTGAATGCATCATACATTTCAGTAACTACTTAATTGAACAGGAGGACACAACTAGAACAAACACCCTTTCCTCAGACACACTCCACGCCGGGTTTCAGCTGGTGGGCCTTCCTACAGGGAGGCAGAACTGCCAAGATTCCCACACTGCCAGCAGCACATAACCAAACCCCACAGGTTTTGAAGTGGAGACACAACTGGGTAGCCATTGATGGGCCCTGTGATACTAAAGAATGTGCAGCAAGGAGATATGTGCCAAAAGAGGTTGTCCTTCACCTGACACAATGCTTCAGATGGGAGTCTGCAGGCATCCCAGAGGACCATGAAGTCTCCATGAGTAGCCACAGCAGGCTGCATATTTTGGAAGGATGGAGGCAACTGCCCAGCTGCTGAGCCACGACTCAGTGGCTGAGGATGTGTCTGTGAAAGTCACTCAGCCATGATTAGGAAAGTAAAACTTTCAGCAGAAAATAATATCCCAGTTAAGCACTCTTAGTGCCTAAAGTAAACAGTGACATCTTTGTATTGAAAAAATATCAGTGGGAGAAATCTAACCTGTGAAAGTCATCTGGATGCACACAGTGGAAAATGGATCATGACAGTCTGAGTGCAAGAGGATGTGATGAAAGGTATATTTTGCGTTCAAACAGATAAGGTAGACGAAATGTAAAAAATCCAGAAGCCTGTTACTGCAGCGCCAGCATGTTTAGTTGGAGGTCACAGCAGTAAGGCATTTAAGCACTCTGAGCCCCTCAGCAATGTTAATGCAGCCTCCTTGCACAGCTGCACCACCAATGGTCAGGATGGTCTTCCCCTAGTGCCAGCTCTCAGACAGGCAACCTACAATGCATGGTTATTACTTGAGAATAGCTGTAGAAGCACCTCAAGGAGCCACTTATGTAGGACATTATTATCCAGGAAAGACTTGGAAAAAATGAGGCAGTGTCTGTATAAAGACTCTGAAGCAGAGAGACAGCTCTGCCCCCTGTCTTGAGTGCAGCGCTGCGCTGCTCTTTCATTTGCTGAATGCGATTCGTTGCATACAATTCACTAGGAATATGTAGAGTTTACAATATTTTAAAGAATGGTTAGAATTTCACCCTCAGAGGAATCTTTAGGACGTAATAAGTTTTTCAGATTACAAAATGGGTTTTGTCTGCTTCTCATCCTTCTGGTAGAAAGAGAGAAAAATTAATACATTCTGCAAATTGGAGGGGATTTTTTGATACCTAGTATCAAAAAATCCATTTCAACAAGAAGGTTGGGCTAGACAAGCTCCAGAGGTGCTGTTGAACCTCAGCTATCCCATGATTCTATGAAGTGCACATTCTTGCTGCCAAATAAGTCCTACAGCTCAGCTATTCAAATGCCACTGTTCCCATGTCAGAGAAACACATTAGACCCGTAGTCCAGTCATCTCTGAGGGAAAATATGGTGCGTCTATAGCACAGAACCTGTTGTGCTATTCTTTGCTTATTTTTTGACTTCCTATTATCTGAACAGCAATTCAGGAAAAAGAATTAGCTTCAAGCCAGAATTGGCTTAAATACTTAATAAAGGAATCAAACGGATCTTCAAAGTCACGCTGACATGTTTAGCTTCAGCCATCGCAATGTGTGCCCGTATTTTATACCCTGAGTACCGGATGTAGCAACAGGACTGCTAGCTTTTATTTTTTAAGAACCACGTCTCCCCCATCTTTGCATTGTTATATACCCTTCACATCCATGTAATTTTTATTTTCCGCTCAATTAAGTAAAACGTAGTCCCCAGCAAAATATTCAGAGTGTTTGAACTGATAACTCCTTACAGAGGCAATCACAGCCTTCTGAAGACAGAGGGAGGAGGGGTGTCCCTGCACTTGCTGCACCCCTCTCTGCAGCAGACAGGGCTGCCTAGTGCTCATCCACAGCTGTCTGCTTCCTGGCCCACGTCTAGCCATCCAGCCCCTTCCAGTTACCCCTCCTGGTCTCTGTAGCCCTCCACCGCAAAATTCCAGGTATTTTGCTCTCTAAATGCCTAAGGCCTACATGACCCTCAGGGGCAAGTCATTTCCCTGCTGGGAGGGTAATACATGTTCACACACTATAATTTTCTTCCTTAGCCTATGCTGCTATCCTCATCAAACACACACGCACGCGCGCACGCACACACGCACAAGAAGCTTTTAAAAGCAATGTCAAGAATGAGCCCTACATTCACATAAAATACCCCCGGTATAAAAGGCTATCAAAATTAGCATTAGACTGTACTGAATATGTGTCAAGGAACAGCTAAGGTACCCAAATAATCCTAATTCTTTTCCTGCTGAGAGATCTACCATCTGCCATCTCTGATTTTGTGGGTAGACTGCTGAAAACACACACCACAAAACACTAGGTCTAGTTGTGTTTACATACATATACACATATATATGTCTAGTCTACAGTACTAAATGTAGTGCTTTGTCATCATGCCAACCTTTGCATTTTTTGTGTAAGTACTATAATTTTACGATCTGGGCCCATGAGATCAGTATATAGGAAACAGCTGACGCATCTAATGGCACCGGTTAATTCCCAGGAACAGGCCAAGTGCTTGGCAGGCTGCAGAAGCAGACGAGGAAGAGGAGAAAGTAGTATCTGCCTCCTGAGGGATGGGTGAAGCTTTAAGCCACTGGCTGGCCTCATGAAGAATAAATGCCATGGGTCCATGTTCTCTTGTAACGTTTCTGAATTCTCCAGCAACCTCCACCTTTTCGATCAGACCAACCGGAGCACCGCAAACTGCACAAACAGCTTCGATGAAGCTGCGTCTGAAATGTTTCTTAGAGTTGGCTCAGCACACTTCCCATCTTTATTGTCAACCTCCATGAAGACTTTTTGGCTTTGCCCCTAGTGAGGAAGCCCTACTGCACTGGTGCTCCTGAGTGTAAGACGTCTGTGACTAGAGGGCCAGATCCTTGGGCTTCCATGTTTTAAAGGCCTTCTACCAAATATAGCAGGTCTGACACCGGATACACCTCACTGCCTGTGCAACCTCATCTAGCTGATGTGAAAGCACACAGAGAAACTTTATACCAAAGGCAGAGAGAAGAGTGGACTCACCGCATGTCCCAGGGAAGGCTACTCTGTGCATTGCAGCAGTGCCAGGGGGCCTCCACTGCTTGTAAGAAAGCCCTGTGCAGGCATGAACCTGACAACTGCATGGACAAACTTGGGACATGTAAAAGGCAAGTGTCAGGAGGATGGAGCTAGGCTCTTCTCAAGGATGTCCAATGATGAGACAAGGAGCAATGGGTGCAAGCTGGAGCATAGGAAGTTGCAGGTAAACAAAAGGAAAGACTTTTTCACGGTGAGGTGACGAAACACTGGAACAAGCTGCCCAGAGAGGTTGTGGAGTCTCTGGAGACATTCAAAACCCGCCTGGATGCGTTCCTGTGTGATCTAATCTGGGTGATCCTGCTCTGATAGGGGGGTTGGAACTAGATCTTTCGAGGTCCCTTCCAACCCCTGGTATTCTGTGATTCTGTGACTCTCTGCTGACTATTTCTTATCCAGGTTTGCCTTGCTGAAGAAAGACCAAAACCTCCCTCTCCTCTTTCCTAACTCATCACCAATCAAGCTGTGCTCACCCCACTTCCAAACCCAACTCCGAGAGCAGAGGAAGCCTTCGCTAACCTTTCTGCTTGACCACATATGCCAATAAAGCCCCTGTGTGCTCATGTTACTCACCTGGGCTTCCTTCTGTGACTCCAGGTTCACAAATATTTTGCCTGCCGAGAAATATGAAAAGGCTTTTTTGATAACATGCACACCGTGGGAAGTGCTGAGGCGTCAGAGAGGGTCTTGCCTGATGCTGCTGCATAGCTTGGCTACAACCACCCTTTTCAGATGTAGGAGATCAGTGCTCACGTAATGCTTCCTGAATGGCGCATGTCATCTCATAGGGAAAATCACAATCCACAGTGGAATAATGGACCGAACCTTGTTCACACTGATATCTGCTGCCCCTAGCTCATATATACGCCTCTCTGCAACATTGTTGTAGGATGCTCAGACAGTTGCTCTCACAGCTTACAACCACCTTCACACAATTCATGGGGGGGAAGCATCACCTCACAACAGATCTCTATCTCAGCAGGGAAGCTGGGAGGTACTTAGGAACCATGTTGGACAGTGTCATTGCCCTTACTGAACATCCTGAGGCCATTTCCCTTCTGACTACCAGTTTCTGTGACGTTCAGGACAGGATTCAAGTTGCTGCCAGTGGATGTGAGCCCTGCTACAAACGGATAGGAGCAAATTTTCTCAGCTGCAATCCACTTGGCCATCTGGATTAGGTACTTCAGTGAAACAGGGTTACATAGGACATGGTTAAGAAGAGTCACAGACTCTTACTGGATTTCATTGCACTACTCAGCCTCTGCTGCAACGGACTTCCATGCAGCCCCTCAGAGGCTGCTTCTGGCAGATGACACCCTTGCTTTGCCTCTTGGTGAGTGGGAGGCTACTGTGATTGTCAGAAATGCCATTATCATTGAAAATTTCAGTAAGTGGCACCTTCAAACAAGTGCAACAGAGCAGGAACGAGTGTCTTCCGTATTCGCATCCCTTCTGCTTCTCTAAAACTACAGGTGATGCTCAAATCACAGGGCCTAAAACATGCCCCATGATCAGAGCACCTGTACCGAACTATGGTATTTTGGGGTCATTGGGAAGTAGTGAGTAACACCACAGTGAGTAAGGTAGCTGATTTAGCTAACACCCCCATCTTCAAAATAACTGTGAACTCTAGGCTGATGGTATTCCAGATACACAAAACGAGTCAAACGTCAGCTGTCCTCATCAAAATATGAAACCAACTCAACCCTTCTGCTACGCCCAAATCATTGCCATATACCCACCATGAATTTGCCATACCCAGACTAGTCAAGTAAAATCAATGCCAGCTTCAAAATCACTTCAAAGCTACCCCTGTGACTTACATTCAATCTGTTTGTCACCAAATTGTCCTCTGTCACATGGCAAGCTGCTTCTAGACATGGTGGTGCATTAAGGATAGGTCTGGTTAGAGAGGAACAGCTGCTGTCAGTAGGAACAAAAAAATATGCGATGTCAAGCCTCTTGTTTGTCCCCTGGATTTCAGTCCTCTCTGCATCATATTGCTTTAGCTAAGCAGACTCTGGACCACCTGAGGCCAATTCTGGCAGCCCCTGTGGAGGAAAAGAGCCAGACAGATCCACCTAAATATGTGGCCAAACGCAGATGCTGCCACCTATCATCAGTAAATCGTTTCCATCCAGACCCTGGAGGTCTGGAGACACCCAGCACAGCAAATGCGGAAGCTGCTCTCATGCTTAGTGAAATTCATGTCTGCTGCAAAAGGACGCCTCAGCAGTCAGCGTAAATCGCAGCAGCCCGTGCAGCCTGCCTCGGCTCACACCAGGGAATAAGACCAAAGGATCTTGGTGTAAATCTTCCCCAAGATACGCACCATTGTTTTTCTCTCCCCAGCAAGGATGGGGGCATAGCCGTTTTGTTATCTGTCATTATCTGTTCTCATGTTCTCACAAACAAATGGGTAATATTCTTCCAGCAGGTAGCACTCTCCAAGGCTGGCCCCTGGGAACAGATGAATGCATTCATGGAGGAGATCTCTGCATTGAAACAGAACCTGGCTGATCTCTGTGGCACTGGGCTGTAAAGACAGGCTAACAAGTACAAAAGGGGTCAGTGAAGTTATGCCAAACATAAGCCGTGTAATTGGTTTCCAGATTTGGTTTGTTATCTGTATTACCAAAGAGCGAAGGAGGAGAAAAACTCAAAATACGGTGCAAGACACAAATACTTCTCAATAGGATGTTTTTTAAAAGTTTTCTGTAAGGCATCATCTGCTTTTTAAACTGTGACTATTATTTCATTTTCAGAATTTATAGCACAAATAATAACCACATTTTCTTTCTTTTAGATTTATTCATACAGGTCCTCAAATAGATGGCTAACAATACAAGAAACGAACATCTTAGGGATGGCTCTCCCAGCCAAGGCTGCAAGAGATAAGAGGATAATACACTATGCATTAGTCCTAAGCTTTCCTGAAAGCCATGATCCCCCTGCAGACCCAGTTACTTTCCAGCATAGGGTGAGTTTCTTGGTAGCTGGCAAAGTTCGCTCCAGCAATGCACACAGCATTTCCTGCCATCCCTTTTCCACTTTCTCAAGAAAACTGGGATGGAACAAAATAGCGTTTGAGGCCAGAGTCGACTGCCATCCCCAGATGCTTTACATTCAACATGCCATCTGTGTTTTGTTTTCTTGTTAAGAGGGTTTTGTAACAGTTTTCATTATCTACTGTAACTAGAAACAACAGCAGGAAATCATGTTGTGCAAAGCAAGTATAGAGAGTGATTTGGCTTCACAATCACCGGCCATCAATCCTCCATTTGAAACCTCTCCATTGCAAGCCTTTTCCATCCTCACTTGCATGTGTATATGTGAGAAAGAGAGGGTGCAAGTATGGGGCAAAAATATTCATTTCACAGAAAGGCAGGAGATGGCTAAAAAGACACCCAAAATCTAAAGCATAGCAGGGTTTAATACTGTTGCAAACAAACATCATTTGTAGACAGTATGCAAGCTAGTTAGCTCGTTGCTCATTTTTCTGAGAGGGACAAAAACTTTTCTGCATTTCTAGTCAGCCCAGGAGATTATCTGCCTGTCCAATTTACTCGGTCCTGTGCTCTCAGGAATTTGATTAACAGCTTCATTGATTAAAAGTGCTTAGTTTAACCAACAGAATTAACCTCAGAATTAATGTGTGGTCAGTAATTTAAGTGACTTGTAAAAAAAAATCATCCTGATTGCTGTCTTGCAGCCCACTTGCCATTAAATCTTTCTTTTCATTTATAACCTTCTGCTTTCTGTACAAACCCACCACCTCACACTAAGTTCAGTTTCAGTGTTTGTACTTTTCCGTATACACTAAGTGGAGGAAAAAGTAGGAAGAAATATGGATTATGATATCCTAGTATAGGGTTATTGTAAAATTGCACTCACTGCATACCAGGCAATAGGAAATTTCATTTTCAAGGGCTCCCTAGGGAGCTGAGATAAACTACAAAAGTCACAACTTGTCATAATTAAACACTCGTGCCCATTACACACAAAGGAAATTATGCACATTTATCTAGGTCATTGAAACGTTCATATGGCAATACTATACATGAATGTCCATTAATATCCTGTAAGAATGTAGTGAAAGTGTTCTCCCAGAAGCGATGCAAGGCTCTCTCATTTGAAGGGGCTGTAATAGCATGGAGGAGAGAGGAGGGATGGAAATAGTTAACATATTTCTAGACAGAATGCAAAAGTGCTTGGTATACCCACCATTCCCTCTCTGACAAGTAAAGCATAAATATGTGAATTGGATAAGGTTTTCATATCATTTCTCTATATGGTTATCCAGCAACTGTAATGAGATTGGTGTAACAACTGATAAACAGCAAGTGTTGTGCCATTTGGAAGCTGGCTTGGTTCATGAAATGGAATTTGGTTTATTGGAAGTTGGTAGCTCTGAAAATATCTCTCACCTCTTCTCTCAGATTTGTATTTTGAATATCTACTTGCTATGGGAATGTGTGTGGGGATTGACAGATAAGAAAATATTGTCCTATAGACACTGTTGTAGCCATCTATATTCTCTTTATTCTTGTCATCTCCTGGATGGTAGGATGTAGTAATCTTGCCTATGCTCCAGTACTTTCCAAAAGTCAAAAAAGCAGCAAGGATTGTTAGAAACAGCCCTGATGAGTTTGGCACTAGCATCTCCTGGGGAATTAATGGCCAGGTGTCGCTAATGGCTCTCAGCTTTGCATCAGCACTCCAAGTCCCTCCTAATCCCCAGGACGGGTTCTGCTCCTTATTGCTTAATTAGAACACAAACAGCTCTATGAAAATAACACCGATGGTCTGACTCAAACCCACAAAAGAAGATAAAATGCAGGAGTTAAGGGTTAAAAAAAATATAATCCCAGAAGGACTAGCACACAGCCATCTGTGTAAGTAGGTTTTGTTTTACAGCAAACATTGTTAATAGAAATGGCTGAAAAAAAAAATCATTTTTTTTTAATCTGATCTGTAGATGTTTTGCAGCTAAAAGACCTGCATTCACTTGCTTTTACTCCTAGATTATGTTTTATGCTGTTTGGACCACTGCCAAGTATGTGACAAGCCTTGTGTGGGAAAGTGGCATGAATTTTAAGAATGAATGAGTAGTCCTCCAAGTGTTTGTGCCAGAAGCACCTCATTCACTAGTGGTGTTTGTTTTTTTCTTATATATGATATTTTATTTATCCAATCAGAAAAAAAATAATCTTGCCATATGACCAATGAAGTCTGTGAGACACAAAGAGTCATCAGGAAGAAGAACCCACAATTTTGATATTTCATCAAAGTATTGGGTAAAACTTTCAGGCAATAAACATGTTCACACTAAATCAGGAGTAAGTAATGAACCATTTTTTAATTAAAAAAAAAAAAGGGAGTTTACGATAGCATTTTGAAGCGATACTACTTTCTTTTGCTTTCAAAATGCTTTTCAAGCTCTGGCATATAATAATTTGGTGTTTGAAGTGTCATATCCCAGTTCTAGAGGTAGGAAGGTCTGCCTGAAGAAGTGGGCTCCTAGAAAGCCAGATCAAATTAGCCATGTAAGTTTATGCTTCTAGATTCAAACTTTATTGTCAGAATGATCCAAGGGTTATGTCTGTGAATATCTATAATTTTTGTTCTGTGTGGACAAAGCAATCCATATCAAGCCCAGTGCCCTGTTTAAAATACAGGCTTGCAATGTACCTCTGGCTGTAGAAGAAATTTCCAGACCTGTACTAGTAAGACCCATGTCTGGATACAGATTCAAACATACGATTTTGCTTAAGACACTTTGTTCCAGCTGCCAAAGAAAGAATTTTTATTCTTTAGCTATTTGTGAATCTGGATATACACCAGATCTAGCTCTATAGTAAGTAGGAGCATGACCTTTAGACTTTTACAGAAAACCAATACTAAAATGCAGTCCAAATGGTTGTTTGACAATGCATTAAAACAACCTTTCTCTGCCACATTAGCAGATAACTGTAGACTAAGTTGCATTTCCTTCAAGAGGATGATAGTGAAATTAAACTATTATTTTATAGTTTTTCATTGGTGTTTACCTTTTGAAAAAAAAAGAAGAGATGCAGCCATCAGTATTTTGAATGCTCTTGGAAGATGTGCCATACCTATTACGAGTGCTATTATCCCTGCTGGCAGCACTGCTGTGCTTCTGCTAAGCCGCCTCGGAAGGCTCACATACATACAATGCATCCCATTTGCTCTAAAAAAAAATAAAAAAAATCACTGTAGATGATTTCTGTTAATCTTCCTGGCCACACAGAGTGGGCTCAGTCAGGCCAGGGAGCAGAGCCAATTTATAATGCGAGCTATAGTACCTCTTGTAAGACAGAAATTCAGCGTTACATTTGGAAAGTGTGAGAGGGGAAGAGAAAGTTGGAGGGTTTTCACAGCTATCCTGATAACAAAATCTGAATGAGTTCCATACTGACAATGGCAGTAACAACAGAGAACATCTACTGAGCTTGGTTACTCTGCTTTTTATGTCTGTGTGTGTAGAAAACTGGAAGCACAAATTTTAGCGGTTCGTATGTATTAAAGACTAAGGACTTTGTACATGCAGATTCAGAACTTTTGAGAGATAGATTCCTTCATTTCTCTCAGGCAGTACTAGCTTTAAGCCTATTTTTAGCCTGGGAGATACATTTTATATATTGTAAAGTACACCACAGGCTTGCACTATAAATTATTTTCCTAATGTTTCCCTGGGGTAAAAGAGTTGCTTTTAATAAGATACCTATCCAAATGTGGCTATGTGCATTTATCAGTAGAGTAGTCAATTAATTGGAAACTCTTAATAGCCGTGTCGGACCTGAAGCTTTTGTCCAGCTTAGCCTGTTCAGCTGCATTCTGTATGTTGGCAAATGCTCTTTTGCTCAAGTGGTTCTGGATAAGGGAAATTTCTACCAGGGAGGGAAAAAATGTAGTGTCCTCATTTAATGCACTGTATTGTCACCATTCGCTGAGTGTGAGGTGATAGGTGTTGATCTTGCAGTGTGTGTCCATGGCAAAATGAGTTATGAATGTAGCATGCCTGGGCATATCTATGCCTCATTGAATCTACTTACTGCAGGGAATGAGAGGAGCGAAAGGATGGTGTACAGGAATCAGAAAGGTTCAGCAAACCATTTGCCCTCCCAAAGCTTGTCAGTGAGGCCTGAAGGCTGTTGCACCTCATCTTTGCTGCTTCTGTGCATCTTTATAAGCACACCTTCATCTTGTTGTGGAGACAAACCCCTGGAAAGGGAGAGAAGGCATGATTTGTTTCTCTCCTAAGAGATTAGGAAGCACCATCTCTCACTTCTGCATCTTTCTTTTAAATCAATATATGTATGTATGGGATTCCCTGAAGGAAAGGTGACAAGAGAGGTCTTCAGGAAGGGAGGCATCAAAACAGGTAAGTAATAAGAACATGATACCTTCCTGAAGGAAAGCTGCACCACATCCTAAGGGCCATGGACAGAAGCGATGTGGGGTGACACCCAGGCAGCTGAGTTGGGTCATTCCTGCAGGGAGGAGGCTACAAGTAGGCAGCATAACTCAGAAATAGAATGTGTAGAAAAGGGCAGGGTTGTGCAGTGTTTCAAGAGTAAGGCAACTCCATTTGAGAGGAGACAAGAGAGAGTGGCAAGGGCCGAGGCAACAAGCAAAGAGGATGAGCTTTGCCACAGCAGGTTTCCCAGGCTGGAAGGTACGGTGCCCAAGCTGCAAGGCAGTTAGCACTGGGACTGGGATGGCCCTGGAATGGCCCTGGGATGAGCCAGCAGCTCTTGAGCACAGACCTGCAAGTTTCTGAAGAAGTGGTTCCTGTCCCACTGGATGTCTATTTTCCAATAGCATTCCCTGAGAGTTAACAAGCAGTTATAATGCATACACTTAGATGATTTAATACATCATTGGTTGTTTAAGTTATATCTGCATAAAATGAGTGCTCAAAATACTGAGCGGCTTTGTAACCGAGAGTTGAGCAGACCTAAACATTTCACAAAATACCAAAAAAAATAACTGTAAATCTCAAGCTTAAAATGCCCTGCTCAATACGAGCACAATATTTAATCTCACTTTTTCTTCAGGACACACATCATTAACTGCTAATCAACTCAAGCTTCAGAAATCCCTGAGTGGTCTTCTCAGTTTTCAAAAATGCAGTCAAGAAACAAAGTACTTTTTATCCCACCCTCGGCAACAGTAACAGGTCCCAGAGGTGTCCAGGTGCAGACGACATCACTGCGCTGCACACCACACCACACTGTGCTGGACATACTTTGCCTGTGTTTTATAGAACTTGCACAAAGCCCTCCAGGTTGACAAACAGAACTGCTCCGTGGCACATGGTGTTACATGCACCTTGGCTGTCAATTAGGCAGGGCCTGGGGAAGCTGAGCCAAGAAGCCAGGGGAGCTCGCCTGCTCTCATGAAGTCTGGGCCGGCTTGGTGAGAGCAGCGTGCCGCACAGCTGCTCCGGCTGGGTGGGAGGTGGAGGAGGGCTTGCTTTGCTGAGTGAGCTGAGCTGTGGCATCAGGCGCAGAGCAGAGCCCTGTTGCGGGAAGTTTTTATTTCCCTGTTGGAATCCAACCTGGGAACGGTTGCCCTTTGTGCACGGGGGCTGAGCTCATGCACACTCACTGCAGCGCCCTTATTTGTAAGGGAGGGGTTGCTATTTAATTAGCCCGGTGGGATGTGCCGTGCATTTCCACAGAGTGAGAGAATGCTGCTTTATTAAAAAATACACTTGCAGGTGCTAACAGGAGTAATTGGTGGATTCCCCCCAGCATAAAATTTCTGCTGGGGAATTTCTACCCTGGATCCTGCAGCCTTTCACATCCCTGAATGAATGCACTATACGTGCCCCTGCAGCCTTGATTCTGCAGGTTCTTGCTCCAGCATCTCTCTGATTCCTTGGGGATATTTATACAGCATGAGCACAGTCCAGAAAGCATGATCCCTTCATCTGAGTTCATGTTGTGTGCCAGAGACCTTGGCCACTTGCTCCCTCTTCATCTTCCTCCTCCTACCTCTCCCCAACCTTTTCATTCCACAACTATTATTTCAGGAGGCTGCTGATAAAGGTGCTGGCTTGGGAGTCAAAATATGGCAAAGCCTACTCTACCAGGTGCAAGGAGCTCCAAACTGTCTATGTGGGAGATACATTGGCACAGGATTAGATATGCAGGTGTAGCAGATACAGGGGCACTTGTGCTGGACTCCCCCAGCTTCAGATTCAAGCTTTGAGAAGTCTTCCCCCCACCCGCATGTTAATAAATCCTGCCTAGAGGACTCGGGTTCCTGGGCAGCATGTGGGTCTGAGCTAGCAAACCTGTGCTTCACCATGTGGATGGACTAGCTCAGGTCTCCATGACCTCAGACGTCTCTGTACCAGGCTAACACTTGGAGTAGATGTGCCTCCTCTCCCTCTGTCCATCATTCTGCTCTTAGAGGGATCTCCCATGCCCAGGGTTCCACCTGGTATATCCTCTCTCCAGCTACATAATGAGGGTGACACTGTACTGCTAAGGACACTATCCCAGACAGTGGCCCCTGGTCTCCAAGGCCAAGCATGATGGCACATCTTCTGCCCATGCTGCTCCAGGTTGGCTCTATCTGCAGCAAAATGGCTGAGTCTATACTATGCAGCACCTTGGCCTGTTCACCATTACTGGCATTGCGGAGGAGGTGAGGGACAGTTTGAAGTGCACAAATCAATGAGAGAGTTGTGTTGCAGCCCTCCAGAGCGGCTGCTTTATAGCCTGGCTCCAAAGGGATGTGAGGAGTGGGGATGTGAATGTGGCCTGAGGGAAGGTGTGAGTTTCCAGGACTGCTGGGATAGCACTCGAGGATTGTGTAGCAGGGTCAGAACCGTTATGGTCTTGTTCACACAGCCTGTATAGCACTGCCCTGGTGTGTTGGCCAAGTTTTGTTCCAGACTGTTTGGGACCGGTTTACTCCAAATAAGTGTCAGGCAGCAAACTAGCAGAAATCCCACGATGTCCTGGGCACCTGGCTGTGGATTGAAATGAAGGAGCCAGGCTATTGAGCCAGCCACTTCTGCACTGATTGCTTCCCTAGTAATGGCTGCTGTGTTGCTCATTGTGGAGAGGGAAGCAGGTTTTGAGGTAAATTGGACACAAAAAATTAATGACCTGGATGATTAGTACCAGGTACTTGAACCAAACCCTCATCTGAAGAAGGAGCTAGTGGAGGGCTCTGGAGGGCTGTGCTAGTTCTGCTGAAGAGAGCTGCCTGGTGTGTAGCTTATTTCCGTGTTGGTCCATGCCTCTTGGCTGCAGGCTAGAGGACATTACCATAGCTGGCTTTTATTTTCCCATTCTAGAGGGAATTTTTAATGAGGAGGCTTTGCCTCACAGACGTCCCCTCCTCTGAGTCAGTCTGGTGTAAGAGAAATAAGGATATGGCCCAGAGGGACTAATCATATAAATAAGATTTTAGGATCTGACTCAAGTAATAAATGAAAGACTAGCAATTTTGTATTATGAAACCCCAGCTGCACGAACTCTCAACTTCAGCCTAGTGCCTTTGCCAGCTTCCAGCTGGCTATCAGAAATCATTTCCACTTCAGTGAAACCAATGTTAAATGTCCCCTTAATCCTTTTCCAAACCATGCCCACACATTCTAGCTGTATTTATTTTTACTACAATTAGAGCAGAAAAGGTGGCCTGACGTCACTCGAGGAAAAGCGTAGCATTTGTTCGAACACTTCAGCCTGACGTCCACCCTCTGTCCCACCCCGTAAGGCTTGTGGCTCTGCCCAGCCCTGCCACAGCCCCATCCTTGCAGCCTCAACCCGCTTGGGCATGCTGCACAGGGGCAGGGAGCCCAAAAGCAACAACAAAAAATAAGAACAGAATGGGGAAAAAAAAAGCGCCTAGTTCACAGGGTTTTACCACCCATTTTGCTGAGGTTTGCGAGATACGATTATGGCTGGGCCTTCTCACCTTTTGAGTGTGTGGCAGCTCATTCATCAGGGGAAGATGGCAAGCGGCCAGGGAGTGGGTATTGCTGAGCTATGTTGGCTCATATTCATCAGCTGGCCCATGTTTTCTGGAAAGGGGGAACGAAATTCTCCACCACCTCCCTTCTGTGAGCCCTGATCAGCGAAGTTGCAGCTTTCCAGCTGAGTGTGGCTTGAAGCAAGGAAGGTGGCGCAGGCTGGGTGCACAGGCACCCTGCTGTGGCTCCATACCCCAGGCAAGAGCTGCTGGAAACAGCTTTTTGTAGAAATTTCTGGGTGAGAGCAGCTGCAGGACAGCTGCTCCAGAGGCTGCTATATTTCAGTGTGCAGGGCAACCATATCTATGTAGGGGTGTGGGGAGAAAAGCCTTTGGGAAACCCTTTGGGGTTCGTGGCAGGGCATCCCTTAAGGCCATGGAGGGTGGCTGCCACTGCACTGGGGCCCATAGCCTGGCGTGGGCACGAGACCTGCGTGCATGGGGTGATCGACACAGGCACTTCTGCTGCTCTTGTCATTATTAACAATAATTTCAGGTGGCCCTCAGTAATCTGGGGGAGGTGCTGCCGTTAGGAGGGTGTGAGGAGCCATCAGTGGCTGGGCGACACAGAGAGCCCAGCCCTGCAGGCCCCCTTGCATGACAACTGGTGAGATGGGGGACCAGTGGGGTGAGTGGCTGCAATAGGAACCTGCTGGTGGCTTTATTTTTAAACAAAAAAACAATGTTCAATTTCTGACAGCTGGGTATCAGCACTGCAGGGGGAGGCCGAGGGGCAGCCACAGCTCCTGCAGGTGGAAGAAACTGCTGGGCTGGGTGGATGTGAGTCCGACCTGCTCCACCTCCACAGCGAAGGCCGGGCTGTTTCAGAGGGACAATGGTCCAGATCAAGACCAGCTTGGTGAGCAGAGGGGTAGGAAGGACATCGCCATTGCACAGCTGCTGCAGAGGCCGATTGATCCAGTGCGTCAGTGAACCGAGGAGTTCAGAGAGGAGTATGTCTGCATGTGTGGCACACGCGGCTCATCGGGGCACTCTGGGCACACAGCTTTCTGCAAGCCTGGCTCATTTCAGTCGCTGAGAGCTGAGGCACTCAAAATCATTAGTCACTTTTGAGAAGTTTGGCTGTCATGCATGGTCACAAATCAGCATCAGCATATCCTCAAGTGCCAATCCTTTTCTTCCCTAAAATGTAGATCAGAAACAGTAGGGATTTTCAGGTTGTTTCAGTTGATGCACATTTGTCTTCTTTTTCTTTCATATGTTCTTTNTCTGTCTCCCTTTCTCCCTTCCTCCTTTCTCCCTTTCTCCCTCCCTTTTCCTCTCTTCCTCTTCCTCCCTTTCTTTATTTATCTTTCCAGCTCTCTTTCTTTCTTTCTCATGCTGTTTCTTTTTTTTCTTTTCTTTTTTTTTGTCAAAGTAAGACGGGTTCCCTTCAGGGGCTGTGCAGAACTGGAGATATATTTGCAATCCAGCAGTGTGACACAATGGCAAGTTGCCTGCAGAGAAGAATAAACCATGAACTCTCATATCATTGCTGATCTTTCAATGGCTATAAAAAAACCCTTTGGATAGATACTGCTTTTTAATAAACTAACAACTCTCTGCCAAAACAACCTGAAAATAATTCAGCCTTTTACTTCTGACAAACTATCACTGCTGTGCACAGAAACCCAAACATTTGCTGCTCGTGCACGCACAGGGATGGCAGCACAGTGGCAATGGCTGCACGGCCGTGCCACATGCAGGGTTTTCAATAACGCTGCTCAGGTTGGCCTAACTTTGTAGTAGAGCTGCCAGCAAGCTCTCCTGCCAGCTGCAGCACAGCCCAGTCCCAAAGCTGTGCTGTAGCTCACCTTTCAGCACTGTGACAGCTTCCCCCAAAGTCTACCGAAGGATGGATGCCATTTTAGGAATTATATTGTTTTGGCTGAGGGGAGCAAATAGCTGTTTCACAGCACTCGGAACAGGTTCTCCTTCACCATCCTCACTATCCATAATGCCATTAGCTACAAAGCAGTGTTTCACTAATAACTGCCTTTTGCTTATTACTATGAAATTATTCTCCTGTGCCATATGCCATCTATATTCCTCTTCCAAAAACATGCTAGGGACTCCATTAGTGGCATCCACTGTTCATAGGGATCACAACAAGCAGATAGCGCTTGAAATGTTCCTATTCACATGGGCATATTCTGTTAGAATTCAGAATAAACTTCAAAACAGACAAAGAAACTACAACAGAGGGGAAAGAACACTCCCTTTGTGTTTTAATATTCACTTATTTATTGACAAATGCAAATTAATCCATGGTGAGCCACCTTGAGGACGCACAGGGAACGAAACCAAGGGCTCTAACACTAAACAGGAATTCTCCCTACTCTTACTTGTCTGCGGCTAAGCCCTGCTAAAATGTTTAGCCATAACTAAAAGTAAAGCCATAATTGTTGTGGTGCTGTAACAGCCCATATCTACTGGGCATAGAGGAGCACAAAAACATTAAAGTGATTCGATGCCAGGAAGTTTAAAAGGTCAGTGCTTAAAAATTGTGAGTCAAAGAGAAAGCTTCAGCTCTGAAGCTCAATAACCACCAAGAGAATAGTGAAACCCAGGAAGGCTTTTCCTTTTGCAGAGGATGGTGGGGGCCAGGCTGATTTACACCACAGCACCCCCCTCCCTTAAAAACAAAGAAACAGATTAATTCCACCACAACAGTGTATGGACAGAGCTGTCGTCTGCCCTATTTTTCGCTGGCAGATCTCCAGGAGGAAATTATTGTGGGGATCTTTGATGCTATCTGGCATCTATACATGCTCATGCATATGGAGTAAAGCAAAAGGAGTGGTTGCACTCCTTTTGCTTTACTCCATATGAAAGCAAAGCAGGACAAGTCCTGAATAAACCAGGTGGGAGACTGGGAGGAGGACTTGGGTGGCAGACTAAAGTAGCATATGCACTCATTTTTGAGACATATGCTCACAAGCAGATTGAAAAAGGCACACTGAAAAGACCTTAACTATAAGCTAATGAAGGTTAGGAGAATATGCTACTCATACACATACCCCATGTGAGAATTTCTTGTACTTTAAGCCCTGAAGAGGTGGACACACACTTCCTGAAAGTGTCTCATGCTCAGCACGTATATCCCCACACTTGGCACACACATTTAGATGCCACACTTCCACTGAAAACTTCCGCCCACCCAGGGGCAAGTATTGTCGTCTGATGGACAAGTGAAGGAGTCGGCTACTGTTTGTGTTCCTCCCAACTCTTTTCTGCGCATCTCACACTGTTCACAGGCAAGGTCTGCCTTAAGCACTGGTAGTGGTCCACTGCCCAGTCTGTAGTTGGCTGGCCACTGAGTAAGCTTTGGCTACAGCAGAGCAACTTGACAGATGCTTAGCTGCTAACAGAGCCAGAGCAGCCATTTCAGTAGCTAAGTAGGCATAGAGAAGTTTGGATTATGTCTCATTTCTTCCAAATGACTTGTCCATCACCTCCCTATTCCCTTATTCACAGAGCCCACAGGGCTGATGATGAATGGCCTTTTGGCCCTTCCAAAGAGTCCACCATCTCAAAAGGAAACCAAGTTGCTGAGGAGCATGAGCACAGTAAGAATGGGGAACAGAAGAGGGGCTCTGTTTTTTTCACTGTTTATCAAGAATGTCCTGGGGGATTTGCATTTTGTGCCTGGGATGGTAAGCGCTGTGGGGAGCCTTCAGTACACACCAGATCAGAGGATTACTTCTTGTGAATGAGTTCTGGAGGCTCATCAAGGTCTAGATATGAGATTCTGTGTCATTTGTTCTGGAGGCTCATCAAGGTCTAGATATGAGATTCTGTGTCATTTGTTCACACTTGCTGTCATCCTTCACACACACACAGGAGTACAAGGATCTAACTTAATCTAAAAACTAGGTATCTAATCTTACCTAAGAGTCTTGGTTTCCTTCCTAGACAGTGGACAGAAATAGACACCTTCAGAAGGTGGCTCAGATCTCCTCAAAGAGGTATTCACCAAGGAGCTTCTTTCTCTCCTTCCAGTAACAATAGAGACAATTAAATATAAACAACCAACCCAAGTGCCCAGATTTCAGATGGCTGAAGCAGTTGGACAAGGTGAATTCCACTCATAATGTATAATATTTGTATTCATTTTCTTGCATTGTATAAGAATGCATATCTATGATAGTGGGGGCATGTGAAAGCACACACACACGCACAGAGAGGAGGAATGGACTTACTGTGCAAAGCTAAGGCATCTCAACCCTCCTTCCACCACATTACTGCTGGCCAAGGCACCCGTCAGGCATCAAGGGGCTGTCACCATCCTGTACTGTAGTGCAGACTTGGCCAGGCATGTTGGGGTGTTTTCCTGATCTGCCTGAAATTAGCTCTAGGCCTGCCACTGCGACTGTAGCATTCTTATTTTGAAACATTTTCTTTCTTCTTATGTTTTGGTTTTGCGATAAATCAAATTATTTGGCTGTTATCTCAATCCTTCAACATTAAACAATTCATTTTAGCGTTAGGCTTTTATGATCAATGGAAAGCTCTTAATCAGAGCTGCCAGCAGTACTGCTTTTATTTAAGGCTCATGATGATTAATGAAAATGTATATGATCTCAGTTGTGCTAATTTTTGCTAGCTATGCCAAGTACTCCCAACAGTCTGGGAGGGTGACCGGCTCTAGTCCACTTTATGCATCACTGTGGACATGCTGACTGAGACCCACAGGCAGGGACAATATTCCCAGCTCCACACCCACCCACCACATGAGTGCAAACACCCGCTGAGGACCATGGGCTGTAGGGCTCTAAGTGAACACAGGATCTGGTTCTGAGGGAATCCAGATTACTGAGGCTAAGTCAATAAACAAAAAAAGGAAGCCCAGCTGGCAACCAAAGCCAAGGATGAGTTTGCACATCTGGTGAACAGAGTGGGAGTAAAAAGGAGTAAAAATTTTTGTAATTGGATTTATTCATATATTCCCATGGAAGACAGTGAGAGACTAGAAACGTGGGGTGTCACGTGAGAAAAAGCTCATTGTGTGAGCCCATTTCTGCCAGCTTGTGTGGCAAGCGACACTGTTAGTATTAACAAATAGAGGGTTCTCTCACTGTAACCCAAAATAGAAATGACCAAATAGCTCAGAATAAATTAATACCTCTTCATTGGATTCTTTCAAGTGAAAATTCCAATTTAAATTTTACCTGTTTCTTACGGTCTTTGGGCCTAAGCCAGTGAGGACAAAATCAAGGACTTAGCAAAGATGACCTTACCACTGAGTGAAGACAAGGGTGAGCAGGGCTGGTCCTATGAAGGAGCAACTTAAGATGGGTCAGACCACAAATTCACGTACATATACCGCAGCTTACCTCAATTCCTGCTTGTGTTTGGTGAATTTTGTCAAATCTACTCTGGAAGGAAACAAAAACAACCATAAGAAGCTATTGAATTTAGCGGGGAAAAAACATTTGCAACTACTGTGTTCGTGAGTACCCTTAGATCTCTCGAGGTATTACCATGTTGTTAAGTTAAATCTAAGCACTTTGGCATGCCAGTATATGGTGTCTTGCTGCTGCTATATTTCCAAGGACATAGACACTGCTATCCATTAGTATGAGTCTATCACCCCCGTGGAATTCCAGCCTTATTAAAAAAAAAAAAAAAAAA
>VWZK01003471.1:5117-34616 GCA_013396935.1 Baryphthengus martii | reverse complement strand
TCTAACCCCCCCCGGGGAATTCAACCTTAAAAAAAAAAAAAAAAAAAAAAAGACTTTAAAAGAAAAGAGACAAGATCCATCAATAGAACAACATTCTGTTTTCAAATTAACAAAACAATAATAATGATAATGACAATAACAGTGATTACTATTACTACTAATATTGTTAAAATTATACAAGAACTCAAGCAAAATCAGAGGCAAGAAGTTTTAGAATGGCTGAATAGTTACAAGTCATGAGCAGATGTCATGAAATCTTTCAATGAAATTACAACATAGGTTGATCTGAAAAACTGGCAGTTCTTGGAGAACAAAAGCTTCTGCAGAGAGTAACACCAGGTCTGCCAAGTGAGAGAGAAGATGGGGCTGTGTAATAGACAACATTGACAGCAATTTGGGTATTTTTGTTTGTGCCAAAGAAAATTCACGTATTTAGCATATTCTGTTCACTGACTTCATAGAACAAGGAGAAAAAATTTCACTAGCAATTCCTAGGCATGATTTTTTCCATCAGGAAAGGTGATAATCAAGCATGAGAGTGAAAGTCTAAGTGTTAGCCATGAAGATCCATCTCTTCTGAAAAAAGAGGAATAGTCTAATGCGTATAAGGGATGTCTTTCAATAAAGTTGTTAAAGCAGAGCGATATGTAGATATACAGATGTATCTAGATACAGATATTTACATATAGAGATATCTATAGCTACTGAGATATCTATAGCTATATCTATCTATTTCTGTGTAAGTCAATATGAAAGAAACGCTGATTAGTTTACTGTACATATAGGCCCAGAATGCTTTGATGTGTACATAATCAAAGCTGTGAACATGCTGTTGCCTAGAATGGTCTTGAAGTGGTTAATCAAGAGATTAACCATATTTTTTTTTTAAAAGATGTATGTATAAAACCTTATTAATTATTCCTATCACAAAATAATTCTGCAAGCTAGAATAATTAAAATAGCATGTGTGACATATTTTAGAGTAAATCCCTCTTCACAGAAAAATATGTTAAAGTAATAAATATTCTCTGCACTAAACTGAGGTGCATAGCAGATAGAAATATAGGTTAAAATCTTGTAGAGCAATGTTGGCTTTGGGACTCAGTTTAGCACAGCATTTAATTGTATGCAGGTACTTAGATTCTAATGCACCAGAGCACTAATGCACATATTTAATTGCCACAATGAATAAAGACCTAAATAGGAATGAGATTACACATTTTTAGCATTCTTAGCAGCCCTTTATGTTTAGCAGATGTTTAATGCTTTATGTTTTACTGAGCTGGATCCAGGTTAAATTTAACAGAAATATTTCAAATTTCTTCAGGAAATTTCAAGTACCTTCCTGAGAAAGATCAGAGGAGATTTTTAGCTTTTGAAAACACTGTGTAGGTTGTGGAGATCCTCTGAGTTAGGGCTGGAGAGCAAACTGTTCCCCTGATTTTTGATGATGCTTTTGAGATCAGGTTGCATTGTAGCACATGGAATCACTGCCATCTGATCACCTCCTTATCAGGATGAATTAAGCATTCAGGTGCTGTGTCCCAACATCACAGACTGGCTAGTTCTTCTTTCAGGACCAACTTCCATGAACAACCTCCGTGAGTGAATGGGTACTAGAGGACAGACTACCCACTTATCTCCGAAGTGTAGCTTTCAGCAGCCTGAGAAATACACATTGCTAAAGCAGGGCAGAATAATTAGCATTCCTATTGTGCTGTACATGTTCAGGAGGAAAAAATAAGCAATGCCAGTGAAGAAATTGATAGAGTACATACATCACGGTTATCTTATACAGTTCTGGTCAGTCTTTTCCAAAAAGGGTACAGGGGAATTAGAGAAGGAAGAGAGGAGGATGAAGTGGGACCTCTTGAACATGAAGAAGGATTAGAGGGCTGAAGACTTTTCTGTTCCCCTACAGCAGTAGCAGAGATGATGGAGGCAATTTCTGCCTGAGGGTTATATAACCACAGATGTCATGGGGAAGGTGGGCAGGGAGCAAATTTTGTTCTCTTACCAGGAGAGTTGGGAGACACCCGGTGAAACAGACAGGCAGCAGATTTGAAAAACAGCACAGAGAAGAAGTCGATTTCATACTGTGCGTAATTACAACTGTGCAACTCATTGCCATAAATGGCTCAAAGCAACTGAAAAAGGGATTATAAAAGTTCCCATGGGAGAGTCTATCGGCAGTCTAGTAAACTGAATTGCAAACACAACATCTGGCTTGGGAAATCTTGCAATATCTGGCTGGTGGAGACTGAAAAGGTGTGCCTGGACAAGGGGGATGCTGTACTACCCTTTTTTTGCATACTCTTCCTAGATCTTTGTTTCTGGCCACTGTGAAAGGTTAGGTCTTGAATGACATAAACCTTTGGTCTGACATAGTATTTCAGGGAGGGGGTGGGAGTTATGTTCTTATGTACCTCTTAGGTGAAAAGGGATCCCACCTCCATTCCCCCATTGTGGGACCCTCGGTATGCTGTCCCAAGAAATGGCAAGAGGTGGGGTTAATCCCCACAATCTCCTCTTCTTTAATAAAGCTACTCCTAAACAAAGCACTGGCTCCTCAGGAAACAATGTCTCCCCACAAGAAAAAACCACTATTGTGTGTTCTGTGGCTTCATTGTCTTGTCTTAAGATGGAGGAAAAAGGGAAGATGTGCCAACTCATTGCCAGTTTAATGGAAAAACTGAGTTTACACAGACCAAGAGCAACTAAATTAGTATATTGTAGTTACTAACTATGGTGACTTAGAGGAGGAAGCTGGTGTCACTGACAGGGTCCAAGTGTCAGCCTGTAGGAGACACAATAGATCTTCTGCCTACCTTTCCACAGACAGTCAGGTCTCAGAAGACTTTATCATTGTAGCTGCTTTCTACTCTCCTCATTTTTCTCAGAAAAGTCACCATCTGTCTGTGGGTTTTTTTCATAGCCTCTGAAACACAGGATTTTTCTGTGTATTGAGGAGCATTTTATTAAAGTTGCAGCAGCAATAGCAATACAACTATTTGGGCTGGAGCAACTAAGAAACACAAATGTGAAATAGGAAAGTCTACTGTGAAATCAGGAACTAAACTCCGGTGCTAATTTTGGACAGAAGAGATGTGGCTTCAATTTTAAGTTAAAGGAGATTTGGCAGGGGGAGGAGTGCGATGTTAGGAATGGTTTACTGGGTGCACTGATTTATTTGCAAAGCGCACTAACATCTGATCTAGAGACCTCATGCCAGCTTGGTTTCCTGCTCCTGCAACTGCTTCATTACCTTCTTCCCTCATTGAAGAGATGGGTATTTTGTGCTCTGCTGAACTGCTAAAGGACAGGACACGAGTCATGACGACTGAGCAGATTTTGTCTCTTCTTCCCAGTGCTCAGCTTTGCTCCAAATGAGTGTTGCGCCAAGAGCTGTTGACATTAAATCTGAACACATTTCGCTGACCATTGCATAGTGCATGGGTGGCTGAAGCAGGCTCATAATGGCAGATTTCAAGAGTGAGCTTAAAGGAAATCCTCCTCTGGTCAAGAAAGGTGACTGCATACTCTGCATCTGATCCAAGCATATCAAGGGATTTAATCAGGCAGCACCAAGGGGCTACATTTTCAAGTGCATGACACCTAAGGTCAGGATGACACTTCACTCAAGGACCTCAGCATCCAAACAAGTACTGCTCATGCTTTTAGCAGTGCAGGCTTTCACAAGAACTACGGAGGAGAGGTGTGGTCTCCCCTGGTGTTTTGCCCCTCGAAAGTCCAAGCCAGAGCCAGAGAAAAATTTCCCATTTGTTCTAAGGCCTGGGATCAGGTCTGATGGATATGGAACAGATATCTTGAATCTCTAGCCATGTCTGTGCAAACTGTTCTGGTCAGAAGCTTCTGTCATTGTCTAAAATTTGTTTGCTGACAGTGTAGTGTGAAAAAGGTCTCTCCAACGCATCCGTTGCTGGCCCTGT
Source organism: Baryphthengus martii (assembly GCA_013396935.1). Taxonomy (NCBI): domain Eukaryota; kingdom Metazoa; phylum Chordata; class Aves; order Coraciiformes; family Momotidae; genus Baryphthengus; species Baryphthengus martii. The sequence continues at coordinate 30,666 of VWZK01003471.1, read as the reverse complement.
TACCATCACGCTTTCTACTCCCAGTGCTGTTGTCACCATCTTTTTCCCAAGACCAACACACATGTAGCCCTCCCTGTGCTGCCATGAGAAAAAGTCATTTAAATCCTCTGAAGACTGAATGAATAGCACAGAAGCTCACTGAAAAGCTAGCAGTTGTTCCTTGGCAGTTACCTTAACAGGGCTTAGTAACAGAAGAAGAAAGATGATGAAGCCTATTCTGATTAATTGTTCTGTCCTTATCTGCGAGGGCAACAACAAAACCTTTCCATGCTGTAGGTCTTGTGCTCCTTGGGCTGTGACATTCCCAGATGATGCCACTTGCAATAGGGAAGAAGGGCCTTAGCTTTGCTGGTGGGCCTGGAGGGAAAGCCGTGTTTCAGGAAGTGTTATGACACGCATCTTGGCTCGAGGAACACATGGTAAAGCTCACAACACTGTATTTAACAGCCTGCATTCTTTTCCAGCTTCTCTTTTCTTTTTAATAGGAGGGATTTTCTGTCCAAATGACCTCGCTGAAGAGAGGCATAACAGATGAGAGAATGCTGTAGTGGTCTTGTTCTCCTGGGCTAAAATAAAACACAAAAAGCTTAAAAATTAACAAATGAATGGGAAAGATGAACGTCCCTCTTTTATTTCAAACAAGCAAACATCAGCAGTGCCATAAAAAAACCAGCAATTTGAGGGTCAGCAGGAGAGAAAGATGAAACCCTTCCTATCCACAGATCTGAGGGTGATATGGAAATAGGGCAGAGCTTATTGGTATGCCTCCATGGACACACACTGTACATTATTGAGCAGAAAGACACTGCAGGGCTGGGAGGGAAGCAGCATGATCATGGGGCTCTGGGAGAGCTTGCCATGAGCTAGCAAGTGGGAACACAGAAGGAGTGCACAGCAGCTCCTGCCTCTAAATCTGTTTTCAGGGGATGGAGAATCTGTCTGCCCAAGTCAGGCACAAGCAGCATAGCTCCCAGGAGAAGCAGAGAGCAAAGCTTGCTGGAGGCATGATTTTGAAGCAGCCAGGCTGTGATTTTAACACTGCTTTCTGTTCAACTAGGCAAACTTAGCCCCATCAGCCCTGGATGGCAAAATTTCTAAGCATGGCATAAGAAGGGGAAAGTCACTGAAATGGCTGCTGTGCTGCATAGTGCTTTTGGTACTGGACGTGCAAGGACTGCACTGAGACATCATCTCACCTTGTGTGGCTGTGGTCATGTGCCTTCCCTGCTGATTTACCACGTGGCCATGGGCAAGCCCTAGGGCTTCCCCAGGTCCCCAAGAGCTTCCCATCTGAGCTGAGCATGCCCCCTGCCACCAGCAGACAACGTGACTTCTTAGTGGCTTATCATGATAAAGGTCTTCAGACAGAAATCCCCACCCACTGCCATTGAGCTTTGGGTCCCAAAAATAAGGGATTTAAATCCCATAAGAGAAGGTAGTTGGCATTTTCAGAACTGTTTTTATGGTTGATGGTAGCAGTCACTGGATCTGTAAGGTGTGCGCTTAGTGCGAAGTGCAGAGACCCACTGCAGTCCAATAAAGGCTTGTACAGTTGCAGTATTTCTCACCACAGGTCAGTGAGACCTTAAGGTTGGCAAATATTTTTTCTCTTCAAAGCACAAGTTCAAGTAACAACAGCCCTGTTGTTTGTCCAGCGTAAATCCCACTCCCTTGTACGTCATTTTGTCTATCTGATCTATATAGAATGGCAGCACTTTCAGACAGGACCAACATACATCCTACACCTTGTAGTACCTAATTTGCTCGCTCTGTGTAACACTATGACAAACACAGGAACATCCCAGCCTTACTTTGAGCTCTTCATTCTCTTGTAGAGCTACGAGTGAATGGCAGAATTCACCCAGCCACAAGAGATGCAAGAGGGGACATTCCCTGTGTGATCACACCACCATTTGTTTGGGTTTCATGAGGTCCAAGAAAAGCATATAGAGCAAAGTCATGTGTAAACATGCCCAGTTACATGCTGCCTTTTTTGCTCTCAAAGGCTGTTGAGGTGGGAGGCAGGCAGTGGCTCCTCCAAACTTACTTCCTCCCATGTTCATAGACACCTCGATGCTAAGAGTTCTTCAGTTGCAACACCTGATCTGACTCCATATGATTTCTCTTCATCATCTGTATCATTCCCTCCCAGATCATGGCCAGAAGGGCTAGACTTTCCTTTGCCAGTGAATGCGCTCCCGGCAAAGCAGACCCTTAGCTGGAAGGTTTGTTTTAACCAGCTGTTTCTCTGTTCTGCAGACTGGGCACAGTGGCATCCCTGTCAGTCCCTTACTGGTGCACCCTTCCCTGGCTCAGCTGCACAGATCCAGGTCGTTGTCCTTACATTGCTTTAAACCCACTTTCCTTGAGGATGGTAAATGCTCCTCTTGTGATAATGCTAAAAGTGGGTGCTCCACATCCAAAATGTCTTTTAAGAACAGCCAAATGGCCTGTTAAAGTCTGGCCAGCCCTGCTCACTAGTGTGTTGTCCTGATAACATAAACTTTAATTTTGGCTGGTGTTACCTGGCACCTGTAGCCCCATCATTCATCCTGTCACCACTCTGTTGTTCTGTAGTGACCAAGTTGGCTGCTTTTGTACCATCAGTGTGCTACTCAGGCCCTAAAAGGGGTAATTCTCCATTTAGGGGGAATTTTCTCCATCCGCTAAAACCACTAGCTGGATTTCATGAAGAGCATGTGCCTGATGTTTTTGTGCCTGCCTGTCACCCAGCAGTGCTGTTCACAGGAGGCAGGTGAGGGGATGCCTGAGCTGAGGATGTAAGGAGCTGCAGCAATGCAGGTGGTAGGCAGGCCTGGCAGGGATGCCCAGGCAGAAGCAGATCCGCTCCACTGCCCCATCCAGACTTTCCAGTCTCTCTCCCTTTTAAGAGCTCCACATTCCAGTCTAGCTGGGCTGTTGTTGACTGCACACTTTGCTTTGTTTTATTTTTTTTTCCTCTTGCCAGCACACACAGCTTAGCCAAAACACTTGAACATTTTGTCTTTAAGTATTTACTTCCTCAGAAGGAGCCAGCCTGGCACCCAGTCAGATTCCCAAAATAATCCCGTAAGGACTTAAGTAAACTGCCTGCAGGTGTAGCCCAGCTGCTTCATTGTGAAAAAACCTTGAACTCTGCACTGGCCTCTTAAAGCCAGGGAGAGACGGTGCAAGACTTGCTTTTTTTTCTGCCCTAGGGCTGCTCTAGGGCTGGAACAGGGCTGCCTAGTCCTCTTCTTCTCCTGCTGCCACTGCCTGTTTCCCACTTGCACTCTGAGATCATCTCTAGCATTACTGTCTCTGAGATATTTTGCCTTCTCCCCCCACCGCAGACAATGGAAGTGGAAAATGAAGCAATTCACAGTGATTCTCTCCAGAAGCCGCCCTAAGCAGAGGAAGGAGGCACAGGCATAGGGGCCCACAACGGAAACCTGGGAAATCCTGTCCCCATCCAAACCAAGGGGCCCAAAAAGAATGGGGGTTTCATTCCTAGAGCAAAAGCCAGATGACCAGACTGATATAGCTGGCACGGGAGAGAGATGAGTGCCAGGTCTGTGCTGTCTGTAACATTCTCAGGGATACAGCTGCATGGTGCTGTGGGCCTATATTTGCTTTAAACTACCTGGTCTTCAGCAGGGCAGCGTGCTGGCACAGGCTCAGGGTCTGTGCAACTCTACCAGCCTGATCTTCTCCTGGGTTTCAGCTCACATCACCCAGCACCATCCCACCAGGACTAGCAGTGCAAATGAAATCCAGGTTAAAGGAAAGCTGTAAACTGCTGCAAACCTGTATTCAGCTACAGCTGAGCTGTAAACCTGCTCATGCTGATGTTCATGGTAGGGAGCTGGGCCAAAGGAATAGTTTGGAATAGTTTTGAGAGGTCAATCACCAAATCCAGTGCTTAAAAAGAACTTCTCTACATGAAATTTTATACACACCTGGTTGTCTGTGCCTGCATGCTATTGAAAGAATGCTAACCACTTGTATTTGTATGTGGAAATAATCAATATACATGTTTTCTGTGCTTGTGCACATACAGACGAGCAGTTACACACACAGACCGGGAGCAGGGCATTAGATTGAGCTGACTGCAATGAATGTAAGAAGCAGATTTGATAATGACCCCAAATATGGACCCAACAGTTCCTTCTTCTGCTACTAATTGATCTAATGGATTTCATATTTGTAAGGAGGCAGTGGTTTGTATTGTAAGCTTCTTTTTGTTTGCTGCTTTAGAAAAAAATAGAACATAACACATACCATATTTGAAGATGTAATTGCCATAAAACACAGCCATCCTCGCCCCCCCAAGCAATTGCCAATAGTGGATTACTAACAGTTTGGAGCAGTTGCACTGTAATTTATGGTGGTGAACTCTGGGGCAGAAATCCTCAGTCACTACGCACACAAATACAATGATAGATACACATATTAATCTGTTTTAACAGCAACATGATATTCCAGATCCTCAATCAATGCTGTCAGAAAGTAAAGCACCATTTGCTTTTATGCAGGTGGGGGAAAAAAGATTTGAGGCAAAAGCTGAGAACAGATTAGTGTCAGGTGGGGATAGATCTGTTATCTCACGGTTTGCATCTAGCTGCTGCGCTGTCCTCTCCCTCTTTGGAGGAGCATGCTTGCCTTCCTCAGTCATGCTTCGCCTCATCTCTGTTTCTCCATCCACACTCTCCCTCCTGCACATTGCTGTCCCTATTACTCCTCTTTTCCTTCTCCCTTTGATCCCACCCAAGTTGCAATGACTCTGCCACCCTTCCTGCTTGAGGGAGAAATTTGAGTAAACCCCTCTCTGTTTTTTGAGATTGCCAGGAACTGTGGGGAAGCCAATAACACAGCTGCCTGTGCCATGGTTGTTCTAGTCACTTTGAAAAAAAAAAAAAAAAAAAGAAGAAAGAAGAAGAATTGGATGCTCTACAGCTCTCAAACTGGCACCTTTCAGAAGTGCTAAATGGTCTTAATAAGTAAATAAAATGCAGGCTATTCATCAGAGAAACCAGAATGGCACCTTTGCAGCTGTTCCTGTCTCTTGAAAAAAGAAGATATAATTAGGTAGTTGTTCGTTTTTTTTTTTAAATTAAAAAGCCACTTGATTTAGAACCACTTTAGTCTGCTGAGTAAGCATGTGTCTAGGTGAATTTTAAAATATATTTTCTGTTACCAGATAGAAAAAAATCTCCGAAGTAGCCCCCTTGGTTTATTGGATAGGTGTGTATTGGGACAGGATTAAAGACATTTTAGTGTAGCCGATGGACCATGACCTTTTAGTATCAGCTAAACCCAGGTTTATTTTTTCAAGAGGTATGCTATTGAAAGGCATTGGCAGCCAAGTTAGAAAAGTCTGCCGTAGTATTTTCACAGGATCATTCCAAGGTATTCTGTTGCTCATGCCAAGCAATAAAACCTTTCTTTTTTGCGCACATTTCTGGACACCACTGTGCTCTCACCATAGGCAAATTATCTCCAAAAGGTACTAGTTCACAGAGAAAACTATGTTTTGAACGAGAGATTTTCACTTTTCTGTGTTAAGATAATGAAACAAAGAAAAAGGACGGATTTACATGTGTTGTACACATAAAATGAGAGAATAGGCATGTACTCAAATACTGTTTTAATTATTTTTCACTTGTAGTCCTCCATATGTTTGCACTGCAGTCAGTGAACAATAGAAGAGCTCTCCTGTGGTTAATTTTACACCTGTAAAGTCCCCTGGATACAAACCAAGATTGCGTGGCCAAGTGGATAAAGTATCTGGTTTATCTTGCCAATGAATTCATATGCTCCAGGGGGTTTGAGAAGATGGGGAGAGTATAAGGAATTCTATGATTTTCAGTCTTTAGCAGATTTTCATTACTTCTACCCTTTCTATCTCCAATATCCGAGGAAAGAAAACCCCACAGCTTCAGGTCTTCAATGCAAACAACTGGAAAAAATCCCCTCAGTGTCTCCGCTTCCATGCAGGCAACAGGGGATGAAGTCGGGGCTCCTTCTGTGGACTCCCCCATACCACACACTCTGTGTTCCAGAGGAGCAAGCCGGTGGGCACGAGCACTGCCCAGCAGAGCTTGCTCCCAGCACGGCCTGACTGAAGCTGTGGCCTGCCTGGCTACACAGCGGCAGGGAAAGCCACACCTTGAGAACACTTCATCTTTTCGTTCAGCCCTGTCTGTCCATTGCATCCTACTTCTCATGACCTGCCAATTATTATTGCAACACTACAACACTGTTTCTCTACCAGGACAGTGGCCGAAGACCCCTGGGTTTCCAGGCAAAGCCTTGCAAGTGGCTTCAGAGTGACCTCAGGCAAGGCACAGCACCTGTGCTTCTGTTCTCCATCTACAGCCAGGACAGGAATGCTGCCCAGTGCCTGCTTCATACCTGCTTGGGTTGTGACTGCTGCTTGGCAAGGACTGGCTCTTCTGTGCATCCTTACCTTCTACAGCAGGCTCAGGTCTCTGCTGTACTCACTACACACCACCATAATCAAAATTACTAGAAATAATTAGTGCTTCACAATCACGCAGATTTAATACGCCTAGGAGTCTGACACTAATATATCAATAGCGTAGTTTACAGTACATCATTGGTATTCTTTGGGAGCTGTGACCTATAGTCTGACAGAAGGGATCTTCAAGGTTCCTTTGCAAATAAAACTAAATGTTAACTAAAGCACTTTTCTTCGACAGGCTTTCTTTAAAATAACCTACAATTCCAATATTTGTTTTATGGCCCGCAAAGATAGGAGGATTCACAGCCTCACAGGAAACGTCATACAAATGTAGGAAGAAAAAGGAAAAAAACCTGTAGAGAGATCAATTCCCTGATACAGCATATCGAAATACAGACTTGGGCAATGGGCTATAGGAAGGCTGAAGTGAGGAGGGTACCTATTACAGATGGTTGAAACTCTATGTTTTTAACTACAGAAGAGGTTTGGATCAATTTTTATTTTTAGTGAAAGGGATAGCGAGGACATGCTAAAATGAAATGCAGTTTAACATTTGCATTGCTTTCAAGATAGAGGCTTGGAGGTATTTTATTTTCCCTTTCGTAACATTTTCTTTTAAAGACAATTCTCTTACTCAGCTTATTTGAGGTTGTATCTTTCTACACGGTCCTTTACAGTATATTTTCAGTTGCATTTACAATGCACTTCAGGACATGAGATCACATACGAAAATGCAGATGTAAGAAACGTTCCTCTTTTTGCACAGAGCAATTATTTTTTTGTGTGTGCAGCGCTTTCAGTTAGAAGGCCTACTAAAGCTCAGCTAAAATATATGATCTCAGTGTAATATCCCAAGACATTCCCTTCACCAACAAATGTTCTTGGTTTTATTAAAAACAAAACAAAAACCAAACCCAGAGTCCCCAGGGAGTCAGATTCTGCTATTGTTCTTCCATTTCTGATGCAAGTCAGGAGATACCAGACAATACAAATTACTGAGTCACCACTGGCTAAGCTGTATTTGCTTAAACAACAGCTCTCCCCGCTGCCCTTTCCAAGCTAGCAGAAAGCATGTAAAGACAAAAAAAAGTGCTCGGTGTTCAAAAACCCCAGTGTTTTTATGTAGCCAGGTATGCTGCGGAGCTGGGAAAGGAGGAAATCAGATGGACATCCCAGTGGGGAATCACCTGAGTTGGAGCTGATTTGGATAGGTTTGTTCTGTGAGAAAGCAGGGACAGAGAAGGGTGGCTCATGGCTGCAGGGAGTAGGCAGAAAAGGGGGAGGCAGACCAAAGAGACACTAGATAAATAAAAGAAATATCTACATTCTAGCACATAGGGCACTTGCGTCAATCCTAAGAGGATAAGCAGGGCTTCACTAGTAAGCAGGCACATAGGACTCAGAAATTGATTCAGGACGAGGCGTACAGCAGCCTGCTTCTTTCAGTACTTTTTCTTTAAATATCCTGGAACTCACCAAACAGAAGATAGATTACACTTTATAATATAAGGCTCCTGAGGGGATGCTGCTAAAAGGCTGTCAGCAGAAAGAAAAAAGAAAAGTGTTCAAAGTGTGTGTGTAGGGTTAGGGACTCCACATTTCAACTCATCTACAGCTGGAGATGAGAATCATTTGCATTTGCTCCCCTGGCTGAAGACCTAGTATTCATTACAAAAGCTATTTCAAAACAGTTCTAACTTAAAACTTTTTATATTCACACATAACCCATATAAAATTAAGAATTTTACATAGCTGCACTTCAAACAATCTGGCCTACCTCCAGTAAGATCTGCAGAGAGATCCCTTTTTAGCTTCATTTGAATGAGGCCTTCAAATGAAGGCCAGGATAGACTTAATACTTATGGGAACTCTGCTCAGAAACCCTTTTGCACAAAGCATTGTGTACAGAAACAAAAATAAAGTGACCCCTGGCCCAGAAACCTTACTTGTTATGGTTTCAGCATCCCTCTACTCTGTGAATGAGTGGCTTCTGTTAATCACTGTTATTTTCCTGACATTTAACTGAATGGAGTTTCTTTGGAGAAATTAAGACAGACATGGGAAACAACTCCATAATCCAAAATAATGAAGATTATGTTTCTGTCTTTTACAAAGCAGTTAGGATTCACTGGTTGCTATCGTGACCATACTCTCAGATCCCTATGATAGAGGGAAAGCTGGTGCATGTTCCCTCAGCAGAGATTTGTGGTAGCCTAAGGCATTGTCACTCCTCTGGGTCTTTCTTTCTGCCTTTACAGAAGTCAGCAGAAGAGCATTTGGGCAGGCATCTTGGCCACTGTTGTTCAGGGTCCAGGGTACCCGTTCCTGTGCAGCACCAGCTCATAGGCCAAATTATGAGCTGGGATGGGTACCTTACACAGTTACCAGGATGTTAGTAACCCCCAGTACGGGGATGGAACAGCTAAATTTGCAGAGCTTGTCTGAGTACCCACAATAACCATCTCCTACATTTGTTCCTTGTGATCATTTGACTAGTTGCTATACTTACTTTTTACAATTTTTTTTTAATTTCAATGAAGCTCTTATTTGCTAACACATATCATGATCCTTCAACCATGTTTCCATGAGTTAATCTTCCCTACCTTGAGGAGTCATAAGTAGGATGGATGCTACACACTCAAATGCAGTTTGCAGAATTGGGCCATAGGCTTGAGTATCAGTATAATAAACTCAAAGCCAAGCAAAATCCTGACTAGATTTGCTTTGCTTTCAGACTAAGCAAGACTAGGTTTTGCCCACAGTTTCTGAGAATAGGCTTACTTAGGACAAGTACATATTTAAAATGAAATTGAGAAAAGCCACAGAAGTACAGGTTTCAATGCTTGGGGTGTAGGAGTTTTTTTCCCTTTTATAAAGAATATGCCATCTTTGTTGTCTTGTGATAGGAAAGGTATCTTTTACTGTTGCTACTGTTATAAGAGGGAAAAAGAAATTACATGCAAAAATAAGATCTCCCTGGAAAAAGATCTCACTGGCTACATGGAGGAAAATAAAGATTTTTACAGATGCTTGCTTCTGTTTATCTCTGCTTCCAGTGAACAATGAAAGTGCAGCTTTACAGAACAACGTCTTTAAAAATACAGGGGACAAAATGTGCTCAGCTAGCACCTCCGTGAGATCACACAGCAGAAAAATAATCCTTGCTTATAATCCAAAATACATGGAAGGATGGAAAGAATGTTTTATGGAACACTACCTTACTGGAATTTAAGAAGAGTTCTGCAATGTGTGGAAAACAACTATGTTTTAAAAGGTTGCTGCTTTATATAACTGAATTTATTTCCAAGAAGTTCATGATCATGAAGCAGAAAACTAACTCTTCTTTCAGAGCAGTGCCAAAAGGGGAACAAAAAATAGCGTCACAAAGAAGTTATCTTTGATCTTAGGGAAAGTGGCAGAATGTTGTTGAGGGTTTTTGATGGTGTTTTGTGGTGTCTGTTTTTTTGTTTGGTTTTAATTTTAAAATTTTTCTCATTTTTCTTAGTTTGGAGTCAATACATCATCTGTAAAAGTATTTAAACTAAACCAAGTATGTCAGCAATGCATTACTATTCATTTCTCAGTGTTCTCACCTTTGAGAACTTTGGGGCTAAAAATGTGCCTATGTACTTAATTTTCAAGTCCCAATAACCTGACTGCTCTGTTCACTCCTTTCCTACAGCGATTAAAAAAAGGCTAGTAGTATGCAACAGTCAAGAACTTAAAATACAATTTTAATTTTTTTTTTCCTGTTTCCCACCGTGTCACCTTAAATAGCTTTCCCTTTCCTTCTGAAATTCCTGCCTGTGTAGGGGAAAGGAATTGTCTTGTGGATCAGAAAACGAAGCAAATCCCTTTCAGCATATTTGCTGCAAAATCTGAGTGAAGATTGATGCTCTGGGCAATACGAACCACAGTTTGCAGACCCTTAAACATTCTCCAGTGGTAATGCAGACCTCAGAAAACAAACTGGTGCTTAATGAAACAGGCCTGCCTTTATCACCACATTTCAAGGTTCACAAAAGTGAGAGGAAACGCGGACTAGGTAAAATAAGGGAACAAAGTGACAAGGTAACGTATAGAAGTGGGTGTTTCACACAGCCAAGAGATAGGAAGTTCTGTTGGCTACAAGGGGCCTGTTCCAGATGATCTTATTCTGAGTCCTTTCACCAAGCCCTCAGTCTTCAGTCAACACCTTAGAGGACAATTTGACGCTCTGGATTCCTACAGACACTCAGGCTTTGTCTATATGCAGTTTAAAGAGTGTGACATTAGTAGGCATTTAAATGGCATGAGAAGAGTGTACATCAAACAAGCCATGTTTGCAGCAACCCGAGCTTTAACTCCTTTGGTTTGAACTAACTAGAAGCGTGGACTGCCTTCTGCATACTGAAAGGCACTAGTCGGCAAATATTGGACATCTTGTTCTGTATTAGTCCATACAATACCTAAATTAAGCGATTCATGGCATTCAATAGAAAAGAAACGTAGCATCCTATTAGCAGGATAGTTTTTCACCTTTGGTTAGCAACCTCTGCTTCCAAACAGAAGATCTTGTAGAATTTCACATCTGGTTAGCTCCCTTCCTTCCCTCATCTTTTTGGTACGTACTCAGTACACTTCCACTGCCTCGTCATTCCAAAGTCTTTCCGAAGCCAAGTTTGTCTCAGTAAGTTTCACCTGTCCCCCTACTTTGGGATACAGCCAACTCCCACATCTGAAATTCTCTTAATTTGACCTGTCATGTAACTGCAACCTATCCTATCGCAAACTAGGCACCCAACAATATTTTTAAATATCTTTTGGCCTACGATATTGTTATACTACCTTCTGATACCTGACGCTATGAGTAGAAAGATGTTCTTCTGGACAACCTGTGGTCTCTTCGCACAGTTTGGGGAATTTCCCAAGCTTCATACACTTGCCTGCCTGCTGATGGCTCCAGAGTTCTCCATGGGGCTTACAAAGCAGATGCCACCCTTGGAAAGTTCACGCTAGCAGATTAAATGCTGAAGAATCTGCTGAGGCTGTGAGAAAATAGGATGCTGATCCTGGTGTTCCATCATCCCCATGTTTTATTACTCATATAAAACTGTATGTGAACAGTTGCCCCATGTGTTAAAGATTTACAGATTATGTTAGAAGTAACTAAAAAAATAGCGTCTCACTGAACAAACAAATCCAAACTCAGATAATTATTAAGGGGAAAGAGCTTAAAAGAATAAAGCTCAGTTAAAAGTGAAACTTAATTGTTCGGTGAGAACACTGAAATGAAATTCTCCCAGCTGCATCATTCTGTCAGAATATTTAATGCTGATTTTGCCAGGGAGGATTTTGGTTTCTCAGAAAAACTTCTGGCTCTCGGTAGGTGGTGCTACAGCCCTTCAAGCTACCCAGGAGTAAACGGAGCTCTGTTCCCAGTGCAGAAGGGAATTTCATGGAGTACTATCATCAAAGTCATCTGATCACTAAAGGGGAAAAAAAAATAATATGCTGAACTTGTAAGTTAAATACTTACCTAAGTTCAAGGTTCGGATGGCATTTAAAGTCAGCAGTTCCCATCTCACTTCACGCACGGATATCATCATACCCCTATACTGAACAAAATAAATCAGTGGCTGTACAAGAAAATGACAAAATTGTAACATTGCCATATTTAAAAAACAAATAAACAAAAACTAAAGAACTGCACAAATATTTTTCCCTTTCTGCTTCATAATCTAAAATCCTGTGAACGCTTCCATCAAAAGATCTAAACACACACTTAAGAAAATAGAAAATAATGGTATTGATACTGTTCTAAGGGATGAGTTCTGGCTACTAAAGCTGCGCACATCTGTGAGATGGGTTATTTACACACGTGCTGTGAAACCTGAAAAATTTTCAATCAGAGCCCCAAGGCGCACAAAGAGGCCTTAGCTGTCCCGAGCAGCCTGCCCTTGTCTCTCTTGGCCACCCCCGCGCATGGGCCAGAGACCTCCCTATAGGCACAGCTCTGACCTCACCCCTGAAGGGCTGTTTCACAGGCTGGCTGTGCCCAGTCCTGTCTGCTGCAATCCCCCTTACAGGGCAGGGGGCCAAGAAATCCTGGTCATAGCTATGTCCTTACTCCTGCTTGGCCCCATCTTCCACAGGAACCTCAAACCCACATTGCAGCACTGTCTCTGCTGCTGGCAACAGATCTCCAGTTCTGACTTGTGACCCTGTCTCCTCTGGGACTGTCAGTGGTCTGTATCAGTCACCATCCCAGCCCTGACCAGAGCACCCTGTCAGAGAGGGCATGGTGCTGCCATGTGCTGTGGGTGCCCTCAGCTCCAGCTTGCTCTCCTTCACTGGGGGAGCGCTGCTCAAGCTGCTCCTTTACATTAAGCACAATAAACAGTTACATTCATTTGTTAGACAAGAGCACACAGTGATCCACCTCGCAAATGCATAAAAATCACCCATACTGCAACAGACAAGTAAGGAGGAACGGAAACTCATGGAAACTTATCTCCCAGCTCCTACAGAAAACCCTTTATGGGACTGCCAGGAACACGAAGACCAGTGAATGTTGGCCTTGTTCAATTCATTTACATATCAACCTCTCTTCTCCATCAGTGTGGGAGAAAGCGCTAAGAAATCTGCCAGAAAATCTTCTAATCAGTGTATCTAATTTGAAGCAACATTGTCCAAGAACAGAGGCAAATCTGATAAAGACAGCTTAATAGTCACCCAATAGCTACTTCAAGGATCTAAACTTCAAAAACCAACAAAGAACGCCGAACAACCAAACCTCTTCATACTATGGAAAGGCCCTCCCCTGCAATTTTTTTTCCAACTGCTCTGGAAGTGCTATGTTGGAAACACAATCAGTAAGGTGTTGCTTTAGCAGGAGGATTTATTTGTAGGAACAAGGATCTGACCGCTAATTTAGCAAGACCCAGTACTGCAGGTCTGACAACCACAAAACCTCTGCTGAAATTCACAACGGTTGCAAGTGAGAACTGGAGATTGGAATGGAATTTTGCCATGGTGTTTATTCCTGTATCACTGCCAATGTCGCGTCAATCCTAAAATGAAAATTAATACTAAAGTATTTTAGTATGCAATATGTATAAAGAAATATGTTGTTCTTGCACATCATAGTTATACACGTAATTATTAACCTATCATACAAAAATACTGCACGCACTACCATTCACAAGGCTACAGCAGATGCACCAAGAAAGTATAACATTCTACATGCTATCAGGAAATCTGCACCAGATTCTGAACATAGTACTAAAGGGCTGTCAAGTCCGATGCCAGAAGTACTAGACAAACTATGAAATATAATCTCAAATTCAGAGATGTCAATCCTGCATGAATAAAGTGGCCCAGCTCTACTGTACTGTGGTTCTCGGTGTTACAAATGAACAACTTACCTTCCGGATCTGATTTGTTCCTTGAATAAGGCACTGATTCCACTGCATGAATAAGGCCTAGACTAATAAAAATGCATCAGCTTAAAGGAGTTTCTTAAACATTTTACTCAACTCCAACCCTTTTGTGGAAACCTCTGTTTCAGATATCTGTTACAGCTTTGCATGAGCTAAGTAAAGCCCAAAAGAGTTTGCTTTGGTTTACTAAATCAGTTAAGGCAGTCTAAATTTGGAAATCACCTCACCGCCATCATAAGATTTCCTCAAAGCCGTGGTTCTTAAAAGGAGATCAAAATAATCTTTTCAGTTTAAATTGTACCTGATCTGTAGATCTCTGGTGCAAGAAGTATTTAGGACGCATGTATGTAGTCAAGGAGCTATATGCTAGTTTTATTTGTAAAATACTTTATTCCTAAACAGCAAAATACTGTAATTTTATTTTATAAAAGTTAGTAAAAATTGATACATTTGAAACAGAAATAAGAAAACTATTTCTACTTTTATTCAATTATTCAATTCTCTTTTCAATATGGAAGCTATAAGTATGTACCATACTAACAGATTCCAGTGCCAGACAGGTCATTTAATAAATATATCATTCTACCATTAAAATCTGCGAAGGACAGTGAGAAAGTTTCATAAAACTACTGCAAAAAATATATGCATTTTTGGCTTTTTCTGAGGTTTGGAACTAGTAATATCTACATACAACAAAGTTCTTGGCATTCACAAGAACAATTGTACAGAACAGCAGAATTTGCTCGTAGTAAATCAGAAAAACCAAATTTGCAGTACAACATTTCTAATAAAAAAATAAAATCGGGAATTCTTCCTATTTCTTAAATCCTACAGAACTTCTGCCAAGGAGGTGGTAGGGGAAACTTAAATTACTAATTTCGTATCTAGTAAGGCCATTGCATATCTTAAATTGCAATAAAGAAAAGCTGATCCTACACTGTATATAATAAACATTGTCTGTTTGTTATTCCTAGAACTTAAGACTGAGAACAAGTAACTTCACTATTTTACTCTATTGCTAACAAAAACCCCAACTTTTGCCTTAGAGAAGACAGATTTAATTAAATCTTGTTCTGCTATGTACACAGGCACACTTTTGGAAGCCACAGTGGCATCAGTTTTTAGAGATGAAACAGGTTCTCTGTGTCAGATTTCTGAGAAGTTTCGTTCTGTGAAAAAGCTGGACATCTGAGACTAGACTCACACATAATGCAAGTGGCAAGGCAAGTTCACAAACCAGTTTGCCAATATGTAGACAGTGAGAGGACTGTGTGACTGATGCTAGGAAAAAAGTAGCAGGCATATACTTCCTCTTTTGAAAACAAACAAGCAAAAAAAACCAAACAAAAAACCCACAAAACCAATATAAAAATCCCTGACCCAAAAAAAAAAAAAAAAAAAAGGGCCATTCACTTCTGCACAGTTACTGCTGTTGAATTTCAACTTACAAATGAAACTGAGGGCGATAGGAAATTAAAAATATATAGTAATTTCTTTTGTTTTTTTTTTTATCAGTTCACCATCCAAGTAATTTTCAAAATTGGTTTGGAGCTTTTGTTTGTTTGTTTTTTTCATATATATATATAATTCAGTTGCAAAGAGGATTAAGCCAAAAACATGAAGCCAGACTATTCTCAGTGGTGCCCAGTCCAGTGGTGCCCAGTGACAGGACTAGATGCAACGGGCACAAACTGAAACACAGGATTTCCTGATGTTCAAAAGGAACACAGTTTTTTAATGTGACAGTGAGTGAGCCCTGGCACGGGTTGCCTAGGGAGTCTGTGGAGTCTTCATCCTTGAAGATATTCAAAAGATGTCTGAACATGGTAGTGGACAACTGGTGCTAGGTGGCCCCGCTTGAGCAGGAGGAGTGGATCAAATGACCTCCAGAGGTCCCTTCCAACCTCAACCATGTTGTGACTCTGTGCATAATTACTGCACATCTTTCAAGACTTAAGTTAAGGCAGGATGTCAAGCTTCTAGAACAGCAGCCTACCCAGAGAGCAAACCAAACATGCCTAGCCTCGTAGACCTGAGTATTAAAAGCTACAGTTATGAACTTGAGAAGGTGTACCACTGGTGCCGGTCATCTCTAACTGCATACCAACAGTACAGTATATGTCCTTAGTTTTAACTGAAGGACCAATGACTTGGAAGCTGATGTAAGTTATTATTTCTCAAATCTGAATTAGGATCCAAATCCTCAGATGAAAACTGCAGCAGATTTGCATCTTGTGGCCACCCACACTAGTGAATGACAAGTATGTCATTGAAAAGCAGACCAAGTCCCTGAAGAATTATTTTCTTTAACTTTCATCAAGAAAGTTCAGAACCAACTATCAGCCTGCTTGTCCTGGATGCATTTTTTGTGCTTTTGTAGAGCTAAATCAGAGCAAGGAAAATATTACCAACAGTACTTACATTGTTGTCTGCCTATTTCCTTATCCTGCAACAAAGACTGCTATAGAAGGCAAAAAAAACTGAGAGATAAGTTAGCTAGATGCAATAAATATTTTTTTTTCTTTCTGCATTAGATATTTTTGCTTTAAATATCCAGCTGTCAAAGTAAATTTCTCACATAGTGAGATAATTTAGCAGGCTATGGGTCTTTCTCCAAGGAGGGCCATTCATTTCTCTCCACCTTTGTATCTACTTCTGCTGACTTGATGTGCAGTGTGTCTTTTCTAATCAGATTAATCTTTCAGAGTCAATGACTCATGAGAAGACGGTGCTTTTAGGGAAAAGCGCATTGCAAATGCTACAGGGAACAGTACAAGATTACTGAGGAGCACAAATACTACTTACACAAGGAGTTAGGATTCCCAAGTCTTCTGCTAATATTGTTCTCATGAAACAATACTATTTAGTGCTCCTGGCAACTCAGTGTAACAGGACAACTCAACTACACGGGATTTATAAAAACCTGATAAATTAAGATTTGAGACAGATGGTAGAGAGTTTCAGTCTGTGAGATTGATAGTGTCACTTTCAAATGGCTTTACTGAAGTGGGACTCTGTGGAGGACTCCTTACACTCAATTGCGGCACTGCCAAGATCTTCCGGTGGATTCCAACTGTAGCCTTTTTATGGTCATGTCTGAGACTGCGGATCGTGCTGTTTATGGCAGCCACACACGCCTTCCAATCATATCCAGTTTCTTTTAGATCAAAGGATGGATAATTCTCTTGAAGAAAGTCTAAAAATAAACAAGTATGTAATAGTGAGTTATCAATTATTTATGCAAGCTATATACTCTTTTTGGACATAATTAAACCAAAGCAAGTGCATGCTACCAAAACAGGGCAGCTAGCAATATTACAAGGCCTGAAAAGTGAAGCTAGAGGGCAGATATCCCCCCTGCCCCTTTTTGTTTAATTTGAAAATGAGTAACAAAAGGTCTAAGCATAAAACCAAAATATGCAAAGAAAGCATGTAGCCATGTACATGGGCTTGGTCCCTTGAAGTGCTGAATAACTTCAGCTTCTAATGTGGTCAACCAGAGCAAACAAATAGCAGGCTCCATTTCAGAATGACCAGTATTTGGCAGGGCCAAGTCCTCCTTCAGAGATCTCTGATAACTGTATTTACTAAAATGAAACACAGCAATTCAACATAAAACACAGCTGTAGAGGAACAACAGTGACAGAAAATCTGCAAGAGCTTGTTCCTTACCATACTGCAACAAGATCAGTAAACAAATACTTGAGTTTGGTAGCAACTGGATAAATAAGACAACGGCGTCTTTCTCCCTTTCAAATAAAATAAGTAGCTTTAAAAACAAACAATTTTTAAATTACAGAGTGATTGTCCTTCTGAGCTTAGTTGAATTACGTGTTTTCTCTAAGCAAGCCCCTAAAGGATTTAAATAAGCACCAAAAAAAGAATTCTCAGTTGTAACTTCAAATCAAAGGCAATACTCTTTCCGCTTCTCCGATTAACATCTAGATTTACCTTAGTAGAATAAAAGGCATAGCAAGGTGATATTATGTCAGTTTTGTTCTTCCACAGCTCTCACATATACTAGCAAGTAAAAATCCAATATAGTATAATTGTTTACAGGTGATATTTTGTAGTTCCAAACCTGGAAACCTATTTTGCCAGAGAAGCATGGGTCTGGAGGAAGAAAATAACAGAGAAAAACTTGTGCTCTTGCAGTTACTCTGCTGCAGGTGGGGTGAGCAAGAGCACTGGAGGTTTTCACTCCTAGGATACACCTCTCAAACTATGCTGACGAAAGATGCACAAGCTGTTGGCTGAAGTCAGGCTTTCTTCCCCTCCAATCCCAACAGCAAATTGAAGAAAACGCTTGGCCTCAGAGCTACACCACAAAACAGGAATTCCTACTACCAAGCCTACGCAGCCTTTGTACACGGCCCACAAAACAGCTTTTCAATTATGCCTTTTCTTTCATGGAAATGGACCAATTGTTGGGAATACAGCAAGGCTATGCAGGGCCCTTTCCTGCTCTGCAGTTCCATTCAGGAAGCTGATGCTCCCATCCAATCAGGCTATGTTACAATATTAAAGAAAGCAGGGTCAGGGACTGCACTTTGGCCCCAGAGCCAAGTGACACTGCCTGGCTGCAACCACAACACAGAAGACTTTGTCTCTCATCTGCTCTGGAGCCTATGTGGTGGTCCTGCAGCCCTAAGACGTACTTAATACATATTTTGAATGCTTCTTAAGCTTAAAATGTCATGAAACAAAATGTGTGCTATGGGAGTGTGTGGAGACACTTAAAGTGGCAAGGCTTCCCATGCCAGTAGTGAAACAATATATTCAGTTTAGGAAAGCCTACTCTTACATGTAGTCTTGCCATACTGGGAATGGTTTTTACCATGTCCTGTCCGTCAAGTCATGCCCAGGTATCACTCCACAGAGTGCAAGACCCAGCTCCATTTTATTCAGCACTATTGCTGTATTCTCAGAGCCAATCTTGCCACCCCTGCAGAGCTGTTAGGCTGCACTGTCCAGATCTTAGTAATTCTTTCAACCTCCCTACGGTCCAGACGTGAAGGAGAAGCAGTTTTAAGATTTGCTAGGAGACACAAGTTGAAAAAAAAAAAAAAAAAAAGTGTGAGGAATCAT
Source organism: Baryphthengus martii (assembly GCA_013396935.1). Lineage (NCBI taxonomy): Eukaryota > Metazoa > Chordata > Aves > Coraciiformes > Momotidae > Baryphthengus > Baryphthengus martii. The sequence continues at coordinate 11,694 of VWZK01003471.1, read as the reverse complement.
ATAATACCTGAAGTTGGAAGGGGCCTACAAGGAACATCAAGTTCAACTCCCTGCTTCCCACAGTATCACCTAAAACTAAATCATACAACTAACAGCACCATCCAGACGAGGGTAACTAGTCAAATGTGCAATTTTACTAACCCAGCGAGCACTATCCCACAGCGATACCACATGGATACAGGAGGAAGTAAAATCCTACATCAAGCTAGTGGTGTTGGGAAATGTTAAAGGCACTCCACTATTGCACTGCCTGCAGCCTGGGATCCAGCACAGTAAATAATATCCCACGAGCAAAATGTAAGAATTCCTGACAAAGTATTTTCTCTCCAGATTTCTCATAGAGAAAGCCAAATTTTACAAACATAATCCAACAACAACACGGAAAATTAAAGAAAAGGTGAAAAGATTTCTATATTGCATGACCAAATCTTTTCAAATATGTTGAATTCTCTAAGATACTGTAATAGCCATGGGGCAAATGGTTGTCAAATACCTGATGATCGTTCCCCCAACATCATTGTTTGTGCTGGCCATGCTTAGATCTTACCAGATAACGCCAACTTTCTTCTGTGTGATAACTCATATACCTTTTCTACATACAACCTGCTTCACATTTCTCCTCGCTTGCTACGTAACTGTTAGGCTAATTCTACTGTCACTCCTTGCTTTATCCAGCCTTGCAGGAGGGACCAAGTGAGACAAACAGAAGAGACACCCTCTCAGGAAGCAGAATGGATCAGTGTTCTAGAAATCTTAATGCTGAAGCAAGAACAATGCAGTCCTTTAACACTGTCCACCATCCAAACTGTACCATTCCAATGTGAATCCCAAAATATTGTCAGAGACGGTGTTGAAAGCCTTGCTAAAAAGATAATCAAGCTAAGTGACAGCCACAGCTTTCCCCTCACCCACAAATTCAGTTATTTTGTCATGCAAGACAATCAGGTGGGTCGGACATGACTTACCCTAGGTAAAAACATGCTGACTCTTCCCAACCACCATCACCACTTAAGAGACCTTCCTTGTGAAGACTGAGGTAGAGGAGACACTGAGCACCTCAGCTCAATCTGACTCTGCCGTCACTAGGTTACATGCCCCATTCAGCAACAGGCCCACACTCTCCTTGCTCAATCTTTCACAGTTAATGTTGGGGTAGAAGCTCTTTTTGCTGGCCTTGACATTTCTTGCAAGTCTCAAGCCTGGCTGGGTTTTGGCTTTCCTGACACTGTTTCAACACTCCCAGGCAAAGCTGCTAAATTCTGCTTCATAAACTGTCCTTGCTTCCCATCTCTAGATACTGCTTTCTTACACTGGAACTCAGTTACGGATTCCTTGCCTAGCCAAACTCTCCCAGTTCTCTTAAGCGTCAGGATGGACTGTCTTCTAATTGCAGAGCGCTGTCCTTAAAGACCTGTCAGCTTTCCTGAGCCTCTCTCCTCTTCAGAGCTGTCTTTCACAACCTCCCATCTATGAGTTTCCTGAATAAGTCAGTCTGCTCTCCTAAGCTACAGTCTGTACTCTCACATCTTTTTAACTCTACTCAGGATCTTGAGGTCCATTATTTCATAGTCTCTACAGGCAATATGTTTTATGAAGAGCACCATAACCTGCTGTGTATTACCTCTGGTTGGCCTACATAGTCCCTGTATTGAGAAATTATCCATGACATCCTCCAGAATCCTCTTGGACTGCTTCCATCTCCTACTGTGCTGCCTTTTCAAGCAAAAGCCACAGAGATCGAGTTTCCTTGTATGAGCCAGATTTGTGACCTGCAGGCTTCCCTGAGTTGTATCTATGTTCTCTCAACTTGTTCCACTGATTGCACTAATATCCATCAGAACAGTTTCACAGACTTGTTTCTGAAGCTCCATAGCTTGTTCATAGGGTACAAAGTTAATCACTCTTGTTAATTTACCCACCTTATTATTTGAATAGAGATTTTCTTTCTTACCTCTGAGAGCATTAATTTTGTTGCAGTCCAGCGGGCTCATGCCACGTTCAAGATTACCATAGACATTGCTTTTTACCAGCACATCTTCAGTGAACATATGCCGAATTAGGTAGCGAGCTGACAGTTCTGGTCGAGACTTCCCCTTAGCTACATAAATGACCGAGAAAGGCAACTGAACGTTGCGCCACGGACTTCCAAGAAATTCTAGAAAAGGCAGAGAGGGTGGTGAAGAAAGAGAGAAACATTTTACTTATCCAATACTGACCATGCTTCAAAGTGGCTATATTATACTAGAACTAGGACACAAATTCTCTTTGAAACTATTGTACTTGCTTGGAGGGACCAAAACAAAACCATAACGTTACAGCTAAGACTAAAATTGAACGCATTGCAGACAAATGTCCAGGCAGACGAAACTCCCTGCCTGTTTTATAATGTAACAGCATTTCTGATATGCTTTCAGCAATGCAACCTGTGTTGTTAAGGATTGCTTTCTAAATTGTTTTCACATGAAAAATAATGCTATTCTAATTACGTAAGTAAATAAAATGTCTGCTATTTCAATAGTGCTTAGAGCCTCAAAGTGGAAACTGAAAAACATAACGAAAAATGTTCAGCTTCTTCAATCTGACTCGACTGCACACATTATGAAACAAAAAAAAAAAAAAAAAGGCAAAATATATAGTACATCTGGAGATGAAGAAATCTTAGGTGCAGGAGAAAATATCTGATAGAGCCCGAAAGTCATTTTAATCAAATAAATTACTTCCAAAGGAAACTAATCTCAGCTCATTTTCCTTGAAGCTCTCTAGAGGCATCACATGCTGTACATGGAATTTTATTCCTGTGCATTTGTATATTGTGCATTTTCTACTTTTTTTTTTTCCTAAATCCACAAACGTATAAAGGCTCCTTTAAGATTTTCATTGTCCCGAATTGTCAGTTTTACAGAAAGGTGTCGTGGTCTTCTGAAATTGCAATACTCTGACCTAGCTTACTTCATTAAGGTTGAGTATCTAACAAATACAAAAACAAAGGTAACTGAAATAATTCTTGAAAAATAATTAAGAGAAACTGAACAGGTATCTTACAGCTGAACTTTTCAATCTTACAGTGTATAAGCATTATGGGACATATGTAAAAACATGTGTTTTGTTAGCCAGATAATGTTCTTGTTTCCTCCCATGAATACTTATTATACATACACCAACTGACTGCCTTAGTAGGAAAAGGAGAGAGTCACATAATCCAGTAAATCCCTTTGCTACACAATTTCACATACAGTAGCATCTTCTGCCTCTCACTAAGCATTTAAAATGTAACATACAAATCCAGAAGATGGAAATTTCTTGGTTTACCCATAGGTTCCAAAGATTGCGGTTTCTTGACCGAAGGTGTGTGGAAAGCTTCTGGAAACTTATCCAATCCCGAATTCTGCAATGTGTCAGTTATGGAGCTGGTCATTTTCTGAGAGTTTTGAGACCTGCCTTCATTGTCTTCATTATAATTTAAATCTACACAATGAGATGTATCTGGAGCATCAGCCACTTTTTCTTTCCCTTCAGCTGTCTCCTGAAACATTTAATGAGGTTAGCACATGCACTGGGAGAAGCCTACTGATTTCCTAATTAATGTTCCAGTTCATTTCCTATTTAGTATATATTAGATTCCGGATACTTACAATAGAGTTACTCCTGAATTTCAATCATGAAATCCACAGGTGAAGCAGATACTAAGTATTCACAGATTTGCACAAAGCTTTTTAGAAGCAGAGGCAAATGGAGTTACAGGTGTTTTGGGAGTGACGCTTCAGTCAGCGTAGTGTTGAAATGCATGGCTGGGTATATCTGAAGGAAAGCCTGTGAAAACAGTGCTAGCAGCTACAAGTTTAAGTTCGCAATCAAATCTGACGCTACTTCTGGGCAACGTTTATGGTGCTTTCCTTTTGGTATCCTATGCTTATAGATCTTGTAATTGAATGCTGAACACAAGAACAAGAAGAGACTGAGGAAAAGAAAGGGGTATGCCTCCAGTATTCCTCACACAGAACTAGCGCTGCAGTCAGCATGCCTATACTGAGCAATGCAAAGACAGAACTCAAGGAATTTTCAACTAGAGCACTTGTATGATAAGGAGTTCAAATAATTAATTTGAGAAAGAAGCACAAAATTAGGACTTAATAAATTATCACCTTGAGACAACTTACTGGCTTTATTTTTGTTTCAGAGCGTAAACAGCGGATCATAGCATTGACATTTGTGATACAGGTTTTCCAGTCTTTTCCATGCTCACTCAAATCATAGTTTGGAAAGTTAGTTGCAAGAAATTCTGCATATAAAAAGGTAAAAAAATTAATTTTATTCATGATAAGTAGCGGTATTTAAAGTATTCTGATTTAGGCAGAAAGACAGAAGGCTAAGAAATATTTCACGTTTACTGCTCTCCATTTAGAAGCTTCAGATTTCCAGCTTTAATTGAAGAGAGATAGTAAACCCACGTATTGTAGCTAAGCAGCACTATGAATTTAAGATGTGCAGTGATGCCTTTTTAAGGTGTTGTGAATAATGCTTTTACTATTAATCACTGATTAGTAGAATTTGGAGAAAGGTGTAATTTATCATAACTAAAAAAAAACAACCACAGAGACAGGTTAATGCTGATGCTGCAACTACTTCACATAGCTTAAATAATCTCCCACTCTTTAAAGAGAGAGAAGGAGATGTATGTGTGAACCTATATATGCTATGCGATCTGTGTAAACAGCCTGACATTTTTTTAAAAAAAATTGCCCTCTCCATCTTCATAATTTCTCAAGCAAACAAGATAAGTGAACTTAAGAGGAAGAATACTTAAGAATCACCAGTTAGCATTCATCTGAAGTATACTATGCCCATAAAAAAAAAACCCCAAAGTAAACAAAAAACTAACGAACCAACCAAAAAACCCTACAAAACCCATGGCACACAAACACAAAATAAGTTATAATGAAAAATTTAGAAACAGCATGACTGATAAACATGAAGCACACAAAACTAGGAGAAATCAGAACTGTTTTATCCACATTGAAGAAAAATGAACATTTGAGAATTACAAAGGAGGAAATTCAAAAGACACAGCAGACTCGAGCACATCCGCTACCGCATTTATCAGTTCGCCAGTTGCTACACAATGATTAGCAGAAACATACAGAAAAGGACTCCCAGTTAAAAACATTGTTAAGTATTAAGGAAGTAAATCTGTGCGTTTTGAAAGGTGGCATACCTCTTATTGCAGCAATTTTGTTTGGATCCAGTGTTCTGCGCCCTCGTGCACCCACTCCCATAATGCTGCACAATAATGTTTCCTTGGGGAACAAGACACGAACTAAGTAGCGTGCTGCATACTTTGGTTTAGTCTTTTGTCGAGCTTTCATCAAATAGTTTCCAAGAACTTTTACATTTCTCAGTGGATCACCAACAAATTCTTTTGTGAAAAAAAAACAAAACAAACAAACCACAACAAACATGTTTAAAGAAAAAAAATAAAAATTTAAACCCCCAAGCAAGTTGTTCAAAACAACAACACTTTCTAAACTCTTTCTCTTGACCTCTACGGTACTCTTGCTATATGCTCCCTAGTACAGCTGCTTCTACTATGTATTACTTATCTTTGCTCTTACAAAAGCAGCTTTAAATTGGAGTGCCAACAGAAATATCTTTTTGCCTCATGTTAACCACCAACATAGCTAACTGAAACAATAAGTCCCATATTTTCTTGGATGTTAAGTGTCCAAAACATTCAGACTGGCCTATTTTATACACATGCTGATACCACGTATGTTTTCAAGACAATGACCTATGAAGAGTGACATATCCATATATAGTACAGCTAACTCGGATACTGCTCACAAATTTGGAGAGACATATCTAAGTACTTCAACACCCATTCGTGCAGCTCTTCAGCTGTATGAACTTATTTTTTAGATCAAAAGCAACCAAAACCTCAGATTTCCACATAAGGCATTTATACTTCAGAAAGAAATGCATTAAAATAGCATAATGCTTTAAAAGCAATAAGTGCTTGTTTATTATAATGCAATGCTCTATGGAATCCTTCATTTTTTGTGGAATTCAGTATTTGAAAGAAACCAAACACTGGCAGATTTGAAGACAGAAAAGATTTTTCACTGATAAAATCCACCACAAGAAGAAAACAGGTATCTCCTTCAGACAAATCAGGTAGGTTTTCTCAAATGCAAAACATGTATATAGGCTTACACCTCACTTAGCTTTACTGGCAATCTTTTTTTGTCTTTAAACGTATGCATAGCATGCATATATTACTTACGACACATACACAAGTTAAAAATAGGTTACATCAAGTGTATTAAGAGAGAAAAGGAGGGTCTAGTCTTAAAAGAACCTAAAGCGCATACTGTAAATCAAAGGCATGTGGTAGCCTAAATAATTGTATATACAACACACGTATACAACTGTATATACAACGCATCCCTGGCATGTTAAACATTCCTATGACCTTTGTTTCAAGAGTTTTAAACAGTATTTCATTATAGAAATGCTTGTAAGGCATTCTACTCCTTTACTTTTGCTAAATAATGATAAAGGGATTTCTTCAGTCTTTTTTTTT
>VWZK01003470.1:55973-79816 GCA_013396935.1 Baryphthengus martii | reverse complement strand
GAAGCTGGCCGATAGGCTGCGCCGGCCCCGGGCTCGCTTCTGTCGCCGCCGCCGCTCCCGCAGCACCCGCTGCCGCTGTGCCAGGTTGAAGCTCGACCTCTCTTCCCACCACTGACACCAGTCCCCAGACCAGGCTGCTGTCAGACGGGCGCTCAGGGAGTCCAGACCCTCCACAAACTCCAGGGGCTGTGGGAGAGGAGGGGGCTGTGGAGCTGAAGGGTCCCAGTGCTGGATGCGGCCGCCTTCCCGCATGGCCTGGCGCAGCCGCTGGCGTGCCTGCTCATGCAGGGCACTGGGGCCTGCTGGTGTCTCCAGCTCTTTACGAGTGAAGAGGCGATTCTGGCTGAAAGTGGGGGGGCAGGACTGATGGGGAGGCTCCCCGCAGCCCTTGGAAAGAGCCTTCAGCCAACGGCGGTACCGTAGGGCTGCTGCCGGGCTGGGCACGGCTGCGGAGGGCTGGGGGCTGGCACAAGACTCTGGGGGCAGTTCGGCTTCCTCTGGGGTTGCTGGTGTGCCTGTGTTTTCCTCTTCCTCCTCCTCATTGATAATGACCTCCAGGTTGGACAAGTAGAAGGTTTGCTCTCCCTCCTCCTCTTCTTCTTCATTGCCCAAGCCCAGCGGGCTGCCTGCTGGAGTCTCAAAGAGAGGGGAAGAGCCGGGGGCTGCTGCAGCCTCATCCCCAGAGGTGGGTGCAGGGGCCGGTATGGCCTCATCCTCCACAGTGGGTGCAAGGGGCTGTGCTGCCTCGTGGGTCAGCCTCTGGCAGAAGATGTCTCCAACCTCCGAGAGCTGGAAAACCAGCAGGGACTCACGCAGCCCATCCTCCTGCAACGCAGCAGCCAGCCCTGCAGGGACAAAGCAGGAACTGACACCAAGGTCCTGGCCCTTGGGCAGGGCCCGCAGTGGGGTCTGCCTGTGACCCTCCATGGGCACACTCACTGCTGGCTCCTGCTTCCCATGTCATTGCCTAGGCCATTAATCTCTTGCATTACTCAGGCCTCTGCTTTTGCTTTTTCAACCACCAGCCTCCCAGGTCACAAGGGCTATACCCACCTCCCTCCAGCCCACATTCTCCCCAGCCAAGACCTGCACCCCAAGGTGGTGTGGGACACCCACCGGCAGCCGGGGAGCTGAGGCGCTGCTGGAGCAGGCAGTGGCGGTGTGGGAGCTGGGTAGGCAGGTGCTGTAGGCAACCAGCGATGCTGTGCAGCTTCTGGGGAGGCCCTGCCAGCTGGCAGGCTGACCGGCTGCCCCCTGCAGAAGGACAGGCCAAAAGTTAGCTGGTGAGCACTGATGCCAGGGTGGAACCTGGTCCCAGCAGCGAGGAGGCTGGGAAATGGGCATACAGGAGACTTGCAGCATCGCTGAAGCCCCATCTCTTACCCTGGTATTGCAGCAGCAACAGCTCCTGGGTGCGGGATGCACCAAGCAGCACTTTATGGCTCCTCCCAGGGCCTCCCGGTGTCACGTGGGCAAACAGAGGGGGGGCCTTCATCATGTGCGCCCACTTCAACACAGGCACCATTGGCAACCGCTCGTCCAGCACGTACACAGAGAACTGGGACAGGGGACACAACTCAGGGGTGCTCACCACAACACGCCCCGGCAGGCCCCCTCAGCTGGGTGATCCCCCTGCTGATGCTGGCAGCTGGGGCTGTGCCGGGGTGTCCCCTCACTGTCCTGCCCAGGTGTGGTGGGACTCACCTGGGTGGTGATGAGGTGCTGGGAGGGATGAGCCCTGCCCAGGTACATGGGCAGTACCACCCTCTCACCCTGCTGGCAGCTGGCTTCCTCGCCCACCTTGAACAAGTCGAAGTGGCACCTCTCGGGGGCCTGTGGCGGAAGATTAGGCTGCTGTCAGTATCCCAGGCTGCGGAACCCCCTCCCCTGCCAGCCCTGTGCCCACCCTGTCAGGCTCACCCGGGCATCCAGGCACTGCAGGCCGGTCCGGTCCGCGCAGCTCAGCACCCGTGGGTGGGCAGTGAAGTCGCTCCAGCGCCAGGGTGAATGGTCCCGAAAAAACATGGTCTGGGGGTCACGGCGGAGCCGCTGCAGCCTGCAGGGAAAAGGCAATGCCGGTGCAGGGCAGAGCTGCCCCTCTCACTTCGGCCACTCCCCATCCTGAGGGTCTGTGTGAGCCCCCTCCCAGTCCTCAGCACCCTGCCTCACCCCATCTCGACGCTCCAGAGGTAGACGGCTCCACTTTGGGTGCAGACGGCCAGCTCCCCGGGGAGGTGAGGGCTGCGGGATGGGGAGTCTGGCATCACCATGGGGGCCAGAGCACCCCCCGCAGCGGAGAGAGTGGCAGAGCCCTCTCCTCGCAAAGCTGCGTTCCCTGGCACCTACCTGACGGTGAGGCAGCAGGCAGGCACGTCAGTGCGGATGACCTGTAGCGGGGTGGGGGCCATCCCCGTCTTGTCCGGCACCCTCCAAATGCCGCAGTGATAGTCTGAGCGGACGCCAACGAAATCTGGCAGGGCACAGGAGGCGGCGCGTGAGAGGGCAGCACCTTGGGGGCTCCCTGCCACGCCTCCACCTCAAGCCCTGCCCAGCTCGAGGTCTGGATCTTGGGACAGGCTCACCTTCCCCATCCACCCGGGCGGCAGCCACTTGCCGGATGCGCCCATTGAGCTCAAACTGCACCGGGGAGCCCCAGACACGGGGCAGCTCCTCCAGCACCACATCCTGGAAATCTGGTATGCCAGCTAAGGGCACCGTAATGTAACCCGCCTCCTTCCCTCCCCAGGGACACCCCATGGGGAAGGATACAGAGGTGGTTCATGGCCTGCCCTCCAGGGTACACCAGACGGCCCGTGTGTGCCCCTCTGTCCTCAGGGGGCAGCCAGGCCAGCGCCCCCCCTGTAGGGCTGTCATCAAAGAGGAGGTCGGCCCACTGGAGCAGCAGCTCCTCGTGCACACGGTCCGCCAGCAGCCCCAGCGGCACCTCGAAGAGCCAGTCACGGCAGAGGTGGGAGAACCAGCGCAGGCGGGCGGTGAGGCGCTGCTGGGGGCAGCCGCTGCGGGATTATAGATGGCATCAGGCAGAGGGAGAGCAGGAGCCCAGCCCCCCCAAGCCCTGCAGGGCAGAGGACAGGGGGATGCTTACCGCCTGGCCTCCAGACGGTCAATTTCCTCTGTCAGGGAAGTCATCCGGATGGTGCTATCCCGGGCCTGCCCCTGCAAGGAGAAGGGGTAGAGTCTGGGGCTGGCAGCTGCAAGGGGAGGGGTGGGTGGCAGTGTTGTCACCCCCAGACAGACACTGACCCTCAGCTTAGAGTTGCCCAGGTAGAAGTTCTGGTGCAGCAGCCGCCCCAGGGAGCCAAACGCATCTTCTGGGTGATCCACAAAGAAGTGGCCCAGCTGTGCAGGAAAGACAGGGAGAAGCTGGGACTTGCAAGGGTCCCACGTTGTACTTCCAGGTCCTCAGCAGCGCCCCAGGCCCTACCTGCTTGGTAAAATCCAGAGTGGCCACGGACTTGCCTGTCTGGAGCTTCCCATGCAGAACACCGCGGTACAGGATGTCCTGAGGCGCAAGAGGGGAGATCCAGCAGCCTGCGGTGAGAAGGCAGGGGTGGCCGGTACTGCACAAGTACTGGGACACCCCTGCAGCACTCCAGGACAATGGCTCACCCGTCCCTGCTCCCTCCTGTGCGTGCACTCCCAGGGAGAGCAGCTGAAGACCCCCGTGGCACAGCCAACGGGGATCCTGAGCTGCTGGGCAGCTCGACAGGAGGGTGCAGAGATGGAATGGGATGTCCTCCCCAAACCCCGGGCAGCGTACTCCCCTCCCGCCCCCCATGGCTCTCACTCGCATTGGGAGGCAGGAGGGGCACGGCAGCGGCATCGACGGGTTCCCAGCTTTCGCCCGTCCCGCCGCGGCGGGGAACGAACGCCGTCTCGGCCTGTAGGGAGATGAGGCGGGAGATTAAGAGCGGACCCCTGCCCGTTCCCCCGTCGGGCTCTCCCGGACCGCTCCAAACCCCCGGGGACAAGACAAGGCGGGCAGCGCCGCGGCCTCACCTGGTGGCGGGCGGGGCCAGNGAGGGAAACGCCCTACAAGTCCTGCCGCGGGCACACCTCGTCCTCTGCCGCCGGCCTGTCCCGGTGTTGCGTGGCCGTGGGGCACCCCACGGACCAGTGGGATGTGGGCCGTGGGACAGCCCCAGCTAGCTTGGGGACGTGGGGCTAAAGGGCAGGTCCTGGAGAGTGGAAGGATATGGGTCTATCCCACTTCCCCCAGTCCACCCGGTGCTTCCCGTGTGAGCCCTCGCCGGCCTGGCTCCAGAGACGCCCCCTCCCGCTCCCGTTCCGACTCCGGTGCCTCTTCCACTTCCTCCCGGACGGGTGCAGGACCCGTGTAAGCCCCCACACTCGCCGGTGTCGCTGACAGGGGACGGGTCCGTCTCGCAGAATTCCGATGGGACCCTGGAGCCTCTGTGGAGTGTCATGGGAAGGAAAAACAAGCTCCCCTGTCGCCTTCCCAAGGACAGCAGGGCCAAGTTGCTCCTGGAGGGACTACGAACATCCGTACATCCCTGTGCCAGGGGCCACCAGCTGTGCCCCGGGAGGCTTGTGTTGGGGAAGGCACCCCCAGACATGCCTGGATGGGGGCTGCGCTCGGGGAAGGGGTCCCTAGGCAGTTGCGATGGACCATCCCCACCCCTGCATCTCCCAGGGTGCTCCGTGGGGACGGCAAGGGATGGGAGCAGGGCTGGCATAGGGCAGAGCACCCTTAGGAGTGGGGCTGTGCTCAGCTTTACAGTGGCCGAGGGGGACAGTGATGTCAGGGTACTTTAGGGATGATATCAGGGGGGTTTGGGGAAGGGTGATGAGATGATTTCCAGTCAGGATGCCCTCATCCCTGCAGCTGGGGCCCAGACCCCCTCTCCTGGACACCTCCTGTATAAGATAAATATCATAATTTGTTATAATAAGGTGATAGCCACCGTTAGAAAACCACCTGCCCCTCATTAAACAGCCCCCATAGGTAGCCCCCACAGCCTTCACAAGTAGCCCTCACTGCCTCCCATCCCCTCTCCACAAGACACCCTGTTCCCCCTGGCATTGTAGCCCCTGTGTTCCCCTACACCCCTGTCCCATGGGCCCTGTGTCCCAGCCCCGTGGCCCCTTTCACCTGTGTCCTGTGTGGCCCGTGGCAACCTGCATCCTGACTCCACTCCACGTGTTTCCCAGCCCTTTGCCCTGACCTCCATTTGTGTCGCAGTCCCCTAGCCCTTTTATTGCTGACCCCAGTCTCCTGTGCCTCTCCTCCAGCCCCATATCCCTGTCCCCAGCCCATATCCATATCTCCATCTTTAGGCCCTTGTCCCCAGTCTCGTATCTCTGTCCCTAGCCTGTATCCTTGTCCTCAGCCCCGTGTCCCTCTCCCTTAGTCTGTGTTCCCGTTTCCATCCCTGTTTCCAGNNNNTCCGCCTCCCACTCCTGCTCCTGCCGCTGCTCCTCTTGCCGCCACTCGCCAGTGAGTGCCGCGGGGCCGGGGACGAGGGGCTGGGGGCGTGCGACGGGTGCGGGGCAAAAGCGCGACGGGGCAGCGGGACGAGTGCGGGAGGGCACACGGATGGGATATGTGGGCCGTGGGGCACGGGGGTGCACGTTGAGGGGAGTGTGGGCAACGGGAGTGAGGACGCGTGCCACGGGCCGCGGAGTGTATGTTCCGTGGGGTGGGCGTGTGCATCGGGTCTGCCTGCTTTGGAGCGTGGGGGGAGCGCGAGGGGGTACATGATGCGCGTGTCGTGGCGCAGGGGAATGAGCTTGCGATGGGTGTGAAGTGCACGAGCAGTGGGATGTGGGTTGTGCAGGGAGCAGAGCAGGGGACGAGTAGGAATGGAGCACGGGGGGTGTGTGCAGTGGGGCGCAGCATCCACTTGCTATGGGATGCAGGATGCACATGGTGAGTCTGTGCAACAGCGGAAGGAGGGGTTGGGGCATGAATTCAACAGGGCACAGAGGTGCGCCCGGTTGTGTGTGAGTGTGTGTGCCACGGGGCAGGAGATGCATGTGCGGTAGGGCACGAGGTGGGTGCGATGGGACACACAGATCTGTGTACGATGGGGCATTTGCATAACGGAGCGTGGGGAACCATGTGCAGAGAGCACCGGCTGCCTAGGCAATGGGGCACAAAGATATGTGTGTGCAGTGGGACATGACGACAAGCATGCCATGGGAGCACGGGGCACCCGTGCAGCGGGGCGTGGAGATAAATGTGCAGCGGAGCACAGAGGTGTGCGTGCCAAGAGGACACAGGCAGCGTACATGCGGTGGAGCACTCCGGGGAACGGCACTGATGTACATGGGCAGAGGGCTGTGTGCATGCACTGGGGCAGCGGGGATGGACAGCCTGCAGAGAGGGGGCTGCTGGTGCAGCGAGGCGTCGGGAAGTGCAAGGGAGACATCAACAGGATCGCGTGGGACGATGAGCGTGCTGTGGGGCACGGGGAGCTGGCTTGGTGACGGAGATGCGGAAGGGTACTCGGGGGCTTGGAGGGGGCATGCTCCGGGAAGGAGGGCAGCTGGCCTGGGGCTGCTTGTGCCGCAGGGCCGGGGGCCGCCGTGGGGCAGCGGTGGGGTGGCGGCGGGAGCTGTCCCCGGTGCTGCTGACCCCCGGGCCCGGAGCTGTCTGCGGTGCTGATTGCCGGCCGAGACCTGGGGCTGTGGTCCTGGTTTGTGGGGTCCCACGGCTCCTGAGACAGGGAGGCACTAGCTTTCCTCCTTCTCCCCCCTCTTCTATGGATGGGAAATCCTGTTCCATCCTCCAGCAACCCTCCCGTTGCTCCGGGCACTGCCATGGGTCTTCAGACTGACCCTCTGCTCTGGGCATGAGGGGAACCACACTGGGACCAGGAAGCTCCTGAGTGGTTCCTCCCATGCCATCACCTCCTCCTTGGGGTCCCCTGCCAGGTCACTGTCCCCACGTGGGGAGGGCCTTGTTGGTTTGTCGGGGGGAAATAGGAATCAGATGCTCGTGCACTGAGATAGGCGCTTCATGCCTGGCTTGTGTTGGCTGGAAGCAAAGGGAAGGGGGAGCTGCCTTTGTTCCAGGCAAAGGAGCAGATGCATGTCAGTGTACAGCCGGCTAGGGCTGCACTCACGCAGCAAAAACACACATGCACACAAGCACATGCGTGCACTCCCAGCCAGGCGCATGCTGGGCAAACAGCCCTCCTTCTCAGCTATCCCACTCCTGGAGGGATGAATTCTTCTGAGCACAGGCCAGCTCCCAGCCCATCCTCTACTGGCATTCCCCTTGCTGGAAGCTTGTGCAGAGGTGCATTTCATCCTTGGTGCATCTCTAGGAAATAATGGATGGGTCTCCTAGGCTAGCACTGGGGAAGTGTGGTAATGGTAGGGTGAAGTTACAATTGCTGTCTGGAGACCAGGTCTCCCTTTTCTCTACTGTGACAAGGAAGCGGCTGCTGCTCTGCTGCCAGGGCTCCTGGAAATCCCTGGAAATCAAACTGTCAGACAGTTGGACAGTTGGCCCTAGTGTGTGCCATGGGATTGCAGGAAGTGTCTTGCAGACATGGGCCTGTGCGCAGCCACGCACATCCATGCATGTGGGTGTGCACACCTCCACCATGCCGTGCACTCAGACAGCACCCACGTGCGCATATGTGCACACATATGTGCGCCATTCCTCCTCCGCAAACCACGGGGGAGCTGGGAGGCTGTGCAGGAAGTATGCTGCTCCCTCCTTCTCATGGCTCTAGGGAGGGACTCTGCAGTTTATGACGGACCCTGTGCTGAGCCTCCTCGGCAAGCAGAGAAGGGGGGAATCTATGTCCCTGTGGGAAATGACTTTTTGGGCACAGGTGACATCAGCCCTGGGGACTCACTGAAATGGCACGGTCCCAGCCTCTCCTGCCTCCAGGCTGCCAGTTCTGGGACACGTTCAGAGCCTGGGTAGGTGTCCCTGGTCTGAGAGGAGTGCTGCACTCCTCCTCATTCCTCTACCCTGATGAGAGCCTTTTGGGTCGCCTCTGCAGATGGGCTTTTTGTGACTGACTACTTCACGCGCACACCACGCAAGCTCAGCCCCTTCCGCTCCTTTGCCAGCATCGAGCTCTTCCACTTCCACATCCCTGAGGACACAGTCATCGCCGTCTGGAACCTCATCACCTTCAAGGAGCAGGGTGGCACATTCGGGGATCAATGCCCAGACCGTAGCATCACCGTGTGAGTAAGCAGCCTGCCCTGTCTGTTTCCTTCCTGCCTGCTTCTGCCTCCTCTGGCTGCTCCCTGCCTGGACTTGCCCTGGAGCCTGTCTGCTCTTGTCTGCTTCTTGCTTGCATGTGCACATGTGCATAGAATCACAGAATACCAGGCTGGAAAGGACCTCAAGGATCATTTGGTCAAACTTTTCTTGGGAAAAGCATGGTCTAGACATGGCCCAACACCTTGTCCAGCTGAACCTTCAAAGTATGCAATGCTGGGGACTCCTTCACTTCCCTGTGGAGATTATTCCAATGACTGATTGTTCTCATTGTGAAAAGCTTTCCTCTTGTGTACAGTCAGAATCTCCCCAAGAGTAATTTGTACCCATTACCCCTCATCTTTTCCATGTGACTCCTTGTAAAAAAGGAGTCTCTATCTTCTTTGTAGCCACACCTTAAACAGTGGAACATGATGATAAAGTCTCCTGCCCTAAGCTTTCTTTTCTCAAGGCTGAACAAACTCAGTTCTCTCAGCCTTTCCTCATACGGCAGGCTTCCCATATGCATATGTGTATATGCATGCACATGTACAGAGGAACACTCACGTTCGCACATGCGTACACGGGTACACACTTGTGTGGAGATGCACGCACGCACATGCACACGCATACTCATGCACTCTCACTCCCCGTGATTCATCCTCCCAGGACTGTTGCAGGCTCCACTCTTTTCTGTGTCCCATACGTGAAGTTTTGTTTGAACACCCATCCAGGCAAGTTCACAGTCCCCGGCAAGGTCACAGCTTACAAATGGCTTCCCATGACATCTCTGAGCTTCCTAATAGCATGGAGGAGAGACCACAACATGTAGGGCAGGCTGGGCCTGCCATGACGCACAGCCCACACCCTGCTAACTGCTGTCTCTCCTGCAGGTATTTCCGCTCAGGGGCTCCCTCCGTCATTAACCCGCTGCACACGCACTTCCCCAGGGACACGGCTGTTCCTGGCTCCTTCGCACTGACCCTTACCTGGACCCTGCCCAACCGCACCACAGGAGTGTTCAATGTCACCAGCCCACTACCCGGCGACTGGTTCCTGGCTGCCCACCTGCCAAAAGATGAAGGCAAGATCTCTGTCAAGGTGAAAGGCTTGGGGGGACTGTGTGGTGGCAGGGCTCGGTGCAGGGCTCTGCTGGGGTCTGCCTGTTCCGGGTTGGCAATGCTCAGGGCAGGTGTCCCAAGTGGGGACAGTGCTCTGTGCTCCATACCCCGTGTTGACTGTCCTGCTGGTGCAGGGGCTCTATGAGGAGTGCCAGTATCTCTTCCAGCCACAGCTCATCGTGCAGCGCCTTGTGAACATTGCTGTGTTGTACCCCGGTTATGTCACTGAGCAGACTATGGCTCCCCACAACCGCTCCTGCCTCTACAAGTGAGCGAGAGAGGGTCTTCTAAGGAGGGGGAATTCCCAGGGCGGGGAGCTGAGGGGTGCCCCATCTCTCTGTCCCCCTCCCCAGTGCTGTTGGTCCATGCTGAGGGACTGGACCTGACGCCATTGTCCTGCAGGGTGTTTGTGCCCAGCTACACATCACGAGTGCTGGTGGAATTGCTGCAGTGTCGCGGGGCTGAGGGCTGCCCACTTTGGCTGCGTGTGCGGGCCAAGGCTCCCCCCCTGCACAACTCCACTGCGCTGGACTGCCGGGAGCACAATCCCTGCCAGCTGGCACTGGACCTGCCCTTCTGGCAGCACTGGTACTACGTGCTGGTGGAGAAACACCCTGGGGTGCCAGGCACTGTCTCCTTCCAGGTCACCGTGCAGCTCACAGGTGAGAGTGCCCAGGGAGGTATGGCTGGGGCGTGTGGTCTTGACTCTGCTGGGGTGACTGGTGTGGGGTGAAGGTTGCCTGCAAGTTGTGGACCCAGCTGGGTGCAGGGTTATACCCAGTTCTGCTGGGATGGGGATGTGCTGGGAGGTGTTGGGGCAGATGGAGGTGAGCAGTGGGCAAGAGGAGGAGGTGGGAACTAAGAGAGCCTGCAGGAGCTGTGCAGTGTCCAGGCTGACAGCTCTGCCCCCAGATTGCTCCAGGCCCAGCCTGGCCCGGCCGCCCTTCCTGCCCTCCAGCGCCTCCATGAACATGCCCCACTCCTTTGGCTCCGCGGGTGGACTGGTGCTGGGGGACAGCCCTCCACCTGCCAGCCCCAACAGTACGAAGCACTCGGTCCACGTCTCTTCACCCACTGGCGAGCAGTGCTGGCCGATCCGCCCCACGCTGCGCAATGAGCTGGACACCTTCTCTGTGCACTTCTACATCTTCTTTGGGCCCAACGTGTCAGTGCCGCCTGACCGTCCTGCTGTCTTCGTCATCAACCTCCTGCCAGTGCTGGACAGTGGTGGGGTGCTGAACCTGGAGCTGCGGCTCAATGTGGTGAGGTGGCCGTGCCATGCCTCAGATGGGGCAGGGCAGCCTAGGGGTGATGGGCTAGGAGGTGGGCGATGTTGAGGCTGCAGCAGGGCAAGGACCAGGATTTGGGGTGCTCTTAGGTCATGCACCATGGGCTGGGAGTTCTTGGGTGATGGAGCACAGATTAGGGTGCTCCAAGGGAAAGATGATGTCCTGAATTTGGGGTGTTCATGGGTGATGGACCCCAGATGAAGACACTACTGGGTGGTGTGCCATGATCTGGGTGCTGACAGAGCAGAGGACGTTCCCAATACTGGTTTAGGACCATCTCCTCCTCTGCCATCAGAGCTCCTTGTGTGGTGAGAACGTGACAGTGTTTGGGTGTCTGAACCACGAAGTCCCACTGACATCTGGTGACAACGCATCGGTCACCTGTGAGACGGGTAGGCTGGGCTGTGCATGTCCATCCTGCCATGGCCGTGGGGAGTCACATCCCCTGACGTGTCTGGGTGGGAGACGGCAGAGACCTTGGGGGTATCTGAGCCTGACACAGGGTGCTCTGTCGCTGTCCTAGCCCTGCCAGGGGAAGGGGCTGTCCCATGCTCATTCAATGCTCTCATGGCCCACAGAGCACCTGGCAGGATTCCTCCTCTCTGTCAATGCCACATCCAGCCTCAGTCGCCTGCGGATCCCCTACCCCCAGACAGGCAGCTGGTACCTGAGCCTGCGCTCGCTCTGTGCCACGGACCACGGGTAAGAGCCCCAGCATCTCCCCTCCCTGCACGCCCAGAGGACGTGTTCTCACCATGGCCTGCATCCATGTGTGCTGCGGGTCTGTGGGTGTGCCTGATCCCTGCGGTGCATGTCACTGCTCACGTGGCTTTGCGAGCGATGTGTCACCATGTAAGTGCCTGCATGGGCATGGATGGCTCTATCATGTGCCTGCCTGACCATCTGTGGGTCCCCCCAGCTCTTCCTTCTGTCTCGCGGTTAGGAAGTGCCTGTCAGCTTGCAAACGCCACGCATCTGCTGGTGCCTGCCTGTCTCTGTGGCGGTGCCCATCTGTACCCACGCCCGGGAGGGGACTGGGCTGTCACTGCCAGGACAGGGATGTGCATATGAAGAGGCAGTTCTGGTCAGGCTGCTGCGCCCCTGCTCTGCTCAGCGTCTCAAGGGACCTGTCCTCTGTCTGCAGCTCTGCTCCTGGCCCGTGTGTCTGCCTGAGAGCCTGGTGGGGGAGAGGAGCTGTCGTGCGCGTGTGTCTGTATGTGCGAGAGTCCACGTGGGGCTCCGCGCCCTGCAGATGGTGCTGTTCAGTGCGCACGTGCAGACAGCACTGCATGCATGTTTGTGTGCACACATGCAGACAGCTCTGCGTGCGTGTTTGAGTTTCTGCAAGCAGACAGAGCTTCATGTGTTCTGTGCACACGTGTGTGCAGATTTGATGGTGTGAGCGCACAGGGACAGCAGACACACGTGCAGATGGCATTGCGTGCATGTTTGTGCATGTTGCGGTGCCTGCGTAGGCACAGGCAGCAGCTGGTGCATGCCGTTGGGCTGTGAGCCTGCCTGTGCTCCTGTGTGCTGGAGCTGCTGAGGCGCTGCGTGTGCCCAGAGCCCTGCGTGTGGGTGGCATAGGGCAGTGGGGGTGCTGTTTCCGCTCTGGCTCCTCTGCTGTGTTTCTGGTTCACATTGAGTTGTCAGTTGCAGTCGGTTCTTTCCCGACACAATCCCGTGCAGGCATTGCAGGGCATGGGGGTTTGCACAGGAAAATCCAAATGAAATTGGAGCCAGCTGAGTGTGTTGCTAAAGGCAAAGAGGGTCTAAGCATGGCCATGTTCCTCCTGCCTGCCCAACCTCGCACAGACTGTGGCAGCACACAAGGTCCTCGCGGACCAGCTCTCAGCTGCCACACGTAACACCTAAGCAGCTCATCTCCACTATCAACCAGTCCCTGGTCACCTATCACCTGCCAAGTCTGGGTGTGACTTGTGGTGGCAGGATCTGCTCAAGAGACACAGGGCGAGGGCTGACCCCCTTCTGCACTTGCAGGTTTGAGCCCTGCGCCAATGTGACGGCCGAGGTGTACCTGCGCGCCTACCTCTCGCCCTGCATCAATGACTGCGGCATGTATGGCCAGTGCAAGCTGCTGCGCACCAACAACTACCTGTATGCCGCCTGCGAGTGCAAAGCTGGTGAGAGCTGCCCCCCAGCACCCATGGTCCCTGCTGCACCCAGGGACCCTCCCAGTATTCTTCCCTCCTCCCCAGGGGTCGTGCACCTGGTTAATTGCCCCGTGCCAGCTCTCCGCAAGGCACTGGAAGGGGCTTCCCTGCTCCCTCCCCAGCCCCTGCGAGTGCTGCAGGGGTGATGGCGGCTCTCCCCGGCCACAGGCTGGAACGGATGGGGCTGCACGGACAACACCGAGGCTTTCTCCTATGGCTTCCAGCTCCTCTCCACGCTGCTGCTGTGCCTCAGCAATGTCATGTTCGTGCCTCCTGTGGCCATCGCCGTTCGCAGCCACTACCTCCTGGAAGCTGCTGTTTACATCTTCACCATGTTCTTCTCCACTGTGAGCATGAAGTGGGGGAGGCTGCAGGGGGCAGGTGAAGGGCCAGGGCTGTGTGGGGTGGCTCTCACACCTTTTCCCTGCTACCGTAGTTTTATCACGCCTGTGACCAGCCAGGCATCGTGGTGTTCTGCATCATGGAGTATGACGTGCTGCAGTTCTGTGACTTCCTGGGCTCTCTCATGTCCGTCTGGGTCACTGTCATCGCCATGGCCCGCCTCCAGCCAGTGGTCAAGCAGGCAAGTGTGGGGTGCGCAGGGTGGGCACGAAGGGGACCCATCCTGATGGGTTCCCCACTGCCCCACAGGTGCTGTACCTGCTGGGGGCCATGCTGCTCTCCATGGCTCTGCAGATGGACCGCCACGGGCTCTGGAATCTCCTGGGGCCCAGCCTCTTCGCCTTAGGGATCATGGCCATCGCCTGGGTAAGGACATACTGTCTCTGTCCTCCTACGTCTCCATCTTGGCTGTGCTCAGCATCCTGCCCAGACATCTAGTCCCATTCCCAAGCCAACATCTCCTCTCTGGAGCCTTCACCCTTCCCCATGAATCCCCCTCCCTGGCTCCACCGGGATGTGGCACCGTTGCAGAGGGGCCGTGCCCGTCTGTGCTGGGGATGCCTCTTCCAGGCATGCCTTTCCCCCTGCAGACAGCTCGCACCATCCAACGCCGGCACTGCTACCCACCGACCTGGAAGCGCTGGGTCTTCTACCTGTGTCCAGGAGCGCTGATTGCAGCGGCCGCCGTGCTGCTTTACGCCTTCGTGGAGACAGAGGAGAACTACTTCTACATCCACAGCATCTGGCACCTGCTCATTGCCGGCAGTGTTGGCTTCTTGCTGCCGCCCCGAGCCAAGCCCAGTGGGCGCCTGGGGCCGCTACCCCGGCGCAAGGGCTGCGGGTACCAGCTCTGCGTCAATGAACAGGAGGAGTTGGGGCTCGTTGACCCAGCTGTGGCCTCCATCAACAGCATTTGCACCAGCTGATGCTGATGGCAGCCCAGACTCCTCCAGCATGGACGGCAGCCTCGTGGTGGCTGGCACTTGCTCTGTTTGCTGGCTGCCTATCCCCAGGAGCGTCAGGACTCCTCTGGGCGAGTGCACAACCACCTGTGCTGCCCTGTTCTTGAAATTACAGCCTGATTGAACTTGTCTTCTGGAGTTGGTGCTGTTCAGTCTGGTGCAGACCTAGTGGAGCTTGAGGCTGAGCTGCGGCCATGCTTTTCTCTTTACCAGGCCATGGAGGTCCCCAGGGGATGTGGCCACGTGCAGATGGGGGAACTGCAGTGGTCTCTGGCTCTCGCTCAGGGATCTGTAGCAAGAGCTGGTACTCTGGTGGGTTGCACTGAGGCTGATACAGCTCTGGCACAGAGCAGAGTGGCTGGCAAGAGATGGGTAGCTAGGGGCTGCAGTCTTTTGGCTCATCGTGGGACAGGCTGCCGAGTGGGGACGACTTTGCTGTGGCACTGTGCCCTCACAGGACATCTGAGTGCCTGACTCCTGGACAGATGTGCTGTGCCATGGCAGCCAGGGTCCCCTCCAAGCCAGCAGGACTGCGGGGACCCCATAGCCCAGGGGGTAGCTGCCACTGGGGAGTGGTGCTGGTGCTACCTGCTGTGGCGATGCATGGGACTGAGGGTGCACTGACTGCAAGAGCCACATCCCCAGGAACCCCCAGCCTGTTGGTGCCTCCCCGCTGCCTGGAGCAGCCTCCCTCAGTGCACCACACATGGGTGCACCCATCCAGGAGCAGTGGAGTAGTGGAGCAGTGACCCTATGTTCCTGGTGTTGCCACCAGTCATGAGCAACTTCCCTGTCTGCAGGGCACTGAGCGTCACTGGGAGGGAGCATTGCACGGGTAGTATCCCCCACATGTGTTTGGGATGATCTTCCTTGTCCTGCCCCATGGTCAGACCCATGGGCTCAGAACCCCCTGGGACCAGTGATGACCGTGGTGTGGTGGCAAACACCTGGGCTCTGTGTGTGGCTCAAGGACAGGGAACTTTCACCCTGCTCCTGCAGCTTGGAGTGGACAAGATGGACCAGAGAGGAAAGGGGAAATCCCACTGCCCCTTGTCACCCCCTGGGCTCTTCCCAGCCTCAGAGGAGTCTTCATGGTTGAGTCCCCAGGCAAAGCTTTGCATCGTAGCAGTCACATCCTGGCTCAGCAGAGCCCACCTGCCAGCAGTCCACCTCCCTGTACGCTGGGGATAGAGCCCAGCACGGGGAGATTTACTGGATGCCTAACAGGATTAGCAACTGCGGGCAGGCAGGCAGCGATGTAATAGGATTTCAATCTAATTAAACCTGCTGCTTGGGAGCTGGGCCCCAGCTGTCCAGAGCAGGGTGGGCTCAGGAGGCTGTGGGGGCGGCTGGAGGAGATGGCAGGGATGGGGTGGGCAGAGCAGAGAAGGGGTGACCTGGTGAGGGCCACAGTGACAGTGATGAGTTCAGGGCTTTGCTACCTCCATCTCTGGGCCTTGTGAGGGGCAATGGCCATGGGGAGACAGCCTGGCATGGAGGTGTGCTAGGCAGCTCAGTGTGGCTGGGCAGGAGACCCGGTCACTGCACAAGGTGGCTGGGGGACCTGCACCTGCCACCCTCCTCCTCCCAAGAGGTCACCCACCATCCTTTTCCCTGCTGTGTAAAATGCCCTGTCTGGTCCAGCCAGGTGGCTGATTAAGGATTAATTTTTTTAATTAAAAATGTTACTCACTTCACCAAGTCCAATCACATCCCGTGGCAGTAGCAGACCCGAGACAATAGGAGCTCAGCTTTAGCAACACACTGGAGTGTGGTGCACACCGAGCACAGGGCTCACATCCCAGCAGGTGTTCCTGCACAAACGCATCCCAATTTCATGGAGATGTCAGCACTCCATGCAGCATCCTTACCCCTCCCTCATCCCCTAGACCACTGCTGTAGGGCTGAAGTGCAAGCCTGCTGCTAGCCAAGTTTGTGTAGACCCTTCAATGAGCATGTGGTGGAACGCACAGTCCCCTTGCAAGCAGCTGTGCAGCCTCTGGCCTGCCCCATGGCAGACACCATGGGGTGGCACATGCAGGTCTGGACTCCCAAGAGATCCTGGAAGAGGTAGGCAGGAGTTTTAGCTGGCAGAACTGCCCAGGGAAGCCCAGAGGAACCCTGCACCAGCTCTGTTGGGCTTCACTTCTCTGGGCTGCCAGGAAGGCTCAGCGCTCCCTCTTGTTTTAATTAAAACTGCGACTGCATTTTTCATCTCAAGGACAGTTGAAGCGGCCGATCACGTTGCTGGGGAGAAAGCTCGGCCAAGCAGTGCTGGAGGGAATCCAGGCACTCTCTGCCAGCCCAGTTTATCCCCTGGGGCCCATAGGCTGCCTGCTGAGAGCTGGGAATCCCCCTCCCCCTCAGTGGGGCAGAAACCCATCCACCTGCCCAGGAGGCTGGCACACCTTAGGGGGCATTTAAGTGTGGTGCAAGTGCAGGACATACATTTTTGCTCAGTACTCTTGATGAAGCTGGCCTCTCATGTGGGTCACCCAGCACATGGGGTGCAGCACCATCTCTCCAACCAAGCCTGACTGAGAATTCACTAAGACACCCCATTGGAGGCTCTGCATCCCATCAGCCACCTCCACTTCATTGCAGGGTCAGGAGTACTGGCCTGTCTAGCCCTACAGGTCTGAGTGAGCTTTGCTGGTATGACTTTGCCTCATGGAGATGCACTTGGGACAAAGACTGGACTCTAATCAGACTTGGATCTCTGTGTCTCCCCACCTCTCCCCGACCCTGCAGTGTAGACAGCCTTCCTGATGCTCCATCTCTGCCTCTGCCAGGCACAGCAAATGCATAACCATGGCAACAGTGTCCCTGTAACAACCAGGTACATCTGACATCCCCATGGCAACCGACTCCCAGAACAGCCGATGAAGAGCTTAGTTTCCTCAGTGCTGGGGAGAGATGGGGGGGTTCTACCTCCACCCTGATAGGAAGTGAAGACAAACACAGCTGGGGAGGCCCTTGGCCAGGTGCCTGGGGCAGCATATGCCTTTGCAGCCTGTGTCCTGAAAGGGAGGCTGCAGGGGACACAGGTGGTGCAGGAGAAGGGGTGTCCCTGGGGACAGCATTACACCAGCTCAGCCTCCGCCATCCCAGCCTCATCCTATCTGCTAGGCTGTCAACCGCATTAGGCCAGCATTCCCTGCTCCAGCACATGCTCCCTGGAAATGGATATCCCAAAGGCTGGGACTGTGCTTTGCCCCTACACCTTGCTCCGACCCTTAACTCCTGCTTCAGGGATGTTTTGCCTGTTTCCCACAACCTGCCTTCCCTGTGGGACTGCTGGGCCCTCCTGCCGCTGCTTGCCCATGTCTGCTGGGCCAGACCCACCAGACAGCTGCCCTGACGCAGTCTGTTGTTGCAGACAGTAATTGCATGCCATGCAACTTTAATGTCAGGCCTGAATTATTGAGCCCTGCAGTGGGCTGTTTGCACGCAGGCAGGACACATCATCCCTTCTCCTCTCCCTGCCCATGCACAACCAAGCAGGCAGCAGCAGGTGGAGGCTAAAGATCCCAGCTTTTGGGGTTTCTCTGGGTGCAGGAGGGTGCCGTGCCCCTTACTAGCCCTGGGGGCTGCAAAACACAGGTGGTAGAACCACTGTTAGTATTGCAACCTCGGTTGCCTGGGGGTTGGTTGTCCCAGTGGAACAAGACCCCAAGGACAGCATCGTCTCTGCGGGGTGCAGGGACAGGCATGTAGGGAAGGGTATGCAATCCAGCTCTATTCTCACCTGGATATTTATTTGCTCCCTGCATCGTCATGAAACACCATGGCCAGAGGCAGCAGATTGCCCAGTGCTGCCCTGGGAGGACCTTGCACCCCTACTGCTCACTCTGCTGCCAGGCCCCAGCGAGACGGAGCCTTTCCACCACTGTCAACGTAAATCCCACCATGGGTGCAGCCACAGCTTGCTCCCTGGCCAGTCATGGCTGTCACTGGGCCGCTCTGGGGATGATGAAAGGCTAGGAGAATGCCCTGGCTGCTCTCTTCTTTTGCAGTTTTCCCAGTGCACCCTGCAGCCACTAGATGATTTTCTCATCAGAGTAGCAAGTCTCGGCCGCCCTCCCCTCGCAGACCCATCCATCACCCATGGTTGGTACTGCTGCACAGATCACAGGCACTGGAGCCGCCTGCCTTGCTCTATCCCTGGCTGTCCTTCAGCCCCACAGACAGCAGCTCGGCTGTGGCCAGCCCAGGGCAGAGTAGCTCTGAGCATCCAAATAGACTCCATTTTCCCTGGAGCAACCCACACAACCCTGGTTGCTCACCCCTTCTTCTTCCCCATCCGCTAGCCATGGGTCTCCTCCCTCTGCCATCCACATCCCTCATCCCATGTCAGGGATCCCTCAAAGCTTCAATCCCCGTTTTGCAGGTTACTGGAAGAGGACCAGGTGGGAGCCTGAGCGTGACAAAGCCAGTCTACAGCAGAGACAAGGGGCTCAGAAATGGAAATGGGGCATCAGCAACCAGCATTGCCCCAGCAGCACCCTATGTCACAACACCTGGAAGTGTGACAAAGCAGAAGGCTGGCGAGACATGTCCGTTTCTGCATGAGGGTCTGCGGGCAGGGGCTGTGCAAATGAGGAACAAATGGCTTAGCTGTACCCATAGGGACCAGAACATCACAGCAGGACTGTGTCAAGGGACAAACAGCAGCTGCCACAGTCACACAGCTAGAGGGGAGCAGCAGACAGGGAAGGGGCCACTAACACATGGGAGACCAAGCAAATGTGATGGGGATGCAAAGCAACACAATCTTCAGCTGCTAATAATTGAGTTTCTTGGAGAGGCTGGTGGGGGAATCTGTGGCAGGGGTGAACTCAGGACTTCATCCCTGGCAATTTAGAGGAGAGCTGTTGAAGAGCTGCTCTGTCGAGTGGAAAAGCCACTTGAATTGGGTTTAACTTCATCAAGAGAACTGCATAGAAATCAGGGAGCTTGCTAGGAGAAATTAACAGAGCAGCCAGGAGGGCAGAGTGCCTGCAGACAGCATGAGAATTTCTCAGAGCGGCATACTGGAGACTTCCAGTAAATGAATGCATCCTTTAACAAGATTTGCAGGGCCAGCACGGCTGAGGAGTAGAGCAGAGTGGGTGAATGGGTTGGAAAGGTCATTCCTCAAGGAGGGGAGTTGTGTCAAAATGAAGAGCATGGGAAAGAGGATGAAGTTACGAGCAAATCTAGAGGAAAACAACCCTAAAAAAGGTTTTGAGGAAGATCTTGGCTACAGCATAAGACTGCAAATAATTTAGCAATGTCAACTTTGAAATGCTGCAGCAATGAGACTTCAGGGGTGTCCAGAGGTGCACCAGGTGCTGTGACCTGGATCTACCTCCTTCACAAGAATCTTGGGGTAGGACTTGCATATCCTGTAAGCCTTTCCCTTTTGCATTAGGACAAGAAAGTCAAGCATTTCTAGCCCTGGAGCAGACATCCAGGGCCCATACAGTAGCACAGAAGGATGCTGCTGAAGGAGAAGCCTCTGTGTGTTGCAGCTGGTGAGCCAGGGAAGGAGCTCCCACGGGCTACGATTGCAAGAACAAAGTCTACAAGTACAAAGTGCAGCTGTGTTTGCTGTCAAGTGGCAGGAAATTAAGGCAGTTACTCTCGTGAGAAATCAGCCTCACACCGACAGCAATCCAACTGTTACACCAAATGCAATCCTGGATAAATTTGTCTTAAGAAGCAAGCCTGCAAAGGAAGATAAAACCATGTTAGCGGAAGCTGAGAACATTTTCCATGGGACGCAAAGCCACCGTTCCCTTTATGGCTTGCAGATTAAAGTTTTCTCATAAAAAACATTTCCCCCACTTAAATACCACCACTAAAATTTCCCTTGAGAGAACAAAGTGATAAGCAATACGTTGTTATGTGTGAACAGTACTCTCAATGGAAGCTGTATTAAAGAAATCACATTGAATCTTCCTGTTGGAGTGTGAGTTGTGTCTACACCGAGGGGAATATTACAGTTTATTCTTACTTTATACAAAGATACTTCACAACCTCCAGGGCTAAAAGCCAGGGCTCCACATTGAGGAGAAGCATCTTGGCAAAAATTAAATGGACTTAAACCAAGCGCAATCCAGAGGCTCTTGTCTCATCATGAGGGGAGGTAAATCCCTGTGGGCTCTGGGCCAGGAGACCTCCCAAGGAGATTTGCCCCAGGGCTCGCCCGCAGTCAGCAAATCTCCTACCAGCACAGCTACAAATCCCTGATGAGCCCATGAGGATTGTTGTTCTAATTAACTAATGAAAGCGTCTCTTATGGGGATGATGGATAATCTGAGCTGGAGGCTTCCTCTCTGTTTGAGGCAACACACAGCTCCTCTCAAGGAACCCCATAAGTATTAGTACACTCTGAGGATTGGGGTGCAGTCCCCACTGCAGGAAGGTGCCAAGTGCGTACAGAAACCCAGCATCTCCCTGCACCCTGCCTTCAACTGAAATTCCATCTCAGAATCCAGGTGTGCTCTGTTTCCAGGCTGCCTTCAAAAACCCACCCGATGTCATCCTCTAAAGGCAGCTTGCTTGCTCTCATCCCTCAGTCTCCACTTTCATCCTGTCTGCTGCAACATCGAGGTTTTTTTCAGGCAAATCACATGGAAAAAAAGTTAACATCTGATGAGGATGAAATGTGTGCCGGATCTTCCTGAGCCACAGCCAGGTGCAGCACAAGGAGCATCCGCTTCAAAAGGGGGGAGCAGCTTCATTAAAAAAGTGAACTAAGGCTTTTGACATCAAGATAAGCATCCTGATACACTTCAAAGCAGCTTCCTCTCCTTGTCCTTAGACATCCTCTTCTGTTTCACTCCACTCTGGATTTTGGAGCTACGCTTCTGCCTAGTCTGCCCTGTACCACATCCCAGCTGGGTGGGTGGTTGTTGAGGAAGATGCTGGGTACTGCTTTGCAGTGTATGAGACCTTCATGGCCACTAATAATACTCGTTCATTGCCTTCTGGCCTACCTATGAAGAGTTACAAGTTGCTTGTGAAAGTGACTCCATTTTCATTGAAAAACATGGTTTTAAAAGAAAGTGCAATAGAGAAATGCCTGAGAGCTGACTGGGATGCTTCTGAGCACAGATGGATGTCCATCCCTCTGGACAATGCACTGGCACAGGCTGCAGACCCATTTCTGGGAGCAGGTCGGGTGTTCAGCAGCCTGGGAGAAAGCACTAAGGTACAAATGCCAACCGCTTGCACAGGGAGAGGCATGAGGAGTTATAGAATCATAGAGAGTTACAGGTTGGAAGGGACTTTTAGAGATCATCTAGTCCAATCCCCTCACCAAAGCAGGATCACCTATGGCAGGGACACATTCATGCAGGTTTTGAAAGTCTCCAGAGAAGGAGACGCCACAACCTCTCTGGGCAGCCTGTTCCAGGCTCTGTCACCCTAACACTAAAGAACTTTCTCCTTGTGTTGAGGTGGAACCTCCTGTGTTCTAGCTTGTACCCGTTATTTCTTGTTCTGTTACTGGGCACCACAGAAAAGAATCTGGTTCTTTCCACTTGACATCCACTCCTTAGATATTTATAGACATTAATAAGATCTCCTTCTCAGCCTTCTCTTCCCCAGACTAAACAGTCCCAGTTCTATCAGCCTTTCCTCATAGGAGAGATGTTCCTACCCAGATGCAGGACTCTGCACTTGCCCTTATTGAACTTGATGAGGTTCACCTTGGCCCAGCTCTCTGGCCTGTCTAGATCTCGTTGGATAGCAGCACAGCCTTCTGGTGCGTCTGCCACCTCTCCCAGTTTCATACAATCAGTTAACTTGCTGAGGGTGCATTCTATCCCCTCATCCAGGTGATTGATGAAGATACTGAACAAAAGTTATGAATGGGGTGTGCACTGGGTGCTGGTGGGAGTCACACTGCATCCCTATTTATCCCATGGTAAACCCTCTCCTTCAGCATTTGGAATTGAGAAGAATTTTGTGAGGCTGGAGAGTCAGGGGACTGTTCCTAATGCCAACACTCCATGTTTTTGCCACAGCAGAGGGGCTTTAAGCAGGACTACCACTGGAGCTGGGCTTCAGGGTGAGATACGGCTACGGGGTCTATCTGTTCCTCACCAGGTCACTCCAATGCTTGGGGCACCCTTTGGGTCAGCAAAGAGAAGAGGAAGGGCTGGTACAGTGAGGAAGCTGCAGGGCTGACCAGCAAGAGCAGGAATCAACAGGTCACAGCCCAAAGCTGTTCTATAGGCAGACATTTGGGTCACAACACCGGTGTCTTTGGTGGGATGGGACCTGACTCCAGTGGGCTAATAGCATCACCTCCATGCCATGGCATGATGGTGGTGGCTGGGAGTGGGGTACAGGCACAAAGGAGTCACTGCCTGCTCCACTGGTAGGTAAAAACATTTTATTATTCCAATTCCTCCAGACATCATAAATAGCATTACTTTGGGGCAGGCCTTGCAGGAAGAAGAGGATCAGGAGAGTGGTGAAACTTTGCCTTGTTCCAAAGCAGGATAAAAGCAGGGAATAATCTTCCCCCAGGTCCCCAGTGCCCCAGGGATCTGCTCTAGTCAACCTTGGGGTCATATGGCTGTTGGGGTGCAGGGGGAGCTGCTTGGTGTCCTGAAGCTGGCCTGTTGCTAGTCTTTGTCCAGGATAGAGAGGGAAGAAGCTGCATGTCATTGGTGCCCAGAGCAGGACCCTCATGGTCCCTGGACCATCAGACAGCAGCACTGAAATCCTGCTGAGATCTGCTGCTGCTTTTATCCCCACACCCAGCTTGGAGAAAGCCTTGCATGCTCCAAAATGAGATAGCCTTCTCCTCCAACTTGACCTGTGTTCTCCTGGCTGCCACCCCAGCCCTGCAAGCACGGGCACCTTGCCTTTGTCTGGAGCAGGAGGGATCCCACCAGGCACAGGGATTGTTTCAGATGGTCAACTCCAGGAATAAGCGATGGCTTTGGCTATTTCAGATCCTTTCCCACCTGCATCCCCTGGATGCCAGCTCCCGTTCCTCTTGCTGAAACCACCTAGTGTCCCAGGGCTGGAGCAGACTTCCCCACCTGAAAAGGGCTGGGGTTCAGCCCAGGCCCACTGCGCCTCTGGCATCCTTTGTGCCCAAGCTTGCGGGGGCAGGTGGCACCTCAAGCCGTGCTGCACGGGGTGCTTCTAGAGCAGAGAAGGGAGCAGAGGGNGCTACCAGTGTACTCTGACTGCACCTCACTGCACACCCAGTGGGCACCCACTGCACACTCACTGCCCTCACTGAGCACTCACTGCATTCACTGCACACCCACTGCACTCACTGCACTCATTACATACTCACTGTACCCTCACTGCATACTCACTGCACCCACTGCACCCTCCCTGCACCTCACTGGACACCCACTGCACCCCCACTGCACCCTACTGCGCCCTCCCTGCACACCCACTGCACCCTCCCTGCACCCTCCCTGCACACCCACTGCACCCTCCCTGCACCCTCCCTGCATACTCACTGCATCCTCCCTGCAACCCACTTCACCCTCCCTGCACTTTCAACTGGGTTGGAAGGTTGACAGATATTTCACAAGATAAGGCCCTAAGATAACTTCAAACTAGAATGACAAGAGTGGGAAATAGAGGTCCCAATACCCCCTGAAAAGCATGATGCCCGTATGAAGAGATGTAACCCACGTACAGGACAAGGAAAATTGGGCTGTTTA
>VWZK01003470.1:43787-54350 GCA_013396935.1 Baryphthengus martii | reverse complement strand
GCTACCAGTGTACTCTGACTGCACCTCACTGCACACCCAGTGGGCACCCACTGCACACTCACTGCCCTCACTGAGCACTCACTGCATTCACTGCACACCCACTGCACTCACTGCACTCATTACATACTCACTGTACCCTCACTGCATACTCACTGCACCCACTGCACCCTCCCTGCACCTCACTGGACACCCACTGCACCCCCACTGCACCCTACTGCACCCTCCCTGCACACCCACTGCACCCTCCCTGCACCCTCCCTGCATACTCACTGCATCCTCCCTGCAACCCACTTCACCCTCCCTGCACTTTCAACTGGGTTGGAAGGTTGACAGATATTTCACAAGATAAGGCCCTAAGATAACTTCAAACTAGAATGACAAGAGTGGGAAATAGAGGTCCCAATACCCCCTGAAAAGCATGATGCCCGTATGAAGAGATGTAACCCACGTACAGGACAAGGAAAATTGGGCTGTTTAAAGGGTACCATTTTTGTGGAAATTAGTCTGGGTGCAATTAAACTAAACCTGTAGGAATCCCAATAGTCAATAACAGATCTGCTGGCTGGATGGTCCATGAAGGGAAAGGATGGTACTGGATATGTGGAACTAAGACTAGAAAAGCGTTGCCACCAGACTGGCCAGGAACTTCTACAGAACCACTTCAGAGCAGTGGTTCAAAATATAACTATAATAGGTAAATAAATCACAGAATGAAGAACAAATACAGCTTAGGACTTTCTGGAGAAGAAATAAGAGAAACATTCCTCTGACTGATAGACCCAAGGCATTCTATTCCTTTTATAGGTGATTCCTTCCTTAGCTACGGATGAGTGAGTCAGAGAAAGCTATAGGCAATGTCTCAGCTGTTTTAGAAAGGACTGAAAATAAAATTATAGATGCCATAAGGACTTTGCAGGAAGAAGTTTTAAGCTGTCAGAAGTTACGCTGCAAAATAGAAAGGCCTTGGGTATGATGTTAGCTGCTCAAGGGGGACTGCGTACCGTGGTAAATTCAATGTTTTGTCTATAGATCAAATATAGAAGAATATCTACAGATTTATAGATTTGGCAACAAGCTCAAAAATTACATGAGGTGAAAAAAGATGACACTTCTTTAGCTTTTGTTGAAGTACAGAATTGCTTTACTTCTTGGTTCCCTGATTTAGGAAGTTGGTTCTGAAAGATTGTTGGATTAATAATTGTTGGATAAATTGTGTTTGTGCTTACCGATGTTATAATAATACGGGGCACTGTGAGGTACTGTGGCAAAATATTTCAAGGTCACAAAGACCCATCTCAAACTTTGCTAATATCCCCCATGCCAAAAGAAGACATCAGCATGGTAACAAGGGAAAAGGTGCAGATAGATCTACTGGTGTGGGAGAACCCCACAGACCTCGAAATAAAGACAGAGGAACTGGATTAGGAGAAACGAGACTGAAATGATCTCAGGTGAGAATTTAAGTCTCGACGGAGAGAATTGTTGGAAGGCTGACAAAGAGATGTTTTGCAAGATAAGGGCCGTTAAGGGAGGATAATGGGACATTAAGCTTGAAAGGAGGCAGAGTCTTGCGAAAGAAAGAGATAACGTAAGGATTGTTTAAATGGCACCTTTTACATGGCTAATTACAATTTGAATACCTCATCCCTCAGACAGGCCCGCGGTATTGTCAAAAGGAAAAGGGTTAACAAAGATTCCAGGTTTCACAAGCTAGGGGCAGGGGGTGGGAGATGGTGTCACACCTGGGTAAGCCCCGGGTGGTCCCAAAAGATAGCAGAAGCTTCGAGAAAAGGGAATGGTGAATTTCTGCCTTTGTACGTAAAGTTAGGAGTGAAAAAATCATTTTCCTTACTGCAGTTACTACTTTGTTTAAAAGACCCGGCTTGTGTCTCAAAAGGGGTGCTAGCTTTGCGAATTATCACCTGGCATCTCTTTTCAGTGCAGAACTGGAATAAAAAGTGAGTATCTTGACTCTGTGTGTTGATTGGATTTTGCACACCGGGTAAAGAACCCAGTTTTGGGATGACAGCCTCACTGCACCATCATTGCACCCTCACTGCAACCTCCTGCACCCCTACTGCATCACCATGCACCCCATTGCACACTCAGCCTAACCCTCCCGGTTCCCTACGCTACTGTCACTGTCTGCTGCTGTATCTCCGGTGCCACTCCACATACCCCCCCAGTCTGCAATCCCCAGCACACCCCAATGCAGGCGCAGCTGCAAATGTACTCTCCTCTGAAGCCAGCTCCCTCACTGCACCCTATCCCGGGGCACCCCTCACTGCACTTCACCTCCGGCCAGCGACCTGTCCCTCTCTGTGGGAGGGAACAGCCCGCTCTGCTGACCCAGTACCCCCAGGGCTTGGGGGATAGGTGTCTTGGTATCCCAGGGCTGGAGGGAGGAGACTGCAAGGGAGGATGGGGAGCAAAACAGGGTGATGGTGACTGTGGTGGGATGATGGGCATCACAGAAGGGTGGTGGGGAGCTCAGTGGGATGATGGAAAGCACAGAAGAGTACTGCGGTCACAGCCCAAAGGTGCATTACAACCTCACTGGTTGCAAGTGGTGGGACTCTGGAAAGGGGATCCTACCCTTCTGCCTTTACCCACCCTGACCAGCCCATGAAGGAGAAAGCCAGGGCAAAGCAGTTTGCTGGCAGTGTCCCCACCATCGTGAGGCCTGGGGCCATAGTAGCTGGTCAGCAGCCAGCTGCTTTCTGCTCTCTGCTCAAGACCACAGAGGATGGTTTGTGTGTGACCATAGGAGCACCATCCCCACCGGGCCTTGGCCCTGCTCCCAACAACCTCCACGGTCCCTGGCGCCCTGTCCGCTGGGTCACAGGGCTAGCGTGCCTCCGCAGCATGGCCCTTCTCTCTGACACAGGCTGCACAGACAGTGTGGGACGAGATGGTCCCACAAGAGCTAAAGGGCTTTCCCAGCACCTCTCACCCACGCTTCTCCCCTGCCAGGTGCTGGCTGGGCTGCACGGTTGCTGCTAACTGGTGTAGCACTTGCCACCCCCTAGCCACCTCACTGGTGGCTCCCCTTGGCCATGCCCCTGACCCCTCTCCATGGCTGGGCCACATGTGGGGTGCTGCATCTGCTTGGTGTGTCCATCTGGAGGATATGGGGTGCCCTGGCAAGACCCTGTCAGATGGTATTTCTTGGTGGGGTAGGCATCAGAGGCGGCAGTGAGCTGGTGTGTGCAGTGAGAAGGGCAAGAGCTCAGAGGTGTCTTGCTGTGGTGCTACAGAACCATGTACTGCAACCCTGAATGAAAGTCATGCACAGCACCTGACAAGTACTGGCCCTGCTACATCGAGACGGATGACAACTGCTTCAATATGGACCGCTTCCCCGCTT
Source organism: Baryphthengus martii (assembly GCA_013396935.1). Classification (NCBI taxonomy): domain Eukaryota; kingdom Metazoa; phylum Chordata; class Aves; order Coraciiformes; family Momotidae; genus Baryphthengus; species Baryphthengus martii. The sequence continues at coordinate 50,983 of VWZK01003470.1, read as the reverse complement.
TCCTGGCTAGGCTTGATCTGGTGCAGACTGGCCTTTATGTGGGGTCCCTCTTCTCCTAGGAGAAGCAGCAGGTCACCTGCCAGCCCTCCAGCAAGTGGCATGTGGCACGTCAGGACTACTGTCCTGACATCTACCCACCCTACGCTGGCAACATTGGCACCATCGTCTCCCTGGATGAGGCTGAGAGATTCTGGAGGCAGGTTGCATATCTGCCCCATCCCCATGGAGGTTGTGGACATCCTGGTAGAGGTAGTGAGGGTCTGGGCAAGAGCCAGCAGCTACTTTGCCAAGCAGAGTGTGCCATAGCATGTCTGCAGCCAATGGTGATCAGGTCATGAGCCCTGGGAGTAGAATAGGGCTCATCACAGCATGCTGAGTCTACAGACCTGCTGTGACAACCCTGGCTTGCCTGCTGGAAGTGACTCAAGAAGGACATGGTGACCAAGGGACCACAGCTGCAGCACAAGCTGCTTCCTCAGACCCACTACTGCCCAGCATTGCCCATCCTGGCCCCTTCCCTCGGGGAAGGATGCAGGCTGCCCTCCCTGCTCTCCCCAGTCCCAGCAGCATCCCTGCTCCCCTCCACAGCCCAGTGGTGCATTGTCCAGATCAATGTCCTGCCGGTCCCAGGCACCCCAGGAGAGCAGGCAGCAGGAAAGAAAGTACACTGGCCCCATGGTGTGTGGCCTGGGAGTTTCTCAGAGGCTGTAAATAGCTGATTTCCCCTTCTGCTCATCTCGAAAGTGAGAAGGGGAACGTCCCCCGGAGAAGAGGAAAGAATTGGTCAATTTTCATTGCTGGTACAAAAGTTATTTTTAATTTTATTAAAATGTCTCTCTTCTATAAACTTCCAAAATATCTGGGGCCTCTGCTATAAAGATTTGTGCTGTGGCTGTGTAGAGAAGCTGTTGCCCCTGGGCCCTTGGATAGTGGCACTCACGGTGGGGTGCAGCAAGTGGCAGAGGACACCAGAGGCTCCTCTTTGTGATCTGGGGAGGTGTGGGGAGTGCTGGCAGAGCAGGGCACCCCAGGACCACCCTCAAAAATGGGCATGTGAGTGATGTAGTGGCTGAGGGGGCTGAGGTGGGTCGGTGGTCGGAGCAGGAGCTGGTGCAGGGTCTCACCCACCTGCACCAGGCTGTGTGAGAGAAGGTGGAGGTGGGAGACGGTGTCACTGGCCAGGCTCTCCAGTAGTGCCTGCTGCTGCCGTGATGTCTGCAGGATCTGCACCAGCAGCTGCTGGACGCTCTGGAGCAAGCTTGCCACGCCGGAGCCTGCAGTGAGAAAGGGGTCAGTGGAAGCAAACCCTCACCTTGGCTCTGAGAGCCTCCTGCGAGGCTATCAGGATGCTGTGAGGAGGACCCACCATGCAGGTTTGCATCTGACAGTTCTTCACCCGCTGTTGGCTGCTCACTTATGGTAGCTGTCCCAGGGGAGCTTGGGGCTGCAGTGGCCACTGGCAGCACTCGATTTCCTCTTCCCATCCCCGGGGACGTCTCACCAGGAAAACCTGCCACAATGGTTTGGCATAGAAGGAGCAACCAGAGTGCCAGAGACACCCAAGCCCCGTGCTCAGCCTGACCCTGACACAGAGCCCCAGGAGGGCACCGCCTGCAAGAGCCCCTGCCCTCTGATCCCATGGGCAGGACTGGACAGAGCTGTCCCCTGGAGTTGGGGGATTTGCTCAAAGCAGCAGCCACTTACCAGCCTTTTGCTCATCTCTTTCTTGCTTCATGGTAGTGTAACAGCCTGGAAGGAAAGCAGACAGAGCCTGTGAGCTGCAGGTATGTCCTGCCCCAGGGTGCACATGCACAGTAGCCGGGACATAGTACTTACCCAGAAGGGGAAGACTAGGGAAGCGGAGACCAGCATCTGCAATGAGAATGGTATCAGACCCTGCTTGTGGAGCTGAGGGGGTTTACTGGGCTAAGTAGGGTATGGAAAGCCTTACATGGCACAGCAGGGGGAGCGGGCAGCACTCCAGCGATGTGGTCCCCACTGGCTGCTGGGAGAAAGCAGAGAGGAGAGATGCGCCGTCTGACGGGACCTGCTGGGGGATCACCACCAGCCCAGGGTCTGCCCAACCTGCCCCAGCCAGCCCCGCAGACCGACATGCCCTAGCCACAGCTCCAAGCACCCTGCAGGGCCCCAAAGCATTTCACGAGCTAGATACAAAAGCAGGAGTCACTCACCCACCACTGCAATGCAGCCACCTCTGGGCTGGAAGGCAGCAGCGGCGTAGCAGCGCGCAGCAACGCTACACAACAGATTAGGACTGGAAGTGAAGGAGAATCCCACATCCACTTGAAACTGCAGGGGGAATTTAGGGAGACAGAAGGTAATTACCCAGTGTGGGATGCTGACTAGAGCACCCATGCACATCAGACTCAGAGATGTATCCTGCATCACCTCAGTGCCAAACCCACAGGGAGCGCACACAGCGAGGGGGATGCAGGATCTACCCCTGGGTGGGCTGCACGGCAGGGGAGCTGAAGGCACTTCTTGCCCTCACACCCAGTCCTAATTCATCCAAAGCTTTATGGTGTTACTGGGGGAGGGGCAGCCAGGACCTGACGAAGGAAGGGGAGTCACATACCCTGCAGTGTCGCAAAGCTGCCAGAGCCCCCTGGGCTAGGCTGGGGCCATCATCCCTTAGCGACCTTGAGCCCTGCAACCTGCCTTGGGGCACCCAGCAGCTCCGTTAGGCCCTCAGGCTGGATCACAGCTGGGGACCCTCTCCTGACCCCTCCCAGCCATCCCCACCCCCTCATGCTCTGGGGCCAGTTTGGAGACAAAGCCACTGGGCAGAGAAGTCCCATCACCCCCACTGGAGAGCATCTCTGCTGAGGCACTCATGATGGACCTCCTCAACCCTCTGAGCTCCTCATTCCCATCGATGCTGGCATGGAGCCGTGGCCGTGCAGCCTGGTGCAGCGGGGCAGACTAGTACTTACAGGTCTCTGGCTCGTCCTTCGCACACTGCAGCAGCGGGGACAGTAGCACTCCCGGAGCGTCCCCTTCAACATCATGCTCTGCAGGAGGGTGAGGAGGTGCAGAAAAGACCTTCAATAACCGGGAAATGAGGGGTCCCTGTCACCCCGCAGCTGGAACAAGCCCCACTCCAGCTGCTTGAGCCCACAGGTACCTGGTGGCCCTGGTGATGATGGAGAGCAGGCAGCATGGGCTGACCTACGCTTCCGGGATGGCTGCTTCACCAGGTCTAGAAGAGAAAGAGACCATCAACAGACTCTGGGTGGCCATGCAGCACCATTGCTTCCCCAGTATCCCCTGTCCAGCCACCCTGCCAAGGCCACCTGCCCATTTCTGGTACCCACCTGGCATCCTCCGCTCGCCGAAGACGGGCCTCCCGGCCGCCTTCCAGATGCTCTTCATGGCTCGGTAGTGTGGGGGCAAGCGAGGCGAGTGGTGGCCTGCCCTCCGGCGCGTCTCCCGCTCCGAATGGAAAGCCTGCTTGAGCGCCTTCCATTTGGAGCGGCACTGGGCCACGCTGCGCGCNGGAGTCGCCAGGATCCGCACCGAGCATGTGCGGCTCCGGGAGGAGCCACTGGGAAACGTAGTCCTGGCAGCGCCTTCCCTCCCTCTCTCGTTCCATCAGCCGCCAGCCCGGCGGAGGGGGTCGTTGTCTGCCCGCAGGCATCCCCGCCCCTGCCCGCCCAGCCCCCCGTGCCTGCCCCGACCTGTCCTTGTCCTGCCTGCCCTGCCTTGCCCAGCTCTCAGGCGGGAGGAGGTGGGCAGGGAGCCCGGGGCAGGACCGCCGCTGGGGACACTGGAGAATATTGCTCTCCATTCCCGGGGGCGCGGCAGGGATGGCCACCACGGCAGCGCTCAAGGCTTGGGGAGGGGAAGGAACACCCTTCGGTTTCCAGGGCTGAGATGCAGTTGCAGCCCCATGCAAAAAAAGCAGAAGAAACCACATCTGAGCAAACGCCCCGTGGTCTTGCTGCTTTGAGAGTGGGGAGCCTGGGGATGTAGGCATGGTCCCGTGTTCTGATATCCAGGGATACCCAGGTACCCTGCCCAGACCCCAAGGCAGATCTGCTGCGCACCGAGCGGTCAGGGCAGGACAAGCAGCCTCAAGAGAGCTGCCCAGCCCAACCGTGATCACAGCCTTCCCCGCTACTCACTGCCTCGAAGACAGGGGAGTGCGGTTCCCTCTGGGGACCTTGCCAGGAAGTGACACTTTCCATTTCGTGTCACACCCAACTGCCAAAGGGGCCTGGGAGAGGGTTACCACTTGCCCCGTGGGGCACAAAGCAAGAGACCGAGGGAGGGATGGAAGAGGGAATCACTTACGCTGATCTGCGCTTGCCCCCTACATCAGGTAATGGTGTGCTGTTCCCTGTCCCTTGCACTCCAATTCTTTTGGTTGGTCCCCTGCCCTGCTGTAGCTCCTTGATCTCTGCAGGACTGTTCTCCCAGCCTTGCTCCCTCTGCTCCCTCCTTTCAAGTGTCCTCTCCCAAAAAACTCTCCAGCCCTGTAACAGACTGTGTGCTCATGGGGTTGGAGATGAAGGGGCTCAAGGGCAGGGCATGCCCACTACACCCCAGTGCCACAGCACACACAGGTACCCCGTGCTCTGCTCTCACCACTCCATGCCAAGTGCTGTCTGCAGGGAGACAACTTTTAGGAGGGTGACAGTACTGCAAACAGGCTCCTCCTCAGTTTTCTTGGGCTCCCCCGGTGCCCTGAGACCCTGTCCAGGCTTGACAGTCCTTTCCTGGCTGAGGGGTCCGCACTGCTCCCACTATGCCCCCAGGACTCATCTTAACTCTCTTTCGCAGCTCCTCAGCGACCGGTGCGGCTCACTTGGTGCTGGGTAGCCCTCAGCTTGTCTCTCCTCTCCCTGCTGCTCTTGCTGGCACAAATCATCCTTGTAGGACTGAGCTTCCACTGTGAGTACTTGCTTGCTCCTGGACTTCTCCAGCCAGGGTCTGGGAATTGGAGTTGATACCATGTGGCCCATGTATTAACAGATAGATTTGCCTCTTGTCCATGGGTCTGGGCTCTTCTTGGGGCCACAGGTGTTGCGGTTTCTGGGGCAAGAAGGAAAATTGGTGAGGCAAGACCTCACCTGCCTGTCTGGTAGAGGAAGATGGGAGTACAGTGTGGGCTTGGGGACAGCACTGGGGCATCCCTCTCCATCACATGGCAACTAAATGAAAACAGAAGCGACAGCTGAAACTGAAATGCAGAAGTACTTTCCCCAAAAGCGTCTTGTGTTATGGGCTCCCAAGCACAGCAAAAGCCGCAAGGACCTTGGTGGGCTTGACTGGAAGGTCACCTAAACGGGGAGATGCCCTCAGATGTGGCTGTGAGGCTGTCCCGTGGGAAAGGGCACTGGGTGTTTCTGGAAAAGGCACACTCCTATATTCTTCTTCTGCAGATCTAAGACAACAGGCGAGCTGCACCCATGGTTCTTGGAGCATGGAGAACTCCAGCTACGTGCAACAGGCACTGCGAGGTAAGAAAGCCTGGCAGGCTCCTGGATGAGGTTTGGAGAGGTCACGGATTCTGCTTTCAAGAAGCAGGATCTGTCCCTCCTCCAGAATGTGCACCTCCCATGTCTTCCTTCACTCTTGCTACCTGTCCCCTGGATCATGGCATGGAGAGATGCCCCACTGCTGCTGAACAGGCTGCACTACTGGGGCATCTTCTGAAGAGATGTCCTAAGCACAGCTTAACATCGCCTAGGCATGCCACCGGCACCAAACTTATGGCTGCCACGAGCTTCTGTGTGCCAGACAGCACAAGGTGCTCTCTTTCAACTGGTCTCTGATGAAGCTGAAATCTTGATTGCATTCTCAGCACACTGCAAATGATGTTTGCATCACACCTCTAAAGCTGGAGCTCCCCTTGTTGTTGCATCTGCCCAATGCCAGCACCTTCATGCAACTGGCCCATCTGCACTGGGCCTCTTGCTGGGGAGCTGGGACTGGGGTGTGGTAGCTGACTCCAGAGTGAGGACAAGTGAAGGGTTCTCTCTGAGCGGCAGATACAGGAGGATATGGGGTTGGTTGGTACCCTGTCTGCCTCTTATCATCCTCCTGTCCTTTGGGCCAAGGGCTTCTGGCTGCCCTGTTCCAGCTGCTCCTGCAGGCTGAGCTTCTGATCTGCAGGACGATGCCAATTCTGCCCAGCTGGCTGGCTCTGGCATGCGGGGCAGTGCTACTACTTCTCCTCTGCCAAAAAAACCTGGGAGCAGAGCAGAGATGACTGCTGCTCGAGAGGGGCACAGCTTGTCACCATAAGAGCCAAAGCCACCTTGGTGAGTATACAAAACCCAGCCTGTCCAATCCCCCCTGGGCATCAGACTGCATTGGTGGCTACCTTAAGATCCCTCCACCATCACTAGCATTGTCTCAGCTCTTGTGCTTGTGCCCAAAGCCTAGCCAAGCTTCTGGGCAGGGAGCTGGCAATGCTGTGCCCATACTGTGTAGCCTCCATCGCTAATTGCGTGGCTGGGGCTGGGTGTCCACCCAGGGAGCACATGTGGATTCTCTCTTGCTCCAGGCTTTCCTGGTGCACACAGCCAACACGGAGGTCTTCCATGTGGGTCTGAGGCAAGATGGCTCCAGGAGTGACTGGAAGTGGCTGGATGGCACCGCACTGATGGGGTAAGGCTGTCAGCTTGTTCCTACCCAGAGCTGCTGAGTCGGCTCAGGGAGATGATGGGGTGGTCAGGCAGCTTGCTAGCATGCAGGGAGGTGCTCCACATTTTTGCCAGCTCTTGTCTTCCGAGGGCTGCACTGGGGTGTTTCAGGGAAAGGAAGCTTGCAGGAGTCTGTCCCTGGTGCAATACACACCCTGCCTGGGTAAAGGGCTGGAGGGGTCCCCCAAAAGCAGGTTCCCAGTCTTTGCTTTGTGCAGCTGCTGCCAAGGCTTGTCAGGAGAGACCTGGGGGTGCTGCATACCTGGCAGGGATGGGGGCTGCATGTCAAACAGGCAGGGGTGGAGTGTGGGGGAAAAAGAGCATGTGTCTGAACTGGGAGGAGGGTGACAGGGCACAGTGCTCCGTGGGGAGGGTGAGCTTTGCACCCACAGCACCTCTGTGCTGCCTCTGGTCTTTGGAAGGAGGAGATGCTGATGGGACCACCCCAGCCCTTCTTGCCCATCCCATTTCCTTCTGTTCTCTCCATGCAGGCTCTTCCCAATCCAGCGCACCACCTTGTCCTTC